>JAUMHE010000044.1:10938293-10949084 GCA_032359235.1 Enteromius mattozi | reverse complement strand
CAGACTCCTGAGGTTAGGTAATCGCGGGAGTTAAAACCTCAATATCGATGCGATAAAGGTTAATCGTGCAGCCCTAATATACACACACATCAATCACGATTAATCATTTGACAGCACTAGTTTCAAACATATGCGGTTCTTTTGAACTTTCTACTCATTCAAAGAATCCTGGAAAAAAAGTATTTTTCCACAAAAAGTGCTGAGCAGCACAACTAGATTTCAACATTGAAATTAGAATGATTTTATTGTGCCATCACAGAAACAAATTACATTTTAAAATACATTAAAATAGAAAATGGTTATTTTAAATTATAATATTTCCAAACAGTACTGTTTATACAGTGTTTTTGATTAAATAAATGCAGCCTTAGTAGACTTTGTGCTGTAGCGTATTTAAATATGTTAATACATGATATGATATGATAAAATACCTTTGATTAACAACATAATAAATCAAGAATTCAGAAACACTAAATCTGTTATGGTTTTGAAGTATGGTTTTAAACTTACACATTGGTCGCTGGTTTCAGGTATGAACTCCCCCTCGCTGTTGATGCTGGTGTACGATCCCTGACGTGCGATCCGCTGTTGGCACTCAGGAACGTAACCAGGGGGCGGAGAACTTCTGCCAGTGTTCTGAGAGCCTGTGGAAGGACAAGACAACAGACATAAATGTCATTTAAATTCAACATTTCTTTCTGGTAATATTTTGTGGTGGCAAACATGTATCTTTGTTACTAACAACATTGTGGTGTAAGAAAGAGTGCACGCATGCAACAATTTGTATTCAATGTCATGTTTACTTCACCATTCTGTCCAGTAATTTTGTTTCCTTCCAGTTAGCGCACTGACTTAGTGAAAAAAAATTATAATTGCCCTGAAAATGGACAACATCCAGTTTGTACACAGTAATATTTATATTTTCTAAAGCTGTGTTAGCATGCAATAAACCAGTACAAATCAGGACTGTACAAATTTGCACACATTTAATCAATTACACTGCTAATAGTCATCAATGCTTTTTAATGCTTTTTACATTTTTAGGTCCCTACAAAATTGTTACTTTAGTTTTATTTTGTCCCTAAATTCTAGTTTTCCTAATTTATTTTTACCAAATTCAGTGTTTTCTTTTTAAATTTTTCACAATTATGTTTTAATGGTTTAAGTTTTTAAATTGATTTCACAATCCCATCTGAATTTTTACAGATTATGACGAGCTCAAAGAACAACAGTGCATTCGCAATACGAAAGAAGAAAAAGTCCCATGCAATGTGTTACACAAAGCAGAACAGCTGAATCGTGAGACTGAAGCATAATATAAACAAACGTCTTTTTCCTCCAGTCACAGAGCTCAAACAGCTCACGCTTTTCTCCAGACGCCTTTACAAGCTGTAGCAACCTCCCCACCCCCCAAAAATACGCACTCTCTCTACAACAGGCCATTGGTCCACCATGCTAATAGTGTCTCGCAATCTGATTGGCTGGGAGCCAGCAAGCCATTGTGGAGCAGCCAGTGATGGTGGACAGGAAAAGGAAGAGGACCCACTGCTCACAGAGGAAGTCAGAGAAACAACAGAGGGGGAGAGAGAGAGAAAATGAAAGAGTATGAGAGAGAAAAAGTCCAGGGCAAGAAGATTGATAAGAAAAGCAGAGGGTTTTTTGGTTAAGCGCAGCAGTGTGTGCATATGTGTGTTTGTGTCTGTGTTTGTGTACTCACTGGTAGAGTGATGGCGTCCTCTTGTTTCTGAAGATTGGTAGGCAGTACTGACATCACCGGTGGACTGAGAGGTTTTGATGCGAACCTGCTTACACAATGTGTGATGAGACGAAGTAGAAGCCTGCATACCCAAACACACACGAATGTACATAAGCATCTAGAAATCATTATATGTGTAGAAACAACACATGACACCTCTCTGCTCCTGTGTACTAACTGTGTGACATGCAACAGTGTTAGAATTTGAAACTCTTTCTAGGAAGCAGAGATGAAGTCTGCTTAGTCTACTTTCCAAATGGAACGGGTTCATATTGTAATATTAAACTGTAAGTCTCACATTGCTATGTTCCTGTGTCAGCAGCATGATCTTGATGCTCTTCATGTTTGAGCTGCGGTCCAACAGATCAATGGCTTTATCCAAGTCATCCTGATCACGCAGGGGAATGGACAGCTGTGTGCACAAACACACTTAATAAACACACTGAGTAAAGGTGTCACTTAAACATTTTACATAAAGAAATAAAAATGTTTTTTGGCACTTCTTAAAAAAAATCATTATGCATTTACATTTATTCATTTAGCTTATGCATTCATTCAAAGCAGATTACAAATGATTAATATAACAAGCTATCACCTGTGTTTCTGTGTAGTCTGATTCACAGCAACAAACGTTTGCAAGCAGGTTCTTTTAATGAATCATTTTTATAGAGATATTTTTATATAGAGATTTATAAAATCAGGAGTTACTGGTTTGAATGAGTCTGATGAATCCTTCAATGAATAAACTAAATTACATCTGAAGCAATTCTTTTGCAGCTTCTTGCATATAAGCGTTTCGTTTTTAAAGACGCCGTGTCAGGTTAAAATAATTCCAAATTTTACACACAGCGCCACTCGTCAATGTCAGCTCTAAACAGTGGACCAGTCAGAGGACCCCGGAGGCCGGGCGAGCACTGCTGGCTTTTGGTTACAGCAGCAAGTTGGTAACTTTTATTTGGCAGCAACATGGCAGAGGAGGCACTCACAGTGGTTGTGTCCAGATACCCTGAATTACATACGTTTCAAGTGATTATCACAACCTGTTTCTTAAAAAAAGAGCCTGGAGAGAAACGCCTCTGTCACTGAACATATCCGGTGATATCATGTCTCAAAAGTGCATCTCAAGACGATCAAAATTTTGCATTGCGTCACGTGTTTTTAAACAAGTACGCTTTCCGTGAGAATACTGAACTGTATTTGGTGATGTCCATCTTAAAGTGAAGCAAATTTTGTGTGCCTTAATATTATTACTGACTGTTTCATTTGTTAGCTTTTTGTACGTTTTAATAAAAAAATATATATATACAAAAAGTTAAATTTGGCTTATTATTGTCCATCTTAAAGTGTTAAGTTTTGCGTACTTAAAGTTTGGAAACCTTACATTAGTATTATTACGGAAAGGTTGCCAATTTATTTTTTGTATTATTATATATTTTTAATTCACAAAAATGGGTTGCACTTTATTTTACAGTATGTGCACTTACCTGTACTTAGTGTAATTACCTAAGAAAGTACTGGGTAATATAAGGTAACTACATGTGTTATGGTTAGGTCTGCATCTTGTAATTACTATAATAAGCACATAGTATGTACAAGAGAAACAGGACTGCAAAATAAAGTGCTACCAATTTAGCTTACTATAACTTATGAATCATTGTTACCCTTTGTGTGCACTTTCAAATTTCAACAAAATTAGAAGATCAGCAAAATAGTACTAAAATAGAGGATGTTAATATCCTGAGTATTTCTCATAAGACTGCAGCGATCATACATAAGTGAGTGTCAGTGAGTGCATTTGAATGTGAATCAATACCTCATTATTCATATAATGCAGGTCTAACTGCTGACCAAAGAATGTTTTGACTTTCTGCTGGACTTCCTCAAACTGCACAGGCCGCCCAAACATCAGAATCCTACACAAACATATATAAACATACACACACGCCACGCACGCAGAGGCGGGGGACATTAAACAGGAAGCTGAGATTTCTTTAGATGTGTAATCAGAGCCAGTAAGTCAAGTCAAACACACAGCTGGATCTGCAGAGTGCACACATTCCTTCAAGCACACCTAGCATAGCTGTGGTCTGTCCTGGCAGCCACAGACTAACCACAGTCCTTTCCCTTTCCACTGTGATACCAGTCTGAGAGCTCAGAGACAGGATGCCTGTGTGCAACTGTGTGTAAATGCTACAAACTCAAAATGTACGTTGCACATGCTGTTTTATGTGTGTTTTTTAACTTTACTTTTACCTTAACACACATACACACACACACACGCATTCCAGCAGAAAGAAACTCAAATTCACCTTCTTTCACCACAGAACTCAAACTTAATCCTGACATCCTCCTGAAGAGAAAGAAAAAGCTGTTAAGTCACAGCAGGGTCATACAGGAGTCACAAGGTAACTGACTGTTCTCATGTATGTATGTATGTGTATTACCATTCTTTTGGAGGAGCTGGCGGTGCTGGCAGGTTTAGGTTTTGGCGTGTCATAAGTCGATGCTGACTGGCGCCTGGTCATCTGCAGGGCCACCAGATCCTTCATTATTGAATGGAGAGCCTGTCTCTCATCTGTGGAGAAAAACAGATATTGTAGCCCGTAACCAATAAATGCCTAATATTAACACTCTAAACTATTTTGTCTAAGTTAGTAATATTCATTTTGAGATTTACTAAAGATTACATTTTATAGTTGTACAGTGTTATCAGATTATTGATTTATGAGATTAAGTTTAAGACTTTAAGTCAGTGTTAGATGATGGAAAATATGATTTAAATGCAAAAAATTGTGGAAATGACCAACAATTAAATATGCAATTTAGTCAATACAGATTTAAAAATCTCTAACATCAGTCGATAACCAACATGATATATGTGCATCCTTCCAAATAATTAGCATTTATTATTTTGTCAATACACATTTTGCTCTATTTTTTACACTTTCAAGGATACTACTATGCCATTACTTACATTTATTTATGGTGTAATCTATTTCAATAAAAAATGTTAAAAACTAAACTATCGTTAGTCATTTATATGTAGACTGAACTGCTTTGTATGGCTGTAAAGATTTATTGTAATTACAAGCATTAAAATGCAATCATTTATATGCATTAATTCTAATGATACTTTTATTCTAAACAACTTGTATTCCATGTATTCATTTTAACAATACTTATACAACCACTCTGTTGCCAAACCTTAATTGTGGTTACTCATTGTAATGAATGTCCTTGAGTGGCTTATTACTTTATTTTACACTAAACGGAGATTATGTAGCAGAAAATATAAACCTGCTCTACAGTTACAGCACAGGTGCAGAGGAACTGAGAGGATCTTCTGCTCTCTTTCATGAATAAACACATGCACAGTAAGACGACTAGACCTGCGTCAACACACTGAAAGTTGTGAGAGGGAGATGACCGTGTTTTTGGAGAACTCTGTTCTCATGTTTGATGTAAGAACGAGATGTGTCTTGGCTGAGCTCACTCACGGAGGGAAAATATTCGCAGTGTGTTGTTTGGACGGACTTCACACATCTCCAGAGATGGAGAGAAACAGAGAAGCCTCGTCCACTCACGAATACTGGGAACACGGCAGATCAACCTGAGCAACAGACTTAACCACTCAACCGTTGTATATCTGTGCGTTCATGTGACCAGTGAGAACATAATCCACTGTCTGTCTACATGACTCGCTCGCACTCTCTTAAAAAAATATCTCCAAACATCCTTTTAATTCCAGGTCTCAAAGTTGCTTCCAGCTCAACAGCAGCTTGTCTGCCATTTCTTAGTCACTCTTTTTCCTTGGTAATTTTAAATATTAATATTCAAGTAGAAAATTGTAATATTTTACAGTAATGTTTATTTGTACTGTTATTTTGAGTACATAAATGCAGATGTGGTGAGACAAAAACATCATAATATTTTACTGACCTTTTTTAAAATCTAACTAAGCTTTAGCTTTTTAAAATAAGCTTTTGTTAAAATTAACTGGTAACACTTTACAATAAGGTGTCATTTGTTACCATTAACAATATATTAACTAACATGAACAAACAATGAACAATACATTTATTACAGCATTTATTCATCCTTGTTTACGTTAGTTAATAAAAATACAACCATTTATAGTTTATGTTAGCTCATGTTTTTTTTCTCAACAGTTAGAAGTTATAAAATCAGAATTGTGAGAAGAAAAAGTCAAGTTTAAATCAATTCTGACTTTTTTTTTCAGAATTGTGAAATATAAACTCGCAATCAGGATTTATTAGTCCAATTCTGAGGGGTGAAAAAATATTGGAGCTCATATCTCACACTTCCAATGAAAAGTCAGAATTGTGAATCTGTATCACACAATTGTGAGAAAAAAGTTGGAATTGCGAGATGTCAACTTGCAACTGTGGGAAAAAAATCTGAATTGTGTGAAAAAAAATCATTGCCTTTTTTTATTTTCATTCAGTGGCAGAAAAGGACTTCCATATGTTTGAGATGAAACAACAACTGAAGACATGTTGAAGAGACTTGATTTATGAAAAGAGAAAACATGAGTACTTACTCATTTTGGCGGTATGAATGTGTGTGCTCTTGATGAGAGGTTCAGGTTTGAAGGTCCTCACACACACAGTCCTCTAGTGTCACCCATCAACGGCCTAGAAATCAGAGCGGACACACTATTACAACAGACTGCTGTTAGCTGTACCTCACCTCCATATCTAAACAAATGCAATCTGAGCCAACAAACAATGATATCATAGTCAACACCACAGCCAACCACAACACAGAACACTAAGCACTATATCACCATCTTTCCAGGGGCCCTTTATTAAAGTTTACTGATGCTAGATAAAAATATTTCACGTGTGTAACAGGATGGTGAGAATGTGTGCTGTGCATGCATGTGAGACCTGAAGGACTGTAACCTGATCCCTGCTTGTACGAGGAACCTGGCACAAACCTTCAAGTCAAGGGGGAAAAAAAGCTGGGGGAAATATTTGGCATTTAAAAATTGCCTGATTTTTAGCTCCAAGCATGATTCCAGCCATAAAGGCTCCTCTCAACAATGCCATACTCCCTATTAACACTATCACATTATAAAAAGAATGTGAATGGGGAAAATAGCTGTTTTTCACTTTCAATGTTCTGCTTTTAAACTGAGGTTTTATCTTATTTTTCAAGGCTCAACAACATAAAAGATCATGTGGTGCATAATAATATTGTTGACCATGTACTTGGAGCTCTAAAATGTGCAACTCTATACAAGTAAGAGAGAAAAAAAATGTTTGTACCTAGTAACCTTTTGATGTCCTTCAAAGATATCTGTTCTTCTTGGAAGAGGAAAAAACTAATTTACCACATAGGTGTCAAATGATAGTTTCACATAATATGTAATCCACTTCTTTGAAGAAACCTATTTAACTACAGCTAACCTTTGCGTGGAATGCATGGAATCTATAGTGTCAGCATTCATTTACCAAGAATTGCAATTTTCAGCACAGACTGTCTGGATAAAAATGTTTGAGCACATTTCAGCATTCACCTCTAGTACATTTGACAAACTACAGTATATTCTAATGCATTTGATTAACAATATCAGTTTTAATTTAAAAACTAGATATAAAACACAGATCCTAAGTTAAGTTAACCTGATATTGATTCTTAAAATCCAAAGATGAATCTTGTGGTCTAGGTCTATAATCAGCGACTGCACGAAAATAAAGTTGTACATCACAGACCACCTGGCAGGTGGCATCACATCCTGCTGAGCAGTCAATGCCACTAGTTCGACAAATAAATAGCATTTTATCCAGGCTGTGAATAATGTGTTTTGAGTTTTAATGTGATCTGTATTAATAGTGATGCAGTAAAAAGGCTACAAACAGTTCTTATTAGTGAACCAAAAACCAAGTGCTTTCAGTGTAGTCTAATTTCCCCCATAAAATCTTTTTTTATATATATATATAATTATTTTAATGAATATTTCAAAACATCATTCTAGATCATTTTTAGTAGGGCTGAGCGATATGATGGTATACACTGTTCAAACGTAGACTACTAGTGCTGTCAAATGATTAATTGCCTACAAAATATAGGTTGTTGTTTTCATAATATGTTAATGTACACTGTGTTTATGATTTATATATAAATACATACAAACAGTAAATATTTTGGAAACATGTACATGTATTTACATATCTATATTTATATTCACAATTTCTATTATAAATGAGAAAATAATTGGTGGGATGCATCTGATAGAGTAAGAAGCCCTGGAAACAGATTTAGACACAGATTGCTTTATTTCTTCTTGATAGGTGAGTAATGTTGACTTTTCATTGTTTCACATAACTTATCTGTGTTAGCAAGTTTAAGTGTTGTTTCCACGATCGTCACTGCCTGATTTTGCTGAGTTTGATGTGTTCCTGAAATATGTTGACCCAGGAACAACATTTTAATCCAAAAATGTATCTTGGCTCATTCTCTACACCTAAACCTAACCTCACCCATGAATAATACCTAAAATCAGAGGAAATTTTAGATAAATGACACTGATGTACAAGCACCAAACACTGATTGTAAGCCTAAACATCACAAAACCTATAAACTGCGGTGCTCATGCAGACACACATGAAGCACACACTCAAAAAGCGCCTCTCTCAGACAGAATAGGTTCACGAATTTGAGACGTGCATGTTGTTGAATAAAGCTATTAAGCACAGTAAGCTGTGAAAAAGAACTCAATCCGCTGCTCATGCTGACTGACACACAGCCAAAGCGTGCACACCTCTCTCTGAGACTGCATGTGATCACCAAACCATATTTCTTTCAGGTTTTATTGTCATGGAATGGCCAAAATCACACAACTGTGGCAAAAATTCCCATCATGTGGAGTACTCACATAAACAGTCAGTTATGGGTTATATAAAAGTAAAGAGCTGTGTGAAAGCATGATGTGTATCAATACATTGGATCAGTAGTCTCATTTACCTGCTGCTGTCTGTCATTATTTATGTTAACCACTCACTGCACATGGATCACTTTTGAATCTTGATTGATACATCGAAGACTATGCAGTGTTTTATTTATATTAGGGCTGCATGATTATAACAAAAATCAGAATGGTTGACTATTCCCATGAAATTGTGATTGCAATTATTAATTATGATTATCACAATTTACACTGAATGGTGTTTATACCATTGTTACATCTTAAGCATGCAGAATAACATAAGTAGACTTCGAACGATTACAAATTTGTGGCGTCTGTAATTGCAATTAGAAAATTGATTAATTGTGCTGCCCTAATAAATATGCTTTATTCACTTGATTTTTTTTATATTTATTTGTTTTATTGTTTGTAATTTGTTGCTTTTCCTTATTTTTAATAATAAAAATCAATAGAACAAATAATTCAATTAAATTAGAAATAATTACAATAAATAAATAATATAGCTATATTGAGATATATATCATTATCATGAAATAAAATTTCCTCATACCATGAAATAAGATTTTAGTCGTATCACCCACCCCTAATTTACTACACTAGCTGAGATTTTTTTATTATTTAAATAAAAGTGTTGTATATAAATGACTTAACATCTTTTCTAAATCAGTTCAACATCCTGAACAACAAGACCAGCTGAGCTGCTGAGGGGAAAACCCACCAATGGTCACTCTAGAATTTCAGCAGAGTCTCATCAGACTGCTTCCATCAGCATATCCTGATCTTTAAAAGCAAAGCTCTGAATAGGACTGCATCATCAGTAATGACATTACCCGCCTGTGCTTCACTGCCAGGCTTCATCAGACCTGCAAAACTCTCTTATCAACCACTTACAGCAGACCGGAGGAGAGAGGACTAACTGGACATTGCTGAGAATTGCTCATCCTTCCAAACTTACAGTTTGTGCTGAAATTATTTACCAAACGGATGAGGCAAGGAGCGTATGAGCGCATACAAGCGTTTGTTTCAGTGCCTCTGGTCGTGCAGTTTCAACTGAACCATGAGAAATTACAGAGGTCAGACTTCATTCATTTGCACTCATTCAGCCGAATATCCTGAGTGGCACCCAGGTGGCCTGACCGACCGCATCTATGAACACACTCGATGAGCAGCGAGCGAGTACGGCCCCATCTGACATTTCGCTATACATAAATCCAAGTCTAAGTTAAACAGACCCTCACCACAATGCTTCACAGAGGGTTTGGTGTGAAAGCTTTTTCCTTAATGCATGTCCTGAATGGATTTATGATGGAGTGATGCCACACCACTGGAAATCTAAGTTTGTAAAACACCAACTCAACTACCTATCTGACTTTAGGTTCTCCTTCCATCTTTTGTTGCTTTACTATCAAACCACTTTCTTTCTATTTACACTGGAGCATAAACTCTGAAGACTAAACTTCTGAGATGTAATAATGACAAGTGGGTTAACAGCTAAAACAGTGAATTTTAACCCTAACTTTCATTTATTATAATTTCAATATTATTATTACAAATTTTTAATATATAAGCTTTTCTATAATACATAGGCACTATCACCTGTACTTTTTTTCAAAATTGCAACACACTGTAATGAAGAAATGTCACAAAAGCTGAATATACAGAAAAGACAATAGCTGGGTTTCCATCCATGTATTTGTAAGCAAATTTTGGTGTAGCAAATATAAGACGCTGAGCAGGAACACCAACAGACAAAATGCATTTCCAAAATGCTCATGAAAAAGCATGCATTCAACCCTTATTCCATAAGATATGAATAAACTACGATGGAAGCACATCGTTTACCAAATAAAAGAAATTCAGTGGTTTCCCAAGTGACTTCAACTTCCACTTCCATTCCAATTTTGCACCAGTTTCTCCAGAAGAAACTACTTTCTTTTGAACATGTAGGCTGCATCCAAAATTGCATACCTGGTGAAAAACTGTAAAAAATAAGCAAAAGAGTACTTGAATTGAATTGTGCATATGATGGACACTTGACTATTCCATGAGGCCACAGGAGAGAATGTGTGAATATTAATCATTA
>JAUMHE010000044.1:10899248-10929371 GCA_032359235.1 Enteromius mattozi | reverse complement strand
CTGTAAGGGGTAGGTTTAGGTGTAGGGTCAGTGTAGGGCAATACCACATACAGTCTGTACAGTATAAAAACCATTACCCCTATGGAGAGTCCCCATAAATCATAAAAAACAACATGTGTGTGTGTGTGTGTGTATATATATTATATATTATATTATATATACACACACACACACACACGTATATAGACAAGGAGGATGTGAACATAAAAGTGATGTACCTTAGAACGCTGAACGGGCTTGTCATCAGATGTGTTCCTGTTGTCCTGGAAACAAAAAAAGAAAAAGAAAAGAGAAAGAAAAATGAAGTCAGTGGTCCTAAGACAGGTTACCCATGGCAACACTTCTTCAGACAGAGCCTTGTGAACACCACAGCATAATCCCGCCATCATCCATTCAGCATCACTAATGTCCTTTTAAATTGACACACTCCAAAAATGTTCCTGCAGTGCCTCCTATATCCCTCCATTTGCTGTATGTTCTTACAAGCACCTTTTGTCAGTGTACCCACATGCACAAATGCATGAAGAGGGATCAACGAAGACTAAGCCCTGCGATTGTTTCTAACTCGATCCCCCTTTGAAATAAAGACCCTTCTCACACAAACGCGTGCTTTTGGTTTCAGCCGGTCTAAAGCTACAATATGACGTTACATAACACAAGCCATGTCCCACGGTCAACTCTGCACCAAATATTCGAAACAGCTGCCAGCCTGAACAGGCCACCAAACTACACACAGGAGAGATTGGGAACTTAAGAATCGAGGATTTACGAAAGATTTCAGGCAAAATGCTAATGACAGGGTCCGGGTTTGGGACACACCTGCACAACACTGAAGCAGCAACAAAGGACTCTGAAAACAGACCAGCAGAGTCCGAAATGTTTTTAATGCAGTGCGGTATAAGAATCATCTGCTGAGCTGACAGGTTTTTATGTAACTGCTCAGGTCTGTCAGAAAGCCAAGAGCAGATCTCCACCTCCACTACAGGATCTATACTTGTCTCTTTCGTGGAAATCTAGAGCTTGAATCGCACACAGATCTGCTGGAATAACAGCTCACACTCATGCCCACTGTTGTTGTATCTCTAGTAGTAAAAAAAAAAAAAAGAAAAACAGCAGTGTACTTGCTTGGCTCAGACAGGCAGCGCAAGTATTAGTAATGACCATTATATCACATCAGACATTCAATAACACCACTTTTCACAAATTACAGCCATTATCGAGAGGGACTTCATGCTCTCACTCACATACTATCAAAGTACAGAAATGAGATTACAACCTCTCAGCCTCAACATGATAACATTTACTTCAAAACAGAATTAGACAAGAACATTACCAGTATCAGGTACACAGTAAAAACTGAGTACGATTTCACAATAAACAATAAAACACTAAACAATAAAAGACTGTAAAAATGCTACAGTAAAAACCTCTCATTGAAATATGTTTCAATGTATTTCCATATTTTATTATTTTTATTTCTTCGGGTGCATACATTACGGATTTATCTAATGTTCAACAAATGTTTATTGTATTATTTCAGTAATGTGTGATACCATGATTGTGTTCAGTGCTTGTGCGAACGACACTACGCACCTTCAATATATTAATATTTACCATCTCAGTGGAAAAGCGATTTGTGATGAGCTTTGATTCACCATGTGACTCATTACCAACTTTTTTTTAGTGTTTATCAGTGTATTACAATGGTACAAAACACATATTGCTGCCATATTTTTACGGTACATTTCTGAGAATTCTTCTTTTTTTTTTTATACTGTAAAGGTCACATTTTTTACTAACAAATTCTCTTGAATCATTGCATCTTTACATTAACCATTCACTTTGGTTTATCCACCTCATTTATCAATGTGAAACCAAGCTATTTTGCGATTCCTTAACTGCTACAGGTAATTAACTAGAAGAAAAATAAAAGTGCAGTAATTTTAAGTAAGAATTTGTGTAATTATACATTTTTTCAAACACACACAACATTTTTGTTTTCATTCCATTCTATGAAAAAGATGCATTCAAAAGATATACAACATGAAACATTACAATTTTCAGAACAGAATACAAGTCACACGGTTCTGCATTTGCATTGACACATTTCAAAACATGTTGCAAAAGGAAGTGCAATGTGTGTCTGCATCAGCTTGTGAAGTGTTTTTTGTGTACAATGCATAATATGGTCATCCCCTGGGCAATAAAGAAAGAACTATTTACTATGTATTAGCCAATGCTATGCAATAAAACGAGAAGCCAACATGATTGAGCTTTATCTGATAAAGTCACAACACACCCTTAGTGCAAGACAACCCTCAGCCCACTTCCTGTTTCAGAGCGTTTGTGTAACACATTTGTTTCAGAGTCATTGCCAGATATATTTACATATTTGTGTGTATTTAGCAGTATCAAAAACAAAAATTTACATTTAAAAGGAACTATAAAAATTATAGTTATGCTACTAATACTGCTATTATATATATATATATATATATATATATAAAAAAGGTTTAAGCCACTTTCTATCTTCTAGTTAGCAGAAATGCAATAAAATGATGCCACAAACTATTCAATCCAAAACAAAGATGCTTGGGTCAGTCACAGTTGTAATGGTGGCAAAAACGGGATTAGAGATGTGTGAGCGTGTTAATATACACACACACACACACAAGAGAAGCGCACAAAGCAATGGAGCAGGGTACTATCTCAGCTTGTGCCATCTGTCCCTTTTTGCCTTATTTGTACATAAGATGAAGAAAAACACACTCCCTCAGCACACACATGCAGATAGCACTGCTGCCCAACCGTCTGCACTGTGGCAGGAAGGAGTGGTGACACATCTTCTTCCTGTGCTATGCTCTCATGCACTTTATGATGATGAGGTCCAACCCACCATCCCTAGAGACCCTCAAAAATCAGTCATCAGCTGACATGCACACCGAGACACAGATTTAGTGCTGTGTGACTTATGCCATATGCAGTCATGAGACCCTGAAGTTCACTGCATTATAGTTCACATTACCAGCTCTTCTGGGTTTCACAATGACACTCTCAGAAAAAAAAAGAAAAAAAAACACCATGTTCTCTTTACAACAACTCTTTCAACCATGTTTCAAAAACCACTACCTTGCGTGTGAATGTCACCAGAAAAGAAATGCAATCAGGCCATTAAACAAAGTGATCATTATGCTACAGTGTTTTAAATATTTTTTTCAGACCCTGTTAATATTCTAATAGGAATTATAGATGTAGCCATATACTTAAAAAAATTAAAATAAAAAAATGCACCTCAAACATTGCACTGTGCATGAGTAGTTTTACCACAGACAAGAGTATTTTTATGCATGATATGAAGCACAACGAAGACACAAATCTTTAAAGAAAAAAAAATAATTAAATAATGTTTAAGATAATTGCCTTTTACAACATAAAATAATCAATTTTTATTCATTCACTAAAAATAATAAGCTGTCATTACATTTGAGATAACTGTTCATTGCAACAGTTAAGTCGCAGAAGTTGCAACAACAAGTTTTTAGAAATGGAAAAATCCACTTTATTATTTCATTTCTGAAGGATGACATCAAATCTTTTCTGATAAGTGACATTAGAGTCAAAAGAAAGTGGGGTAGAGAGAGAGAGAGAGTGTGCGCAAGACAGAACTAATCATCCAAATTTACCAATAGAGCCAAACAGATGGGCTGCAGGCCACTCGGTGACCCAGGATAGTACGTATATATATATATATATTTAAACCTTTGCTCCTGTCTCAGAGACTGACAGATTTGTGATGCAGGGCTCTTGAGTGCAACCAATTTGGTTGCACATGCGACCTAATTTCTCAATTGTGCGACTAAAAAATATCTGTGGTCGCACCGGTGCGACCAGCCGTTCTAGGGAAAGAAAAAAAGTCTCCGCGGCTCTGAAGGTCTCCCTGTGGTTCAACAACGGACACACAAGCCGACGGAATGTCATCACACCGCGTGGCATCCAGTATAGACAGCAGAACAGGTTATATTGTATTTTGTCGTGTCCACCGCGCTGCTCGCATCCAGTGTAGATACGGCGAGAGAGAGGCGAGTAGCCTCGGCCCGACAGACAAATAGAGTGGATGTAGCCACGGATGATAAGAGAAGATGAAAAGAACGATTGACAACTTATTCGTTAAGAATGTTAAGTTAAGGCCTGATCTGTCCGAGAATCATTTAAGCACAGAAGTGACCGAAGTAATAATCAAAGATGGCGACGTCCATAAAACTGAAAGACATATCCCTTTTTGGCACAACAAGAGTTCAATTTAGCCGTGAGGTTTTTTTTTTATTCAAACCTTCATTAACTGACAGCAGCTTATTTCTCCTTTATTGTAAATTACCGAAAACACACATGATAACAGCGCACTACACGGCAGATGCGCATTTGTGCGGCAGAGCTTCTCTCTCTTTAACAGTGAATGACGTGACAGACAACTAGTTGTCCAGTCCTGTTCTGTTCACACACAGCATGTGTTCCGAGAATGCGGTTGGGAGTCTGGAAAATTTACTGGTGTGAGTTTGGTTACAGAATGCGGTTGTCACACCCGTAAATAACCAAACTGTGTGTGAATGCAACCTTATTAAGGACTCAAAAACAGGATTGACAACCGTATTCTGCTGCTGTGTGAATGTAGCCTGGCGCAACAACTGTCTTGTTCAGTGTAAACATGCTGTTAATCATTTACATGTTAATATTGCCTATATGAAAATTTGAGTGCAACTAACTTTTGTGCTGGTGCACCTAAGAAAAAAAAGTTAGGCGCACCAGTGCAACCAATGCAAAAAGTTAGTCTAGAGCCCTGTGATGCCCTGCCATTACCAAAAGTCAGTATTTTACTTTCTCTCACCGCCACACACTGCACACACAACATTCACTCTCCATTGCTCTTCCTCTATAGTACTAGACTGCAGACACTCTTTTAATCTCATTAGCTGAACAAAATCGCATCAGCTGCTCCCCATAGGTCCAGACAGCCAGGGGAATAAGCAGGAGTTCAGTGGACTGAGGAGGCAACAACCATCATTTGGTCATCAACCCATGCAACCTCCGTTCACCTTGTGTCTAATGCATCTTGTGATCTTTCAGATGTGATCTGGGATGCACAGAACCATTACATTTGTGCTACCACAGCAAATGCCCGCAGGATATCTGCCTCAACATGCAGTACCATGCATATTAGATGGTGGTTAATAATGGGTGTAAATGGCAATCTGTTTCGGGTGACCACTTGTGGATGGATCCTCTGGAATATTAGGTAAAAACAGGCCAACCTAGACATGGAGTGAATGATTTGACTGACATCCCTTTTACCAGAATCTGCTGAGTTAATAATTCTTAAAGAACAAGAGAAATGAGTCAGATTTAGAAGACAAAACTCTTTTGTCAAGATTCCTGGCAACACAGATAGGATGTTCATGCAGCAACCCTGAGGGAGTCTGGCTGGGCTCCATGAACGAGAAGCAATGTTTTAAAAGATGCTGGAAGGCACATTTTTGCAAAACTCAAGCTATGACTGATCTCTCTGTAACTAGAAAGACAAAATGAGCCTTCTGGCAACAAAACACATACATTAATTTACCAAATGACACATTAGGGTTAGTCGTCCTCAACTTGTGTTTATCAAGAAGTCCTTTTCCAAAAGATTCAGGCATTTGCATTGCTTTTAAGATAGATAACTCATATTAGATAAAAAAAAAAAAAAACTAAAGCCAATTCTCAAAGCCTATGGCAGCAAATTACTCTTGTATCTAGATATATGATAGTTATATAATGTTTTAAATGAAAGCTTCAGTTTGGCTTAGCCAAATTTATACCTCATGTTTTGTTTCGTACTTTGGACTTAAGTGCTTTTCCAATCATTATAGTGCTCATTTTCATAAGTCAGAGCTGACTGAATTCTTGCTAAGTTCAGAAACACCCTGTGTCAGAGTGAATGATTGCGTGAAAGTATTTGCATGAGGATGCATTTTTTAAATACTAAAGAAGAACATGAAAGTCCTCACCAATGCGATGAGCCACAGACAGAAGCTGATGCTGGAGTCTACACACGGATGTGAAACTGTAAATGTGTCTAGGCAGGAAAAAAAAATAAAAAAATCTGAAGACAACAACTGTACAGGAGGTTTTAAAGAGAAAGCTTGTGGGCAGGGTTGAAGAGGAACAGTCTAATGTTTCATTTGACTCCAGAGTACACCTTCGACCAAGAGAAAGTATACGGTGTAAGATTTCACCTGTTAAAGCTGAAGTGGCGCCACTAGAACACAACTGCAAAATAATGATTGCTTTCAAACACATTTTAAGAAGGAACCCTCTCCCCAGCTTCTTCAGTTTATGTTTGCCATAAATCGCAAAAATGAGCAGAAAACCACTGGATCTTTACTTAGAACGGTACTTCTAGGACACATCCCTTTTTGAAGCCTTTCAAACATGTTCAGACAGAGTTCGAAACTTGATCTAGGCACTTCGTGGTACTTCACAAAACACAGCCATCAGCATCTACCATACCGTGATCTTATCACAAGAAAGGGAGTGCATTTTGCAATCAGAAATCATAAGGCATACACAGAAGAACTGCCAAGAGACATTGCTCTTTTCAATGGAATTTGACAAACATTGTAGAGATGGCAAACCTCTTCTCTTTTGCCCTTTAACAGGACATTTCACATGCTCATTTTCACACAGGAAAGCCATTTTAGCACCTGTATCTGCAACAAAAGAGCCTCTATACGAAGGCTAGAAGTGTTTAATTTGTCTCAAATTGGCTTAAACTCAATGCCAGTAAGGGCTTGACAAGCCAAACATACTTAAGACTCAAAACACCTGCATTAACACACTAAAAAGTACATATTACACCACAAATACTGATAGTGCCGTCAAAAACGTACTGCTGGGACACCACAGATAACCACTGCATCGACTACAGCTAGTCACTCAGTGGAAAGTTCTATTTAGGCCTATGGAGCAAGCCTAATTTCTGCTCTTTCTCCATATAAGGAGACCTTTTTTGCAAGGAAAAAAAGGGTTCCATTATCACTCTGCAGAGGCTGTCCCAGAGTCCTTGTTGGCATAATTTCATTAGTATGGAGATCTAAGAATAGTCAAGAGACTAAGAGTAGACCATGGACTAGAACCTCAGTGTGTGACATTCAGCTCAAACAGGAACATCACTGATGCACTGATGCAAAAACACTGTACAAAACAAAACACTGCATTTGATAGACTTGATTAGGTAGATTTGGTAGACTTGAGCAGACTTGAATGGATGAACACACCTAGATGCCTGTGATTAAATTATCTGATATTCTTTAAATGAGAATTTGAAAAAGAAGAAGAAGAAGAAGAAAAATCCACTATGGATGATTTCTCGGGGCCTCCCAAATACTTTTAAGTTCCTGCAAGTTTCAACAGTTTGAAACACCTGGAATGGCATGCCTCCACGTTCGTTTCTGACAACTGGACAGCTGATGCCGCAGGCTGTCATCTCCACATGAATAATCTGTGTATACAATCTTCAGGGCTTAGTTTCATCTGAAAACCCTGAGGGCCTCTGCCGTCTGCTCTTAACTTCAGCGTACAAGAGAGATTGGCACCTCTAATGAAAGAAGCTATCATTAAAAAGCAACACCCCGAAAGGGGTCACATTTAAGTTTATTTGTACCATTTGCTTGAGCTTTCGCGATCTCTCATGCACATCATTTGCTGAAAAAGGCAGTTTCCTTGTGCTGCTGAATGCCCAATGGAGCCAATTTAACTGAGAATGTACATACATATGTTTGATCAGACAATGCGCTGGCAGATGCTGATCCTTAACCGCCAAAACAAAGTGCCACTATCCCTAATGACAACACCGAACCATCCGAAACAAATAGGAGCTTAAAAAAAAAAAAAAAACTACAAATACACACATTTAAGTTTTATTGGTCTATTTTATTGGACTAATAATTGCTAAAAATAAATCTTTATACAACAGTAAGTTCCTCAAATTTGATTCAGTAGTGATATTCACTGTAAAACTGTGACATTTCCCTTTAATCTGGGGTACGCAGAATGGAAGTGGGGTAAACGTTTCAAAGTGTAAGTCAAAGCATCTACATATTCTTTCACACATGAGCTTTTTGTGGGTGGGTGTTTTTTCTCATTAGTGTGTGGGTAGTGAGAAAAGCCCTGTCGCTGAAGTCCACACATACAATTCAAAACAAGGAACATGCAAAACTTGTACTTTTACAACCAGTTTCATTGTACAAAATAAGGCTATTAGAACTTGGATTCATGCTGCAGTTATGAATATGAATAATAAATAATGAATATCACAACTGTGCTTACCTGCAGTTTTATTTTTACCAAAACGATAACCATCTAACACTGGCCAATATATATTTGTTCCCTTTATTATTGTGCGCATATATGGTTTCGGCCAACTGATGCTGGGCAGGAGTTAAACAAACATGTAACCATGACAACATTAGGCTGAGATTCACATGTAAAAAGCATTTACATAAATTTCCACATTAAACCTGTGCCTAGTCCTAGTCGCTGCTTTCCATGATACAATGACAAAAAGACAGGATGTTTGTCTATATGAAAGCAGTCTACAGTTTAGGGTGCATTTGGGTTGAGCAATGAATGTCAACATCTCAATTAATAATGTCACACACAGAAACGAACAGTATGTGAAACCTGAATACACTACTTTGGATAAACGTGCCAAATACTGAATAAACGAGAGAAGAGATGCATTAGACACAGACAGGCTGGGCTACCCAATTTTATGTAATCAGCATCATATAACGGCAAACATGCACGGTTACACTGAGAGGAAGTACAATGCATTGTTAAAAAGCTCTGTAAGTTTACCGCTGCTTCTGTACCGGTCCACCTTTCCGTGAACTAAACTGGGTCGACGAAAACCAGGTGTCAAAACCAAAAGGCTAGAAACACTCATCTCCAAGAAAACACATGACAGCTTTGGACCCGGAGACCTAGCTTCCCACAGCACCGGGCTGATTAGTATTCATCTTCTGTATCCAATCTAAACGCTCACATCAATACATGTCTACAATAAGCGAATCATCTGATTTAATGGATCATTGCAAGACTAGTAAGTCTGAGCCCGGTCTCCCACAGTTAGCTCTTGATAGCACTCGAGCTAGCGCACCTCACCACAATAGACGACGAGGGGGTCGCTGGGTTCACTGGCTGCAGCTGAATCAAAGCGGAGAAACTCACCATCTGGGTTTCCTTATCAGTCTGCGGTAGAGAAAAGGGGTTGCTGCTGCCCTGACCAGTCACTGTGCGCGACTCGGGTGAAATCTCATTCGTTTCCTCCGCTGGTCTGAACGATTAACTTCTCCGGTTGCGCTAAATGAAACGTACCAGCAGCACACGCTGTGATCATGCGAGCCGCCTAGAGAGCTTGACGTGCTTTCCCCCCACCTCACTCTTTTCAACGGACGGTTTTTTTCTCTCTCTCTCTCTCTCTCTTCATCACGCCTTTTTCTATTCAGCAGGATGTTGCACGCGATTGGACGCAGCTCGTGCCGCGTCCTCGCGCTCTCCTCCCACCTCAGAATTTAGGTAGGCTTACTGTAACATGCAGAGTTTTGCAAGCAATAGCCATATTACCTCACGGATTCCTAATTCCTCTCCTGTTTCTTTCTTTATTCAGTCATTAGTGACTAATACTTGAGGTAAGTAAGAGGCAATGTAACAGAGCTCATAGTCATCGTCATGCATACAATTATTTAGCTTTGACTGACATCTCTTCAACGTAATCAATATTGATGAATTAGTAATTGTCATATTTTTCTCACCGGCCGTCATGTCCTTCCAGGATGGCCTGTATTTATTTTCTTCGTTGCAGCACTTAAAGGGGTAGTTCACTCAAAACGAAAAATTAGCCCACGTTTTATGCACCCTCAAGGCATCCTGTATGTATATGATTTTTTTTCTTACTAATCCAACCAGAGTTAAGCTATATTAAAAATAATCCTTGCTCTTCCAAGCATTAAATGGCAGTAGATGGGTGTTTTTCCCAACAGCCCCAACGTAGTCAAATAAAGAATAAAACATGCCTCACATGGCTCCGGGTGGTGAAAAAGGGCCTCCTCCTCCTCCTAATCCATGCATTTTTGTAAGAAAAATATCAATATTTAAAATGTTATGAGCTTTTTTTTCTCACTAAGTGGAAGCTGGTTGACGTGCATGCATTGCGCACGCGCCTGTGAGATATCCTAGTCTTGTGAGTTTGTTTACTGGAGCAAAGGAAGTCAATTTATTATTGCTTTAGCAAAAGGAAACCAGTCTCTGCTTGGCTTTTATCGAAATCCTCCGACATTTTTAATTTTACAAATCCTTGTTTTGTGCTTCTAATTCATGACGGCCATTTTATTTTGCTGTTTTTTCGCTGCACTTACACGTTCGTCACTAATCACTGCCACTTGTGCTGCGCCGGCCTCATCCACTAGAGCAGCTTCGGCACAAGACAGTTAGCAGAAGTGAGAGAAAAGTGTTTTAAATATGTATTTGTTCTTACAAAAACCCATCAGTTTGCTACAAGAGGCCTTTATTCACATGTCATAGCGGTGTGAGGCACGTTTTATTATGGATGGACAAGTTTCATTTGATTCATTTGGACTAAAAATGACACCAATTGAAACATCATTTCACTTGTGTCTATGCAACTGTGCAACATTTCTTCCGAAGTCATAATATAGAGAAGAACAGAACTTGGAAATTTAAGCCATTCATTCCAACAAAAATTTAACAAGCAGATTTTTATGAGAAAAAGCATAACTAAAGTGAAATGAGAGGTAGATGACTTCATCAGTGATCACCTTAAGCTGTTAGAGAGTGGTGACTCTGACTTATTGGAAACAGATGTTCAGGAGTCACTTTTCATAGCAAAGGGATGTGGTACTGGCTTCTTTAGCATAACTTTCAGGGAAGTAATATAATAGGAAAGAGCTAGCATCCACCATCTGGTGGGAAAACACCAGCACTGCAGCTGACAATTAAGACTATCAGGAAAGATTTTTTTGTTTGTTTTGCTTTGGTTCTCAATACAGTATGCCTCAAAATCACCATTGTTTGGCTTTCACAACATTAGCATGTGCCTGTATAGCATCCACTCTATATTAAACAGGAGTATGGCTAATTCAGCACAGTAATAAAATACTGACTGGTTGCAAATTTGTTTTGGAAAAATTGGGCACATCAGGTTTAAGTTACAATTCTTCAAATCCTCTGGGCAGGAAAGTCAGTGACTAAACCTAGTCAATGCTTAAATTTGAATGCCTCTGATTAGGCCTGTCATGATACAATGTTTTTTTTGTGCGATTTATTGCCCTAGAAGTAATTGTGATAATTGATAGTCATTTTAAAACCATTTTATGTCACTGAATGTGTAATCATAATATAACAGCATAGTAATGCAAGAAGGCCTACACACTTAGAGAACACTTAATTCCTAAAAATATGTAGATCATGGAAATTAAGTATTAAAATATTGCATACATTTAAAAAAAAATTAAAATTAAAAAAAAATTTAAAAGTACATATTTTCTTACGAGTAGAAAGACAACTGCACAAAATAATTTTTATGGAGATATTTCCATCTACAGATTTTTCCCGGAAAAAAGGAAGGGTGCACACAATCCCTATTTAGCAGTCAGATCTCTGTTTGCACAAAGACACAGATCCCTAAACAAGGACATACCTGCAGATTAAACTTTTTTGTAGAAGGATTTTTAAATTTGAACTAGCACCTCGTGACTACTCTACATTATGTAAGAGAAACTGCAAAAGACAGAAGCACAAGCGGAATGCAAATAGCTTTTTTTTTTTTTTTCCTTCTTTAAATGTGGTTCTTCTTTTTTTAATGTAAACATAAAGGAAATACATTGCCTCACCAGAAATGACTGTGGTCATGTACATACAGTGTGCAATAAGTTAATATATTTATTGTGACAGGCCTACCTCTGATCGAGACACTACATCTAAACACCACCTCAAGTTTAATGTTTCAAGCTATTACTTGCAATTGTCTACAACTATAAAAATTCATTAGCATTTTCAGAAGTTTCTCCAGGAGCAGGTTGGCAATTCATGCACTGTGTACTATGAAGGGTAAATGCCTTGCTCAGGGTATTGAAGGGTTAGTTCACCCAAAAGTGAAAATTCTGTCATTAATTACTTTCCCCCTCATGTTGTTTCAAACCCATAAGACCTTTGTTCATCTTTGGAACACAAATTAAGAGATTGATTAAAATCAGAGAGCCATCTGACCTTCCATAGACAGCAATAGAACGGAAATGAACTGAAGATGTGAACCAAAATTACCCTTTACCCATTAAGACCGTTCACATCACGCTCTAAAATTTTACCACCTAAAACTAGTAGATAAACCAGTAACAAATGCAGTACAATTAAGTCACTTTATTTTGGCATGGTGTAGTCATAAAGTTACATTGGACCAAAACTAGAGTCCTTGACACTGATGGGTCCAACAAACGCACTGTTCCATTGCAGATCTGAAGAGGAGAAATCGTGAAAACACAAGAGCAGAACCATATGATCTACACATTCACCTTTGTAAATTTAAGAGGTCACATGCCTTTAAGAGGTTGATCACTTCCACTCCCAATGCTACAGGTTGTATCACAGCAGCTGCACACCTGATCATCCTCATCGGCTGACACCCACCTGTCAGATAAACAATGCATTAGATTCTCAAAGTTATTCAGGTACTTTAATTCAGTGGCAACATACCGATTAGAGAAGGAGCAAGCTTTCTGCTCAACGTTAGTAGGGGTGGATGCTGCAGCCACCTTCAGTAGACAAGTGATGTAGACCTACAAAGGGAAAGCTTTCTTGTATAGTCAATGTAAACATGCACCTAAACTCTTAAAGCGCACGCATACATACTAATCCACTAGTGTCTTGCTGGAATCTGAATGCCTCCAGCTGAAACTGCAGCTGGTCAATTTTTGTCCGGGGCATAAATCGTGAGCTGGAGCCTGTGAGCTTGGCATCAACTAGGCATCTAGAAAGTGTGGGAAGGAATTCAAACCTTCAGACTTTACATGACACCAAGAGTGAGCATTGCTTGAAGGACCCTTTCTTACCCATTATTCTCTACGAAGGAGTATCCGGGTATAGCATTTGTATGAGGTATTGAAGTAGCCACACAGCTGTCCACAAACACACGAAAAGGAACATGGTTGTACGACCTCACTGAAGCCTCAATATTAATGAAATCTCCCAAGAGGTACTGGTTAGATGGTCGCTCAAATCTCCAGTCATCTGGGGGAACAAAAAAAAAAAAAAAAACACCCCACACACCTTTAGCACATGTTCACAAGCACTGGCATGTTACAAAAGATCACACCAACCAGTCATGAGCTTGAGGGAGAAGACCAGAAGTTCCTCCGAAACTACAGTAGAGGCATATGGGAACCAACTGGGCATTAAGGCATCGCTACTCACATTTTGCAGTCTACAGAAGAGTTAGAAGCAGTCACTTTTTACAGTGTATGTGATCAGTACATCCAGTAATCCTAAATACAATTAGTCTTTACCTTGGATAATGGCACTCGATACCAACCACTGCACCTGTGCTCCTGACAATAGGGCCACCAAATGAAGCCTCTTGCGGGGTGTAGATAAGGGAAAATACATAGACGAGTTCATTCTCAGTTGTCTAAACAGAAAGGTTAGAAGGGGATTATTTGTAGGACCTTTTGAACACTTGTTTTGCTGCAGTCAAACCGTACCAATGATGTACTGCCACATCCATGCAGTTCAGACTCAAAGATGAGCACTTTAGCAGAAGAGTCTTCTCCAGTTGCAGTACAGCCTCCCAGTGTAAAAGCAGACGGCATTAGCAGTCGTCCAGTCCCAAACAGGTCTTCCATCACTTCCACGCGTACTGAAGTCTCTCCACACTGAGCTGCTACACTGTTGGGAGGAACAGGATGGCCCAACTCAAAAGGAATGTCTGGCTGCTTTGGTTCTTCTGGTAGTCTTGGAAAACTCCATGTTAGTTTTGTCGCTGGACCTAGCATCGGTTCTTTTGACTGAACACCAAAAACATCTTGAGAAGGCTTTCCAAAGTCACTGCTGATCGGTGTCTGAACAACAAACCTTTGTGATGCAAACACAGGGCTGCTGCTGTCATATCTCTGTGCAACCTGAGGGACCCTGGTTTTAGTCTGTTGAGGAACTTGAGCTAATGCTCTAGGCATAGGCGGGTTGTGCTTATGCTTTGCCCTTCCTACCCATTGTGCTTCAGACAAGCAAAATGCAATCATAACCACTAATCCAAAACAAACTTCCCTCAACCCCATTGTCAGAACCCTTCAGATGCCTAATGCTAAGCCTTCACTTTTTCCTTTATGTATAGTAGTTAGATAAGCCTGACTCCACCTCTCTAGCGTCAACCATAATCATTCCCTGGACTTGTTAAACTACTAACACAACATGTCTCAGGTGAAAGTCATTGAGTTGCATCAATTAAAGAAAACGTCAGTGTTTTGTGTTGTTAAATGACATTTATAAAAGCTTTGATCAAGTAAGTCTAGGTGCACACCACAAGATAATCAGGCTGATTTTGGGCCGATTTCTCCCCTTCTGACAATCATAGGTAACTTCCCAATTATCTTAGTGGTTTAAAGATTATCTGATGAGATTTTCCTGTGGTGTGATGTGTGTTAAGAGTCAATGAATCTGCTCGGAAGAATGCAGGAGACGCCCTGATCGCAAATCACAAATATTCAACATGTTAAATATTTAAGATCGGAAATCCTGATGTGTAGGGGGAACCCCGAGGACAAACAAGCATATGATCTGGAGACTATCACGTGAAAGGAAATCAATATCCAATAAGAAAGGCAACTTACATAAGACGAAGCATAATAACGAATGCAGTCACAGCACAGCACAAAAAAATTTTAGACAGCAGAGATGGAGGATCAGTTCGTCGATTTGTGGCAAGAGAGTGTTTATTACAATGTGTCCTGTAAAACATATTTATTCTCAAGTGATTTTGTGAGATTTTTCATGTTCACAGTCGGGATCTGTTTGTGTTTGGTGTGCTCTTTTTGTCACATTGTGGCACACTACACACTATAGGAGCAAAACAGTGAAAACCTAGGATTTGTTTTTGTGTTTATGGTTTCTCGCATTTTTGAGAATCTTGTAAGACTAAAAAAAACTTTTTTAGTGTGTACCCAGCCTAAAACATTGGCCACAAACTTAATTCCTGGAGGGCCTCAGCTCTGCAGTTTTGCTCCAACCTTAAACACAGCTGATCCAGTTAATCAAGGTCATTAGGATCACTAGAAACCTCCAAGCAGGTGTTATTTGGAGCTGGTTGGATCTAAACTATGCAGAGCTGTGGCTCTCCAGGAACTGAGTTTGAGACCAGTGAAGTAAAAACTTCAGTCCCAACTTTCCCAAAGAAATGTTGTAAACTGATTTATTTATTAATGTACACTTTAATCCACTTAATTAATGCTTAATCTAATATACAGAATGTAAACATTAAAATACAAGCTATATAAATATATTCCTCACAATCCCCAGTATATAAATAAAAGCTACAAACTAAATCATTGCTTCAGTAAAATTTTAAATTAGGTTTCTAATTTTAATGAATCATTAATGTTAGCATTAAAAACAAGAATCACTAAATGCAATGATTGTACAAGTACACACACATAGCACTGCTATGCAAACGCTAAATGTTAAATATAAATATTTAATCAACTAACCTACACTCAGTCTCAAATGCAGAACTAATAAATTGTTACATTTTGGCAATTTTTTTTTGTGAGAAATACTTCATGACAATGACCAAAAAGTTGCAGAGTTAGTTTATACCTGTAAGAAGCTGATTACTTCCAATCCTGATGCTACAGGTTGTCATAGCAACCACACACCTGCTGGTGGTCAGATTCAACTCCATGCAGTTCAGACTCAAAGATGAGCACTTGAGAAGGATCCTCTCCAGTTGCAGTACAGCCTTCCAGTGTAAACGCAGAGGGTATTAGCTGTCATCCAAGCCCAAAGTCGTCTTCCATCACTTCCACATGTATTGAAATCTCTCTACACTGAGCTGCTGCACTGTTGGCCCACCTCAAAAGGAACTGCTGACTGCATTGGTTCTTTTGGTAGTCTTGGAAAACTCCATGTCAGTTTTGTTGCTGACTCTCTGGACCTAGCATCCATTCTTTTGACTAAACACCAAAAACATCTTGAGAAGGCTTTCCAAAGTCACTCCTGGCTGGTGTCTGAACAGGAAATTTGTGGTGCTATTACAGGACTGTTAGGAACGGATTTTGGTGGAACCTGAGACATCATGGTTTCAGGCTGCAGTGAACTTGGTGCTGGCTGTTGGAGTGGTTTCCTCAAAAAAAAAAAAAAAAAAAAAAAAAAAAAATTCATTTATATTACATTACGCTTTTTTACATTTTATGCATTTTTTCTGAAGAGAATATAATGCCAAGGAAAGTTTTAGAATACGGAATTTAAATCTGCTGCTTTCAAGTGAATAAGGGACTAGAGAGAGCGCAAACCCTCTGCAACAATCTTTGGCTAAACCGCTATATGTAAACTCATAGGTTCTGACTTCCAACTGAAAGGTATGGCACACTAACAAGGACATTAAAGGCTGAAGCCTCTAGTTGGCTTCTAGCACACCTCTTGAGATCAGAGGAGTGAGGTTGACCTTGCTAACTGGCCTCAATTATATGTAGGCCTAAGTCTGACCACAAAAACAGGGAGACAAATCTCTGCCCAAGAGTGACTCAAATTTGTCTGAATGCAAGTACAAATTCCCACAGTACTGGGGATCTTTTAAACACCGATTAAGCATAAAAGACAACCTATGAGTGAACACTGTTAACTTAGGCCGTGTTTAAACTGCAGGTCTGACCGATTTGTTTGGTTGTCCATTTACACAGTTTCTCTCAATTGTGACCCATATCTGATTCATGGGTTTACACTTGCCATACAATCTGAAGCAGTACACATGTAAAAAAAAGAAACCCCCCCCCATTCAAAACTCTTAAAAGTGTCAGTTATTTAGAAAAATCGAGAGATTACGAAAATCAATTACTTCATTTGTTACAAGAAATGCCAAGTAATGAGTTAGCTTTCAAAAGGTTTATTTGGGAATGACAGCAAAAGCCACAGGACAGGATACAAACGGTTATTACCCTTTTTAAAAGTCTATGGAGTTCACAACACCTATTAAACACCTTTTTATAAATTCAAAAGTAGTCACATGGCATTTTCAGTTATTGTTGGCCATAGCCATATTTCTTAACATTGATGGGCCCAACAGATGTTCTGTCCCACCGCAGATCTGAGGAACAAACAAGCTGTGAGAAGGAGCAGTGGCATTTAAAAAAAAAAAATAAAATAAAAATCCCAACCTTTAAGAACTGGATCACGTCCACTACTGATACTACTACAGGTAGTGTCACAGCAGGCGCACACCTGGTCAGAACCATCTGCAGACACCCAACTTCAAAAAAAATAAATAAAGAGTTAGGACACTTCACTAGGGACTTGTACAGTTATTTAGGGGATGGGGGAGACGCACCCATTAGCGGAGAACGAACAAGCTTTCGGTTCAGGACTTGGAGTCACAGCCACCTTCAACGTGCATGTGATGTAGACCTAAAAGAGATAGTGGTTTGTAGCCCATGGTATTACACAAAGGGTTGCACAATGGTCACATACCAGTCCACTGTCTGGTTGCTGGAACCTGAAAGCCTCCAACTGAAACTGCAACTTGTCATCTCGACTTCGGGGCATAAATTGAGACCTGGAGCCTGTAAGCTTGGCATCAACCATGCACCTGGGATAGAAGTCAAGTTAGACATCTTGCAATACATCTAGAGGGTAGGACACAAGCTACACCACTTACCCGTTGTTCTCAATCAAGGAATATCTGGGGACAGATGTTACATCAGGGACTGTCGTAGCCATGCAGCTATCCACAAACACACGGACGGGAACATGGTTGTACAACTGTACAGATGCTTCAAGATTTATGATATCACCAAGGAAGTATTGGTTAGAAGGCCTCTCGAATCTCCAGTCATCTGCAAAGACAACTTTTAGCGAAGGGTTCACAAGCACTAGAGTGTTATGAAAGCATTTGGTGTACAAACCAGTCATGAGTTTCAGGGAGAAGACAAAGACCTCCTCTGCAACTTTAGTAGCGGCATATGGGATCCAAGCAGGCGTTAAGGAATCGCTGCTCACATTGCTCAGTCTGCAAGAGTTAAACATGTAGGTCACCTTAACGTCGGCTTTAGTACATCCAGCAACCTTGAATTCTGCCCTCACCTTGAGTAGTGACACTCGATATCAACCACCACACTACTGCTCCTAACAATAGGAACACCATATGAAGCCTCTTGTGGGGCATAGAAAAGTTTGAAGGTATAGACAAGCTCATCTCCAGTCACCTGAAAGTAGGAAAGCCATTAAATCAAAAAAGGAACAATTCAGAACCATAAAAACACAAAGAGTTGAAACCTCACATTTATTGTACTGCCACATCCATGCAGTTCAGTCTCAAAGACAAGCACTTTAACAGAAGGATCCTCTCCAGTTGCAGTACAGCCTCCCAGTGTAAAAGCAGAGGGCATTAGCAGTCGTCCAGTCCCAAACAGGTCTTCCATCACTTCCACACGTACTGAAGTCTCTCCACACTGAGCTGCTACACTGTTGGGAGGAACAGGATGGCCCAACTCAAAAGGAATGTCTGGCTGCTTTGGTTCTTCTGGTAGGCTTGGAAAACTCCATGTCAGTTTTGTCGCTGGAGCCAGCATCAGCTCTTTTGACTGAACCCCAAAGGGATCTTGAGAAGCCTTTCCAAAGTCACTTCTGGCTGGTGTTTGGACAGAATACTGAGCAGAAAGCCTTTGTGGTGCAGATGCAGGTTTAGCAAAGCCATAGCTCAGAGAATTTGGAGGCACCTTGGAATCAGTCTGCTGAACTCGCGCTCTAGGCATTAAGATGCTTGAGATCCAATTGCTACTTTCGGGCCTCAATGCGTCAGAGAATCCCAGCGCAAGAAGAACCACCAATCCAAAGCCAACTTGCCAGAACCCCATTGTTGCTAAGTTTTCGTTTCAATGGTACATTAGTGCTCCACTATCCAAATTTATACAGCTGAAAATCAGGATAGCTCCACCTCTCTCATGACAAGCATAATTTTTCTCTGGACCTGTTAATTTAATCAATATATATTACAGGTGAAAATCATTAATTTCACATTACTCATAGTAAACTACACCCCATATATTAAAAGTCATACCAAATGATTGCTTATTTTAAATATCAAAATGACATACATTCTCTGAAACACAACCAACCTCTAAACCTTTTTGTGTCCTTTTTATTAATTCAGAAACATGACCACAGACAGAATTGTACACTACTAGTGTATCCAAAATAATAAAGATCATCATGTTTCTACAGTCAGGTTTAGATTGTGACACCTCACATCAGCACATTAGTCTTCACAAGAGATGGAAATAGAGCAAGGGAATGCAAGATCATTGTATAGTACATAGATTTTATTGTAGATTCACTGATATGTTTTCTCTCCGTCCAGTTGTTTTTTGACTAGTTTGATCAATGTGTGTGGATTCACGGTAGACTTCATTCCTTCAACTATACTACATGCTTGGCAGCACAGAAATACAGCCTGAACAGACTACTAATAAGCATCTGAATTATTAACAAGTATGAGTGAAAGAAACCCATTAATGGACATTAAGAACTTAAAAATGACAGCACACATTAAAACACAGTGGAAAATTTTAGTCTTAAAGAAAAAATATATAGTTGACACACATAAGCAGCACACAGTAATAATAAAAAAAAAGTTGTCAACTATTAACAAAGTAATATTTTTGTTGTTGTTTTTTCTTTTACACAGCCAAAATTTCTCATTCAATTAGTTTCTTCAGAAAGAAACAATTTGCGTTTCACTGAATAGTCACATCAACTTTAACACAACACTTAGGCTCAAGGTGCGTTTTATTCATCTTCCCAAATCACAGTTTTAACTGGCTGAAAGGGCCTGTAATGGATGCATTTATTTCCAGGTAAATAACAAGGTTGATTGGGTGGTAGTCTCCTAGGCACCCTTAAAACAGCTTTATACAGACAAAAAGACAAGCAGACAGGTAAAGACACTGCTAGGGAGACTGGGTCAGCTGTGTATTCTGATCTAAGAACAGCTGACTGCTTCTTTCCTGTACACTTTAATTGTCCCATCTGCTTTTCTTACGTTTGGGGAGATCAGGAACTGCAAAGCTGTCTTTATGAGTCCCTGACCTCTCGCCCCCATCTCTTTCGGACCGTCCCTCTCTGTCCCTATGGCTCCCTTCACCGTTTCGGCTATCGCTGTGACGATCTCTGTCACTATGCCGGTCCCTTTCTGCGTAGCGATCACGGTCTCCGCCACTATGCCTGTCACTATGACGATAATGACTATCTCCGCGATGACCCCTGTCGTCAGCATTCCTATCACTACGGGACCCCTCTTTTGAAGAAGAGCTAGAGTAAGAGTCTGAAACTGAGCTCAGTGAGCCTGCACTGCTGAAGCCGCTCATTTTGGTGCCCAAGCTGAGAGCAGGGGGTGGCGGCATGGAGGAAAGCGAGGAAGAGGACAGTGATGGCGAGTAGGACAGGTGGGTTGTGTCAGGTCCCTCTGGTGCTCCTGAAGGCAAAGAACTTAGACTTCCTGCACTGGTCCACCCAGAGGAGCTGCTGGACTTTGTGGTGAGTTTTGGGGGAATGCCAGATGCTGCCACAAAGTGGTTTTTATACTGAGCCTGAGGAAAAGAAAGAGCAGTCAAACAAAATCTATAAATTGGTACATACAACAATATATCTTTACAGAGCAACTGGTGGAGTATGAACTTTTTTTTAAACTTTAGTTAGTGTAATATTGCTGTTAGAGCATACGTTTTCAATGCAAAGAAATCACTGGTTATGGACTACAAAAAAACTGGCAGGGACTATAACAAGCTTCTTCCCAAGTTTAAGACATCGCTAATCAGAAAATGTGCACTAGGCAGGACCAGTTAACCAGGCTGTGCCTGATTACTTGTTTCTGAGCGAGGGGCTTCATAGAACTAGAAACTTAACAGAAGGTTTTGATGGGAATGTAGAGAGCGGTGTAGAATAAAAGTAAAATATGTGAGAATAACTAAACATGAACATGTGTTACACTCGTCCCCAAAAACACAAAAAGGCCTTCAAGGAAAGAAAAAAAAAAAATTACCTGAAATGCTTGCTTCAGGGCAGACATACGGTCTCCCATGGCTCCAGTGGAGGGTTTGTAGGCTTCATAGTTACCAAGAGCAGAACCACCGCTACTGCTGCGCTCCTGTTTGAACCAATTTAAGATAATAAATACAATAAAAGCATTAGCAATTCTAAAAAGTCTGTAATTATAAAAAAAATAATTGGACATAAAAAAAAAGGGGTGGAGGGTTGGGGTGAAGAAAAGCATTTTTTTAATATAATAAATTGTTCAAAACAAATAAATACATAAAGCAAGCAGGCAAAAGTAAAGCCAAACTAACAGAGGATTCAGATCCAAGGCCTGGTCTCTCTCTGTAACCCAGGCCTCCACCTCCAATATTTAGCTTCTTCCCTTTCCCTCCCTTAAAGCGGGACTTCCTGAACCAGGGATTCTAGAAAAACACACAAAAAAAACAAGTTTGATGAATAAAACTGTGAAACGTGTCATACTATGAAAAGTGTTTATTGTATTCTGGTCATTGTTCTACCTGCATTGCCAGGTCCATCAGGTCCTTTGAAACACTCTGATTGGCTCCTTCTAAATTTCTAACCAGGTCACCAGCAAATGAAGTGTCTTTAGTGGTGAGCAGAGTGTAAGCTAGGCCCTTCTCTCCTGCACGACCTGTTCTACCAATTCGATGTGTATGTGTGTCAATGTCTCGTGCTACATCGTAGTTCACAACTGTACGAATAGATGGAATATCCAACCCACGAGCTGAGAAGTGCAAAAAAAATTAAATGAATACAACAAAGCTGACAAATGGATATAGTTCATTTATTCTGAACAGCTGAACTAGACAGATAAAATAAGCCATACTAACCAGCAACATCAGTAGCTACTAATACAGGCAGATTCTTCTTCTTAAAGTCAGCGATGACTTTGTTCCTCTCGCTCTGATCCATGTCTCCATGCAGCAGCCCTAGGCTGTAACCTTCCTGATTGAGATTTGTAGCCAGTTCCTCGCAGTTAGCCTTTTTAGTGACAAAGATCAGCACAGAGCCAGCTGAGGTGAACTCAACCAGCCTGCGTGTCAACCAGCCCCACTTTTCCTGCCCAGACTGCAGCACCTCCACTATCTGAGTGACATCTTCATTAGCCTGGGAGGACGAGAAAAGAAGTTTACATGGGAGGTTTTCAAATACAGTGTGCATTTTCAAATATTTGCTTAAGAAATTGAGTATGCACCTCTCCTATGTCTCCCTGCACAACACGAATGGGGTCAACTAAAATATCTCGTGCCAGCTTTTCAATTTTCTTCCGAAACGTTGCACTGAACAAAAGAGCTGTGAGAGATGAGGAGCTATTGAGTACAATAATCGCATTGGATTGGGTTAATGCAGGAATATAGAAGTGCTTAAAGGCAGCTCATTAAATATATGAGAAACACTTACTCTGTCGATCAGGTCTGACATGGCTGGCAATGGATCTCACTTGGTATTCTATATAAAACAGATCAGATTTAAATAAAATGCATTTGTATTTATGTTTCATAAAGGAATAGTTCACCAAAAAATATTTTTAATAATTGTCAAATTTTGTATTTACCCACCCTCATTGTTCCAAACAGATTTAAATTAGGTTTTAACACCCCAAGAAAAAACTGATATTGATTACTTTTATCATATCTTTTATAAACTTTTTTTTTTTAAAACATCAAAGTTTTGGTGGAATTGGCTTTCTAAGGGGAGACGGGAATCTTTTAGATTCCATTAAATATCTTTCAACATCACTTCTATTTTTAGGATGTATGAGGGTTAACAAGTAAGTTAAAGTAAATAACAGAATACTAAAATAATTCTTTAATCCAATACTTTGCTAATGAAATTTCAGTTGAGAAATGCACTGACTGACCATTTAATAGTACACAAATTATTAAGATTAAATAAACAAAAAAGTGGCATTTCACACGCACCAAAGCCCATATCGAACATGCGATCAGCTTCATCAAACACCAAGTAGGTCACTCGCTGAAGAGATGTAGCCTTCTTCTTCACATGATCAATCAGCCGACCCTAAATGAGAAGAGCCTTTAGCAGAACCACCAAGGAACACCCTAACAAATATACAGAAACATGTCAAACTGGCTTGTGCATCAGAAGATAGGATGTTCTTACTGGGGTGCAGACAACAATTTCGGCTCCTTCCTGTAGAGCTTTGGCTTGTTCCCACATGCTGCCGCCTCCATACACTGCCACCGAGCGAAGGCCATATACCTTCCCAAAGCGCTTGCATTCCGAATGGATCTGAACCACACAGATAAGCATTTTAAAGTGATTAAAACACAAAACACACACCAAAAACGTGCTTCATGACCAAGACTACACATTTAATCCTTTTTCCCCCAGCAAAAATATTTTTCCTTATCTTTTCCATCTTTTACACCTTTCCCTAATATAAAAGACTGCCTCTTTCTTTCTTTCTTTCTCTCTGACCTGTTGACAGAGCTCTCTGGTGGGGCAGACGATCACAGCAATGGGACCCTCTCCCTGCTCCAGCTCCTTCTGGTCCATGATGTGCACCAGCATTGGCCAAATGAAAGCTGCGGTTTTTCCACTGCCAGTTTTGGCAATGCCAATCATATCTCTGCCACCCAAAGCTATCGGAACTCCCTAGAGAAACAATACACATTACTGTAGAAAAATAAACCATTAACTAAACAAACAAAGGTTCATTTGTTCAGTTTGCAGCTCACCTGGCACTGGATGGGTGTGGGTTGAGTGTACTCGGATTTACGGATCTGGTGCATGAGCTGCTCATCAAATCCAAAGTGGGCAAAACTTGTGGCTGGTTTAGGAGGGGCTGCACCTGAGACCTGTTCATTTTGAATATGGGTTAATGTGTGTTGAAAGAAAGAGAAGGATCATTTGTGTATGTGTTGACATTGACCTTCAGATTGAGTTTCTTTCTCAGTTCCACCACTCCGGCCTCAGTCAGACTGCTGAGTTCCTCATGCTCAATATAGAAGTTCTTCTCAAAAGGAGCATAGTCAATCTACAGACAGATGAGAGATCTTAAAAACATATGATTCAAGGTTTGCACTTGCTTACAGATAGTTTGGTTTTAATGTATATACAATGCACTTGATCATCAATAGGGCTGCAGGAATGAGTCCTAAAACATGGAAACAAGTTAGCAGAAGTTGGGAAACCTCTGGTTCCTTTATTTTGAGGTCAGTAAGTTTGTTTAAATGGATAAAATGTCTGAAATAAGGTTTGTTAACGAAAGCACAATATATTTTCACGTTTCATTCTAAAACATGAAATACACAACATTAGTAAAAAAAAATTTACGCTTTTTCAATATTTTGAAAGAGGTGGCTGTTAAAAAGTGGCTAAATAGGACCACATGGGAACATTTTACAGCATCCAAGAAAACCTTGTTTTACAGGAAAACTCAAGCGCACTTTTAATTTAATTGTTTTTATAGTCACATTACTGCAAACTATTTTAGCTCAAACTTTCTAACTTGTACATTTTAAATAAGGATTAAAGGGTTGTGTGCATTTATACTTCTTAAAATTTTTAAAAAGTTGTGTTCATTTGTGAAGATTATCTTAATGCACAAACGTGTAAGGAGGACCATATTTTTAATGGTCACAGAGCTTATTTTCTGCTATAATCCAGAAGACCATGAAAAAAATCCTATTAGGCTTTTATTACGCAAACTTCTGAGCTGTCCTACAAAAATCTGTCATCCCAGCAGCAGTCTATTTAAAGACATTAATGCAACAATAACTGGACGGAAACGCAGTAACAGTACCTCTGAGTGGTCTATTGGGGGCAGCGGCATGATAATCTTTTTGGTAGTAGGAGCAATGGGGTTTCCATCGCTGTCATAGTCCACTTCTTCCTCATCTTCCTCTTGGGTCAGCCCAGCTGTTGGGTTTTCCGCCATGTAACGAAAGTATGCTTCCTGCAAAGAATTCAGAACATGACTTAGATCAGGACACGCAGCAGCAGGCCTTTACTGTGAAGGTGAATGCATCGAAATGAGCTTATCTAATAAAACACAGCATGTTAAAATAATGGCATTAAATATGACTCAGAATAACTAATTATTAACGAGTAAGTTCTGAAACCACTGAGCACTGAGGTGAGGTCAATGACATTAAGATTAATTTTAATAGATCACTACTATTTTAACACATAGCACTGATTTAAATCTCATGTTTCAGTCACAAAAGAATCACTCTACCTGTAAACATTTAAAGACAATAGAGAATAACTAAAAAGCAACAAACTGGTTGAGAAAACAAGTCCGAAGATTGCACCTTAAAATACAAGCGAGAGACACCTACTCCAACACCAAAGGTACATTTGAATGGCTCAGTCTGTAAACTGATGTAGATATATATAAAGAATTTAAGAAAGAAAAATAGAAAGAGGAGTTGGGCACAGTCATTGCTGTGGCAAAGATACGGTGGCGGTAGTAACGTCAAGAGGGTCACTCACTTGGTCATCCTCCTCTTCAATGTCATCCCGTATACCCCTGGAAGAAACAAGCGGAGAAAAAAAAACTTCCCTGCGACTCGCTCAAATCACCCATGGAAACCCATATTCTACCTATAAACCCCCTTCCATTCCCATCCTCTCTGCTATGAATATTATTTGGATGAACGGTCTTTAAAATATTCTCTGATAATATCACAATCTTACTTGGCTAACTTTTTCTCTTTTTCCTTTTCTTCCAGTTTCTTCATATCTTTTGCCGCTTGGTCCTGAAAGAGGCCAAAAACAGGAATTCAAGCAAAACAGCAGCAACGTCCACTGGCAGTTCTCAGAAAAAGATCCTTTCATTAGCTCTTACCTCCACCTCAGCCATAAAAGCATCCAGAGGGTCATCCTCACTGTCAGAACCGCCTCCTCCTCCTCCTCCAGACTGGAACTGCTTTCTTGTGGGAGAGTTCTCGGCAGGTATATATGGCAGATCCGAACTGCTAGACTCCTCTTCATCATCCTCAAAATAACTATGGAAAAAATACATTTCAGGCAATAACGGTCACAGCCTCTTTTCTTCACCCAAAACTTATTTACTCAATATTAAAAAGAGATATTAGATATAATAACAGTCTTCTTCAGCCCTAGACACACAGCACAATTTTTTAGCTGTCCCAGACGAAAGATTGGCAAAACTGAAATGGCCATGATTGTTTTGCGATGCCAGTTTTTCGTCTGGGGCAGCTGAAAATCACGCAGTGTGTCTCAGGCTTAAGACGACTGTTATTATATCTAATATCTCTTTGTGTCTCAGGCTTTAGACACCTTGTTGTCTGAACCAAATCAATAAAAGTAAATGAAAGTAACAAACACATCTACTTTTGTGTTGCACATAAAACAGAAAGTCAAACCGAGTAAAGAACGAGATATGCTTTTCTCAGATTAAACTGATTTTGCAGGGTTTTTTTAATTTTTGCATTTTTTAATTTACATTAGCATTGTTTGCACTGAAGTACTTACGCGTTCTCCTCGTCGAAATTGGCTCGTTTTGTTCCTATTTTGTAAAAAGACGAAAGCTGCTGGTTCTTGCCATATCCACCGGGTGGTCCTGAAGCTCCAAATGCAGAGTGGGCCTTCTGAGGAACACGAGGTTCCTCTTTCTTCCCACTCGCAAGAGAGAAACCCCCGAATCCAAAGCCTCGCTTGCCACTCGGGCCTCCCTTGTTCCAGTTCATTGCTGTTGGCCTGCAAAAAACCCAGCGTTGGATTAGGGGTTAAAAACAGTTAAATGCTAGTAACATCCAGAGTGTGTAATGTGTATGTCCCTATAAGGCTACTGAAGCATAACAATTACAAAGTCTCGTTGCTCGCGCACTGCTTATAAATATAAAAAATATATGTTATTTACTCTAATATATTATTTAACTCATTTTCTTGGCTCGCTTTTTAAAATTTTGGGGCCAAACAGCTAGTAGGAGACGCTGTCTCGTAACGCTGCGCTGATGGCCGTGGAGAGGCCTTGAGCTAATGTTATGTGTACACAGATTATGCTTCGGTTACTTTCGCACTGCATGCGTCAAAGAGTAAAACCTGGATTTATTCACATGTTGTTTATTTACCTGTTTCTGATAACGTGAACAGAACGATCTTCTAAAGTGGGTGGGCACCTTATTTATCCACAACGTATTTACCACTCCAGGCTATCTTGCACACTTCTCCGAGATTGGGTTTTACGTCATTTACAATGGACGCGTTTTGTGTTTAGTAAAATTTGCGCGACGTGTTTGGAGGCGAACGTACATGCAGTGTTGCCAGATCCAGTTTTACTTTTAAATTAATCTCTTCCTTGACTCATCATTTAGAAATAATATAAACATTTCTTAGAAGTCAGGAACTGTAGTTGGTCTGCATAGAAAACACAAAAGCCGTTAATTAAAAAGCTTAACAGCACTGTTGCAAAAAAGAAACATTTATGGTATAGTAAATTACTCTTGTAATTATAGCAAATATATATATATATATATATTTGTTTATATATGTAATATATAATAGTGGTATGTTTGACTGCAACCTGCAACGGCTCATGTTTATAAGCAATAGTAAGAAGACATGGCAACCTAAAACGCAGACTACTTTATTCGCGCACGAGTTTAGACCAATGAGGAGACACGCATCCAACCTTCGGTCCAATAGGAACTCGAGGACGCCGCGTCGTCAACGTCACTCGTCCATTCACCAAACGTTCCTTAACGCACGAGCCAGCCCACCGCGAGACGAGAAGAAGAAATGCGTTACATCCTGCAGTTTTTGATGATAGCTGGAAATTTGACGATATAGAAAAGACAGACTCGTACAATTTACTTGCAAAGGGTGAGTTCAACGATTGTATCGTATTACGTGCACAAGCACACTGGAGCTCCGTGCTCTGTTTATCGTAACTGAGAGATATTCGTGTCGCTGCATGGCTAACTGAAAGATACCGACCTGTAAGCTGGCATGCCACGTTTGTTTATACATTAAGAACTCTGCTTATCACAAATAGCTGTGTTGTGTTAGTAAATACACATCTTTAATGCTGCGCACTGAATGAGCAAACCCAATGTGTTATATCCTATTGACAAACGTGTTCAGTTATAAAGACAGTCTCTTTTGAAAACGAGCACTGTTCTGTAGTAACTTACTGTTAAAAACGGTGCTCATAAAGTGTCAGGGCGGAGAAAATAATTTGTTTTCTATTTCTAATTACATTAATCTTGTTTTGTTCCCCCCTTGCAGATTTGTACTCTTTATATGTTTATGAAAGTACTGCTAGCTGTCATCACCATCTCCAGGATCCATGTCTTTTTTGGTGAGTGAACTTGATTGGTTGTCAAAGTCACTGATTTTGTTTGCATGTACGTTAAATCAGCATAGTTTGACATATTTTCTTACTTTCTTTAAGCGCTGGGTGTCAGAGAAACTCAGTGTGGAAAGCCTGAGGGATCTGGAGTTATTTGGAGGTGAGTTCAGTAGTCCATTATCTCATGCCGCTCGTGCCTTTTTCAGCAAACCTCGCCTGCCTGAGCTTTATTCCACGTTAGCCGGGGTGAATGTGACGGGGAATCCTAGAAACGTTTAGTTTCTATAAACACACTTAAAGATTCCTCTGCAACATTTAAAGGAACAATTGGCCCATCTTGAACTCGTCAAATGCTAGAGTACACATTTTTTGGACACAAATCCCCCTCATAATCAGCTATGCAGGCTCATATCAAAAGAGGAGTGCTACGTATGCAGATTACCCATGATCACAACCAATCAGTACTTTTGCAAAAGCAAAACGCAGCTTTGTTTTGAGTGTGCTTTATGAAAGGTTTTGTGAATTTAACATTGTCAGGTTTTTTTTTTTGTCATAAATGTGTTCTGCAGTGTGGTGTGACACTGCTCTTTAATAAAAGTGCAGCGTTTGCGTCATGGTGACTAATGATGGTGTCCTTGTGTCTGTGAGGCTTTTTAATCTCCTTCCTGTGGTGATGTATCTGTATGTAAGCCTGGCTGTGATGTAGTGTTATTGCTAGGTGTTGATGGATTGCTTCTGGGGTGCAACTGACAGCTGAGTCACTGCAGCCTAACAAGAGGTGGACAGATCTGCAGAGCAGGTCTAACTGCTGATGCAGTATCAAATCTGTACGTTAGTGGAATACCAGATGTATTTTCAGATTATTGGGCTTGTATTAACTCATTTGAAATCCAAATATCAAATTTGATCCCAGTTCTTTTGGATAGTATTTGGGGTGCATCAGTATTCATCCTTTTTTATCCATATTTTCTCCTAGTTAGTTGCCATACATAGCAAGTTACAGTTGAAAAGTTTGGGGTTAGTAAGATTTTTTTTCTTTTTAAATAAAGAAATTCATACTTATATTCAGCAAGGGAGCATTAAATTGGTCCAAAAAGTGATAGTAAGGACATTTATGTTACAAAAGATTTGTATTTCAATAAACGCTGTTCTTTTGGACTTTGTTCCACAAAAATAGCACAACTGTTTTCAACATTGATAATGTTAAGAAATAGGCCTTTTTCTTAAGCAACAAACATTAGAAGCATAATAGGGATCACTGGACCATGTAGACTAGAGTATTAGTATTTCCTGCCATGCAGGAAAAAAATATATATTTAAGTTGAAAAACAGGCTATTCTAAATTTTAATAATATTTAACAATATTACTCTTCTTACTGTATTTTTGATTAAATAAATGCAACCTTGACGGGTATAAGAGACTTCATTTCCCTAGTTTTTCTAGTCTTGCTGACATGGGTCTTGTTATTCAAGAGTTC
>JAUMHE010000044.1:10849121-10890260 GCA_032359235.1 Enteromius mattozi | reverse complement strand
AAAAAAAATTGATATATTGATATACACCTGATTATATATATATTTTTTTCTTCTATGAAGTTGCAGGGGTTTTAATTTTTTATGAAGTGTACAGTTTGAAAAAATATTTCTTTGTTTTGTATCCCTCTTGTAGTCTTCACTTTTTTATAATTACAGCAGGAATATGTCTTAATAAAGCATTTATTAACACACTGAGCAACTGTTATGCGTCTAAATAACAAGATTTGTTAATGTACATTTAAATACTTTATTAATCATTTACTTACGCTTTCTAAATGAACTTATGAACCATGGACAACTCCTAAATAACTGGTTTGTAAATAACAATTATTTAGAAATAATACATTTCTCATTAATAAAGTATGAAAATAGAATTATTAAACAATATAGATATGCTCAAGAACAAAACATTTATAGCTGTATTTATAAACTGCTTACTAATGCCTATTAATGGTAGAACAATGATTTATAAAAGAGATGAAATGCCTATTTACTAATGCTTGACTAATTATTGATAGTGTACATTTATTATAAAGTGTTACCCAAAGTTCTGACTGACCCCAAACCTTTGTTCAATTGAAGGTTTATAAGTAGATAAGCACCTTTGGCAGGGTTGAAGACGCCATTGGTCTGCTGGTTGCAAACGTAGCAGCGCTTAGATTTGCGGTAGTGCTGGAGAGCACAGGCCTCGCAGAAGTAGTGCCGGCACCTGGGAAACAAACCCATTATACTTATGAGCAGACAATGACATACTACTTCTACAGTCAAATATGTGGCTATGACATGCAAACACAATGTCAAACGATTTAGATATGAGAGACTAAAGCAAAATAATGTGGATTTGTGCTTTGGCAAGAGCAGGGAGTAACATTTGCAATTCAAACTGGCCATGGCTTAATGTAGCACTTACTTTGTAATAATGGGGTTTTTAAACGACTCTCTACAAATGAAACACTTGAAAGGAAAATCTTCCTCATCGCTGCTCACTTCGTAGTTCTCCTCATCTGTGCAGTAAACAATATGTCAGAAAACAGATCAAAAAGGCTGCGTTCAGACCTGTACCTAAAGATGGCTCACCGTTTGCCCCATATCGTCCTTCTTCTAGCTCTCGCTCAATCTGCCAGCCGTGCTTATAGTCTGAGCGGTCGTGAAGAAACTTACAGCTGTCTGAGGATTAAAAAATGAATATCACCATGGTTGTTCACATGAACCTCAAAGGAGTGACAAAACTAGAGAGGAAATCTGTTGCTTACCTCCAAACCCACAGAAGCCCGTCTCTTTATAGTCTTTACAAATATCAGGCTGGTAATCCCACCGTACTGTGGCCCTCAGGTGTTCAGGCGCTCTGATTGGTCCTTTCCTATCAAGTCAAAGACATTGTGGATCAGTTCAACGTTGCGTGTCCTAAAAACAGATACAGTCACAGCGGCTCAGTTATACTGACTCACCTGACCATACCAGAGGAAGCGTTGCCCATGGTTGAGTCTTTGGGTTTAATGTACTTGTGGTAGTTGTTGATGCCGCGATAAATTTTATCGTCGTCTTTACCAGATAGCTCCTAGAAATAAAATACAGGTATGTCACTGAATTAAGAGATTGTGATTGCTGTGGCCACCGTAACAAACAACATAAGTAATTATTATACCTAAATCTTCATCAAGAAGGGGAAATTGCACATTTGAACATGTGCATATTAAAATCACACAAACAGGATTGCAGAGTTAAGGTTTTAGGATAACTTTCTGTAAATAATGACTTTTGTTCCTCACACAAAGCTACAGCATGGTTTTTGAAGACTTTGAATACTCATAATACTTTTATTAAACATGTTTGTCTTCCATGTTTTCTGAAAAAGACATGAGGGTAAGTGATGCATAAATATATCATTTTTGGGGTAAACTCACTCTTTAAAAGCATGTTTATCATAATATCTGTAACAAGAGTGTCCTCTAGCGAATCCTCATGAAACTATTTTGAAACACATTTGTCCTCTTCTGTTTACTACTGCAAAGCGGTTGAGATGCAGTATTGTATTGTAAAGTGTCCTTTACAAATAAACTTGAATTTACAATGTTGGTCCCTGTTAGTGCTGTTAACTGTACCTCCTGAATCTTCTGGCTGCGCTCAAAAATGGCCTGAGCATCTTTGTCCCTCTCTGTGTCCAGCTCATAAAGAGCAGTGGCCCCCATGTCATCTGGTCCCTCTGGTTTCTGCAGCAAACACAGTAACACACTGAAGTACAAGAGCCGACAGTTTCAGTAGCTCTGGTCAGCAGAAATGTGAAATGAATTAAGACTGATTTCCATTCTTTATGTCGGGTTACAGTATAGAGCTCATATGAGCAGACTCACCGCTGACCGAGTCGACTTGTAAGAGACAGTGACACTCTTGTCTTCTTTCTCCTCTTCACTTTCGCTCGATGAGACTTCTTCCCTCTCCACTTTCTTTGTCTGTGTGCAGGGTATAACTGCTGGTTATGGCTTCAATGTCAACAACCGCCTCGTAAGAGTCAATTAATGCAGATTTCGAGTAACATATCAAGTAAAGACGTACTTTCTGGATCATGGGGTTCGTAGCAGCAGCTTTCTTCTTTCTGACCACAGCACTGCCCTCCTCGCCGCTACTTCTGTCTGATGAACACACATAAACCCTGATTTAATACACTGAGAGCTGCACACATGTGTTGAACGTCAACATTAACTAAACGTAGAGATAACTGGACGGACTACACAAAACCGTCCGGTCAAAATATGCGTTACCGAGTACCGAAAAACATACCTTTATCGCTATCACTTGCATTTCTTTTCCGTGCAGAAAACTTCTTGTTTGATTTCTTAAAAAGAAACTTGCAGGTTGTTTTCGGCTCTTCCGACTCCGCCATCTTTAACTACTTAGGAAAACATGAGGAACTGTGGTTATAGTGCCCCTTGTGTTTGGGTGGAATTGAAGGATATATATATATATATATTACATTATTTATTATAAATCCGTACTTAATATTTTTCAGTCAGGCAGCTCGTTTTGCTGATATGTTAAAACAGAACGACCTTTAAGTCCTTGCCAAAAAGTAACATCATATCCATTTTTATGCTTATACATTGTACTGGGGTTCATACTTTCTTAAAATCTAAAAATGTGAAATTAATTTTTGAACTTCGCATTACGATGTACTGGTTTATATTATATTTATATGAGCATGTAAGAAACAGACAAACAAGAGTTAATTAACAAAGACACCTCCAAAATATAACGCTAAGATGGTCAACTTCTTGTGTAGTCAAAGCTTTTATTTTGTAATACGTAGCCACGCCCCTGACGTAAAGCGTCACTAGACGCGTACAAACGTCGTAAAAAAACCCGAGTGGTTTGCGGCCTCGCGCCATTTTAAGAAAGGAACGGCTCGTTCAGCTTCAGCTTGGTGAGAATCCACGTTGGGTATTGTGTGGGCCGAAATACACACAAAATACTAAAGAGATTTAAGAAGTCCTTGCGCGAAGAGTTCCTACAGACAGACGCAGAGGGGTTTTTGCGCTAAACTCGGAGGTTTCGTCGGAACCGAATGAGAAGCTGAGGTAACGTTAACTGACTGTAGGAGGCCGCCTGTGGAAATGTGGGCGATCTCTGATCTGATCTGATCAGTAGAAATACTGCATTAGTAGAGCGGACCCTAACCAGCGCTTAGGTTTTTGGTTTACACGTGTTAAAGAAAGTGCACTTCTGTTACTTCCGTGAAGCGTTTCGATTTGTCTACTGTAATAGTGAAAATGCTGATTATTTAATCAATTTAGTACGAGTATAGTGTTGTTTGTTTGCAAGAAGCTAACCGAGGTAACGTTAGCAGGCAATGCTAGCTGCTAACTTCCCGAAAATCGTTTTAGTTGGGGGTGTTACTTTATTGATACATATCCTGTAAATGCTTAGACGTGAACAACTCGGAGTTACGTTTTCAGGTTAAGTTTACCAACACCAATACGTCCCTACTGTGATATCCTTGAAGTCTCCTTTTATTAATTATCCACCGTAACGGCACAGATCTGGTATTTTGGCTATATGCTAAAGTTTGTTGTGAGCTATGAATTTATCAGTTTCTCCTTCTCCTTCCTAGGTGAACAATGACTCAGTTTCTCCCCCCGAACCTGCTGGCATTGTTTGCCCCGCGGGACCCGATACCTTTCCTGCCTCAACTGGAGAAGCTTCCCCATGAGAAACATCACAACCAGCCCTACTGCGGGATTGCCCCTTTCATCCGGCATTTTGAGGTGCTCTTTATTTTATGTAAAAGTCTATTTTATAGACTGGTCGTAAAGATTACAGTACGAGCTCAAGAGTGTTGCATGCATGATACAAATTATAAAAGCTATTTTGATCAGTATTGTGTGATATTGTTATATAATGTTTTGTTACCCACTGTTGGTTAGGACCCCAGAGATGCTCCTCCACCCACAAGAGCGGAGACGCGGGAGGAGAGGTTGGAGAGAAAGGTGAGCAAATTTTGACTGAGTTGAGTTTTTGTGGAAAGTTTAATCAAGGGTTTCGAATGTTGTAAAGCTTGCTGACAGGCATTCATTCAGTGGCATTAGGAGTTCAGGTTGATGAATAGATTATTTTTACTATTTCGTAATATATTTGCTGTATTAAATGATGCTAGTGTAATTTTTAGTACACTTAATAAAGCAATTTCCGTGTGTTGCATGGGAGATTATCTCATTGGAATTTTTTTTTTACATATATAAATCTGGTCCATTGTGATTTGAATTGCAGAGAAGGGAGAAGATGGAAAGGAGGCAAGTTGTGGTGGAAACAGAACTGAAGCTATGTAAGTATCTGAACCCATTACTAAGTGAACCAATGCAACATGCTATTATAAAACCCTAAAAAATATTTCTTGTATTCTCACAGGGGACCCACACAACGATCCTAATGCTCAAGGAGATGCATTTAAGACCTTGTTTGTGGCTCGAATCGTGAGTAGTTTTTGTCGACTGACAAGAATCTGAATGTTTAGAGATTGTGTCCTGTAGATGCACATCTTACACTTTTCTTCTGTTTTTGCAGAATTATGACACCACAGAATCCAAACTACGGCGAGAGTTTGAAGTTTATGGTCCTATCAAACGGGTAAGTTGTACTAAATGTGTTATGCATGTTCCCATAGTATACTACCATCCATTATTTATCCTGCAGACTCATGCCTAAATTAATCTGCTTTTATTAGATCTATATTGTGTATAACAAGAAAACTGGAAAACCAAGAGGATATGCTTTCATTGAATACGAACACGAGAGAGACATGCACTGTGAGTAACCAAGATTTCTCGTTCTTTAAATTCCATAAGACTAAAAGCCAGCTACACCATTGGTTACTACAATGAATCATCTTTTTTTTTTTCCTTAAAAACTATTAATTCATATTTATTTTGAAGCAACAAAGCATGTTGCTCATAGTCCATCTGTTTTATTTATTTTTTTTAAACCACACATTAAGTGGTTGGCTACGCCCAAATATTAACTTACCAATGAAAATGTGTAACTCTGTCAAGTTATAAAACTCCATTTGTGTGTGTGTGTGTGTGGTTGTGTGCTTGTATGACCGCTTGTCAACCCTTCTATGTCTGTGTTCGTAGTATATCTCTGTTTTTACCCCCCGTGTGTATGTGTTGCATTTGGTGTGAGTGTGACGGTGCAGCACATGTGGGGGAAAAGTGGCGTGTGGCTGTGCGTTAGCCCAACACACATTCTGATGAATGTTGCCGCTTTATGGCATCTCTGTAATGTTTAGGCAGTGTGACATAGCAGTGTGTTTCCGGCCGGAGCGGTGATGGTAAGCTAAAGGCTAAGGCCGTCTGTAGTGAAAAAGGTGACCCATATACTTACACACCTGTTCATGTCTGGTGCACAAACAGTCGTTAATATCAAGGCTTTTTATAACTCAGTTCACACAGGGGCGTTCATGATTGAAGTGTTGCGGAGCGAGTCAATGCTTTCTATTAATTTTGTGTTGTTCTCATTGCTACTGCAGCCGCCTATCTCTGATGGCTATTGGCCAGAGCTGGCTTGCAGATCATGATGATGGTTTTGATACATCTACACCCTACTACCACAGCTCAGTATATGGTTGGTATGATGGGTTTGTATGATGGGTAAGATTTCTTTACACCCCTCATCTAATTCTAGGTTGTTAGGCGTACCAAATCACTGCCCCATTTTAGGGCTAAACCTAGGGCCTCCAGTTGTCATTGAGTGTGACTTGGGCCTGTTGTAGTGAGTTTGAGCCTGTCATTAATCTCTTCTATTAAAGCCATCATACTACTACTAATGTGGTTGTACTCTGCAAGATTTGGACTGTAGGACCGTTGCATTTGAAATGGAACGGTGCAGAGTAAGGAGAACTTGTTGGATCTATTGCAACGATGCATGCAGCACACAATTGCCAAGTTATGTTAACTGAAAGCTGATCTTGATTTGATCATCTCTTTTTGTAAAAGTATGCAGAATAGATTTAGTTTTTATTAAGCAAAGTTATTTGCCTGATATGTAATACTTTATATAAAGGTGCAGTCACGTTTGCTGTGTGGTGAAGGCAGTTTTGGCGATCTTGTCATTTCAATAGGAATACATTCAGGAATTTAGCATTTTAGGTAGACACAAGATTTCTCAGTTCACTACAGGTTCAAGTTGGTCTCGCAAATGTGTGCATTGACCAGCAGACAGCTGCTTAGTTTGAAAGTGACTTCTGTGTGACCTGTGGTTTATGTACAGGTATTGATGATACACTTTTTTTTTTTTTTTTCCTAAGAAATTGTGACTGCACCAATACACTGACTCTGCAGTGATGACAATGTATTTACATTTGTGCTGCACCGTAATAATGTGTATGCATATCTCTTTATATTGTCTTTTATATCGCTAAGCATTAACATATATTATAGGCAAGGACCATAATTGCACAATTGACAATTGGTAATGCTACTCATTTTTTCTTTTTATTTGTAAATAAAAATGATTGGTGTGTGAAGCCATAATACGCACCATAATGCTTGTAATTGGCTTTAATAGATTAGATTAACCATGGGCATTGTATATTCAAATCACTGCACAGAACCCAATTACATGTAAAGGTTCCTGTTGTCATGGATTCACCTTGTACCGCTTTAATTGTTTTATTCAGTCCCAGAATTATTCTGTGAGATACTTGATCCATAAATGTAAAATTCCCATTTAGGCTGAGAAGCGAGGAGCTGCATGGAGAGTAATCTTTCCTATGTGTACAAATCAGCGGTTTAAATCTTTATCTATACAACTCAAAATGAGTTGAAATACGACATGGTTGCAACCAATAAAATAGGTAGAATTAACGTACGTTTGGTTTTTTTTTTGTTGTTTTTTTAACACAAACGTTAAGGGTTCATACCATTTCTTCATATTTTTTTTAAAATTAAACCATTAACAATTAAGTGCTTAAACAATTTTAAGCACTGTAGGAGATCTTTTTAAATATCACTTGCGAGGTAGATTTCGTCAAGACTGAGAGATTTTATGGATATGAGGGTGGTTGGTAAGCCCCTCTTATTGTTTAGGTAGCTGAGGGTTGTGGTAAGGCCCTCTGTTAACTGATAAAAATGAGGGTGGATGGTAAGGCCCTCGTGTTGCGTTGGTGCCTTTTGAGGGTGTTTGGTAAGCCCCTCTAGTTTGGTATGGTAGTTTGAGGGTTGTTGGTAAGGCCCTCGTGTTGAGATGTAAGGAGAGGTGTGTGCGAAAGAACTTGAGGGTTTGATGGTAAGGCCCTCATAATGGGTGTCAATGGGTAGCTTCGTGGATGGCATCGTATCGCTTGTTGAAGGATTGGATCAATTCCTTGATTCAAGGTTGTCCAGTTTTGGTTTAAAAAAAAAAAAAAAAAAAAAATCAAATTTACTGAAGGACGTTTTGATTCAAGACAGCTGGAATCACCAGGCTACATTTCCGTGGGGTTTTCCATCAAGGACTTCCATCCTTGGCCAGGTGTTATGGTAAGATAGCATCTCCAGGTAATGTGGTAACACCGAGATAATGACTAAATTCTTAAGGGCTTAGACTTTTATCTTAGACCAGCAGAAGGAAAAGGACCAAAGGGTATTGGTCATTGACACATTGAAGTGTGTGAATTTAACTTATTTAAAAGCGGTAATTCTAGCAAATCCATTATTTATAATAGAATCTAAAAGTAAAGCTCTGCCAGAATGTTTAATTTTCTTTCCTCTTTAGATTGTCATGATGTGCGTGTGTATGGTGCCTTTGCTCATAGTAATTGTATGAGTGTGAATGAATGTTTCTGAAAGATTTTGGAGAATGGAGAGTGTGGCTTTTAGCTCAACTGTGTTCACCAAGTGCCTTTTTTTATTTTTTCCCTCTCTCTCAAGATTTAATGAATAAAATGGCTTTAATGGGCAGTTAATGAGATCACCCTAAATTTGGATTTGACTTGTGTGGTCCAAGCTGTTGATTACAATGCTTCCTAGTTTTTGTGATCTACCTTGCACTACCTTGAACTGCCTTGATTTTTATTTGCGTCACTTAAGTTCTGTAGTACTCAAACAATCTTTAATATTTATTTTGAACAGCAGAGAAACGGCTCCCCTCCCCTGTATTTTACAAAGCTTTTTGAAGCACATGTGTTAGTGACTTTGAACTTCGTAAAATGATGTCTAGAGCTAGAATTTCTGAGCGTTCTCACATTCCCCAATGCTTTATACTTTAAGGAATTAAGAAACTTGAAATATTCCTTAAAATTTAGTACATTTATCATGTGAATTCATATACAGGATTTTTCCAAAGAATTGTGCTTTTGGAATATTATTTCAAGCTATGCAGTCTTTTATTAAATTTATAATGAAAGTCATGAACAATAGTCACTATTGTCCAGCTTTTTAATAGAATAGTGTAATCCTTAACTGAACGTGAGGTAGTTTTTGTTTGTTTGTTTGTTTTAAATGGATGGCAACATTGTCAATTTATCTTGTTACTGGTGGCTTATCCATTCAGAGGTAAGCGTGTGCCTTTAAATAGCTTAACATGTTTGAATGGAGTTCATCCCAAATTCAAGGTATGTAGCAGGAAATACTGTTGTGCTTATTCTTGTTTCTCATTGTCCACCTCTTTCTTTCTCTGTATTCTCCTTATTCCCTTCATCCCTCAATCTCTTCTTTTCTACTGCTCGTCTATCAACTCTTAGCTGCCTATAAGCACGCAGATGGCAAAAAAATTGATGGACGTAGAGTGCTTGTTGATGTTGAAAGAGGACGAACAGTCAAAGGATGGCGCCCCCGGAGACTTGGTGAGCATTTTTTATTCTCTTGTGTGTAAAATGTTGCTCCTGGAGGCCCCATGTTCTGTAGAGTTTGGCTCAGGCCTGCCCCAATTTCCATATAGTTTGTTAATCCAGAAGATGCTAACTAGCTGGTTTTTCAGTATAGTGGCCCTCCATGAGCAGGATTGGGCGCTCCTGTTCTAGAGCAAAACTCTGAAGTACAGTGGATCTTCAGGGCCAGAGTTGTCCATAGATGGGAAGTCTTCATTGTATTTGTATTTCACTGTTCAGGTGGTGGTCTTGGTGGTACAAGGCGAGGAGGGGCAGATGTCAACATCAAGCACTCTGGCAGAGATGACACCTCTCGCTATGATGACCGACCAATTGGAAGGTAGGTTGAGTGGGGCATGATTGTTTTTAAAGGTTTAGTTTAGCCAAAAATGAAAATTGTCATTATTTACTCACTCATGTTATTCCAAACCCGTAAGACCTTTGTTCTTCTTTTGAACAACATCTGAAATCCCAGACCTTTCTGACTCTGAAAAAACAGCAAAGCAACTACCATGTTCAACGCCCAGAAAGGTAGTAAGGACATTGTTAAAATAGTCCATCAACTCTGGTATGATGAAGCTACAAGAATACTTTTTGTGTGCAAAGAAAATAAAAGTAGCAACTGTTCAATTTCTTCTTCCGTGTCAGTCTCTTGCGCATTCACAAATAGTATCCTTGTAGCTTCATAACGTTACGGTTGAAACACTGATGTCACATGGACTATTTTAAAGATGTCTTTGCCACCTTTCTGAGCCTTGAACCTGTAAGTTCTGTTTGTAGTATGTTGTAAAGGGTTGGGAAGCTCATCAGAAATATAATTTGTGTTCCAATGATGAATAAAGGTCTTATGGGTTTGGAACGCAATGAGGATGAGAAATTAATGACAGAATTGTATTTTTTGTGTATCCACATTTCAGTCCAATTCTGAACTCTGTTGTCTCTTATCCCATAGTGACCGCGATCGTGATCGTGAACGCAGGGATCGCAGCCGGGAAAGAGAGCGAGAAAGGGACCGTGGTGAGCGCCGCCGTTCTCGATCCAGAGAGAGACGCAGACGCACCAGGTCTCGTGAGCGCGAGAGGGTCATCGCGGTTCCAGGGGAGGAGGCAGGAGGTGGCAGTCGGCGCCGGGACAGGGAAAGAGACCGAGGTGTTGCCGGAGACAGCCGAGAGAGGAGTAGAGACCGAGAAAGAGACCGCAAGAGGAGAAGCAGGAGCAGGGATAGAAAGAGAGACAGAGAAAGAGGGAAGGGTGCAGATGGAGGAGAGGAAGGCATGGGCGGGCTAGGTGATGGCATGGTGCCCGAAGGAGGAGACAGGGGTATGGAGGACCCCTTGGGTGGTGAGCCAGGACGAGGGGAGGAAGGAGGGCCTGAAGGAGAGGAGAGAGGACGGGATCGAGACAAAGACAGGGAGAGAGACCGTGACCGGAAGCGCAGCCACAGAGATAAAGATAGAGACAGAGATCGGGAAAGAAGGCGAGACCGGGATAGAGATCGTGAACACAAACGGGACCGGGGTGATCGGGAACGTGGGGACCGCAGGGAAGACAGACATGTGTCCTCCTCAGGAGATCAGGAGGGTTTGGGTAACGGAGGTGAAGAGGGTGAAGAGCAGTTACCACCACAATCAGAAGAAGGCTCACAGGATGGGATGAGGTTGATGATGATGGATCAGGATTCCATGCAGTCAGGAGAGGGCTATGCCTCCAATGAGAACGGATACAGGATGGAGGCCCAGGGCGATGAGTACTGAACGTGCCACCTTTGTGTGAATGATCCAAGGTTGTCCGGTTGTAATGTTGAATGGATTCACAAATATCCTCAATCTTTATTTAATGCCTCCAACCATGCTTGCACTATGTCCACAGTGTGTAAGTATTATACTGTACTACCAACAGCTATCACGGAGAGAGCTTAGTGTCTCCCTGGTAAGAAGCATCCTTTTTGTTAAAATAAAGATTATGTAGTTGAACTGTGAGGTTTTTTTTTGTTAGTTTTTTTGAGACCAGCTTTTATTTGTGGGGCTTTGTTTGCTTAAACTTTTCTAAACAACTAGCCTTATAATACATTTGAATCCCCTGTCTGACATCATCAACTCCTTATCAACTGACTGCATTGTTAGGAAGAGATCTCTCTTGACTGAGGCACTGTGTTTTATTACAGTGTCGTTTATTCAGTAAGGGATGGGTAACTGTCAGATCAGAAGATGGGGGTTGTTTAGTACCGTTATATCCATTTTCATAGATGTTCGTTGATTACCGGAGTATCTGCTTGATGGTTTGAAACTCTATCTGTACAATGTTCCTTTTATATCTGCCCCCATTTCTCTGTAACTTTTTCTTCTATCTTTTGTCTTGTACATTTTGTTTTATATTTGGTTCAATATATGGATCGTCTGCAAATTGTACAGTGGCCCCTAATTTTACTGAAGTAACAGGCAGCAAAATGACACGTTTTTTAAATAGAAATGTCTGCAGTGGGTTCTGAAAAATCGCTCTTATGTTATTTGTAGCTTGTGTCTCTGGTCCTATTGGTTCTGCTTTTCATTCTTGAATAAACAATTTTTATTGCCAGATTATTGTCTGTTTTCGATTTCTTATTTTTAAAGTCTTATAAACGATATTATATCATCCACTAGGTTGCAGTAACGATTACTAGCGAGCTGATAGTGTTTGGTTGAACTCGCGCCTCTGACGTACTGTATTGCGTCATTCAGTAAGCGGCTACGAGTGCGCAGATTTCTCGAGCATCTGCTCTTTCACTACGAACCTCCTGAAGACGATTGATTACAACTGAAAACTCCTGTCAGCTTCGAAACAATATCTTACATATTACACGTCTACCTCTGGGAAAAGAAGGTTAAAGGCGGTTCAGTCCTCCACTGCAGCAGACGGTCTTCATGATGTCATCGTATTATCATACGGGGAAAGAGCTGGATATGGCGGCGATGACGGAACCGCTCTGCTTGGAAAGAGGTGCGTTCATTTACTTATGTCCCAACAGACGCGAGTGCTGTTTGGAAATACTCTGGCAGATAAAGCCTTACCAATGAACTGACAGGCTCTTGCGTCTTCATGAGCACCGAGTGCCCGCGACGTGAATGAATGGATGTCTCCAGTAGGGAGTGCTCTTGTTTGTGTTACGCTTGAATTTCATTGAGAAAAGAAATGGGGAAAAATTATATAATTACATATATATATATATATATATATACATGCATTCATACACACACACACACATATATATATATAATATTAGAAAGGTATGGAAGCAAGTCATTTTGCATGTTAATTTGTCCTACTTCAGATGTCTTCATCAGCATCGATGCTGATATTTACGTAATGTTAACGTTAGTTCCTTTTATTTGCTTGAGTAAACCACGTGATGACTTAGTTATTGAATTAGATGTCTTTTTACTACTTTTCAAGAAAAGTGGAAAACAAATCGCTCTGAAAGCGTTGCTTCAAAAATAAGTAAATAAATAACCAGTAATTCCAAATCTGACTAGTTGACTATCTATCACTGTCTGTCTGTCCTCTCAGGTTTTTAAATGTATATTTTTGTGATGTTTTATTTTCTGCCAGATGTTTGCAGAGTGATAGAATTGCTGGACCGGCTTCAAAGAAGCGGTGAACTTCCTCCTCCTAAACTGCAGGCTCTACAGAGAGTTTTACAGAGCAAGTTCTGTGCTGCCATCCGAGAGGTAACGGCTACCTCCGTCATTCAAACATCAGTGTGCTTGACTGTGACCTTGCTTCTATTACAACTCTTTTCTGGTTTCTGTTCAGCTTCAACATGTTGCATTCATATGAAAAATATTGGAAAGAGAAAAAAAAAAGTGAAAATATTTACTAATTTGTACTTTTCTTCTTGTACTGATTTCACAGAATGCTAATGGAACATAAATAGTTAGGTATAAAATTAAGGTTTGAAGTGAAATGATGTGTCACCACATGAGACAGCACTTTGTCGTCTGCCTCCTCCGCACGTGTTTGGTCTTCTGTCGTAGACAGAGTTGTGCTGCACCATTCCTCCTCCTGAATGACTCACTTTCTTGTCTCTTTTGAGACAGCATCTCACCTCAGTCTCCAAATCTCACTCCTTGATGTAGTAATGGGTGTCAATGATCCAGTCTGTTCACAACTTGCACAGAAATTCTACATGACACTCTTGTCAGGCTTATTCAGTGTCCTTCAGACACCCTGCTCTTTTTGCAGAAAGATAACAGAAAAGATTTTGATCAGTATGTCATCTTTGATTGATTCTTTTCACTAAACAGACCTTCTACTTCACAAAGCTTACATAGCATTTACTGATAAAATGGCACAGTAACTTTCATTATTACACAGCTCTTGTTTTTTGTATGACAGCTTGTGTTGTCTCTTTCCTTTTCTTATATAGTATAAATACAAATGATGTAGACTGAAACCAATATGGCATGCCCATTTATTTATTTATTTATTTATTTGGTAATCAACAGCTGTGTAATAAGCAAGATAATGGACAGTCATTGTCACAAATGAAACCTCGTAAGTTCTCGTGTGATACTACGGGGCTTTATTTTGCAATAATGACCAACAGATTGTACATTATCATTTCTTATGAAGTCAGAATTTTCAGACCATGCTTGGTGTTTGAATGTATGTTAATCAATGACCTGCAAAGCACTGTCACAATAATGTGATAAAATGTCCCTTTTTTAAGGTCTATGAGCAGCTTTATGATACATTGGACATTGTAGGTGGGCCAGAGGTCCGAGCACAAGCCACTGCAAAGGTAACTTTTTACCAAAAAGTTGCCACTATATTGATACAGTCCGATCATATACTGAAGAAAGCACTTGTTTGGTGTCTTTCTCCAGGCCACAGTAGCAGCGTTCGCAGCCAGCGAAGGCCATGCTCACCCAAGAGTGGTTGAGCTCCCTAAAACAGACGAGGGGCTTGGGTTCAACATCATGGGTGGAAAAGAGCAAAACTCTCCCATCTACATCTCCAGGGTCATCCCAGGGGGTGTTGCTGACCGACAGGGTGGTCTGAAGAGAGGAGATCAGCTGCTCTCTGTTAATGGAGTGGTATGTTTTGAGTTGTATTATTTATACTTCTGTGTGTGACCTTGACCTTTTTTTTTTAATAGCAGTGGTTTTCCAGAATAACAGATAAAGTCATTAATTTCTTCATTGTGTGTAGAGTGTGGAGGGAGAACATCATGAGAAAGCTGTAGAGCTGCTAAAGGCAGCACAGGGTTCAGTGAAGCTGGTGGTGCGTTACACCCCTAAAGTCCTAGAAGAGATGGAAGCCAGATTTGAGAAGATGAGAAGTGCCAGGAGACGCCAGCAACATACCAGCTACTCGTGAGTGTGGCTATCACTTTCTTTCCTTTCATACCTTTTCTGTGGTGTTCTTTCCTTTTCTTATCTCTCAGCCCATCATTAATCAGAAGACATTTTTGTTTTGTCTGAAAGTCATCCACTACTGATCAGAACTTTGGGCTTGTTACAATCTTTTATCCTTACCAAGGCTGCTTTTATTCAGTCAAATACGCACATATAACATTACAATTTAAAGCAACTGTTTGTGTTTGAATGTGTTTTAAAGTGCGTTACCCACATGATCCTGCAGAAATCATTCTAATATGCTGATTTGCCGACATCAGAAACATTTTGAACTATCAATTTTCTTTGCAAAAAACGTGATGCATTTCTTTCAGGATTCTTTGATGAATAGTACAAAAGAACAGCATTTATTTGAAATAGAAATCTTTTCTGACATAAATGTCTTTTCTGATCCTTTTGAATTTAATACATCCTTGCTGAATAAAAGCACTTATTTCCCTCAGATCAGACTGAATGGTAGTGTATCTCACATTTATTTTGTATTATTTTGTTAAAATGAATAAAATTGAAAATGTAACTGGCATGTTAAAGGGTAAGTTCACCCAAAAATGAAAATTCTCAAGACCTTTGTTTATCTTCGGGACACAAATTAAGATCCGAGAGCTTTCTGACACTGCATAAATGTTAAAGGCCCAGAAAGGTAGTAAGGACAATGTTATAGTCCATGAGACATCGGGTTCAATCGTAATGTTATGAAGATAACGAGAATACTTTTTGTGTGCAAAGAAAACAAAAATAACAACGTTATTCAACAATTTATTCTCTTCCGTGTCATTTAAGTACCACAATGCATGCGTATGATGCTGTAGACTCAGGAGCCGGCGTTCTGATCTAGAACTTGTTTGCAGGCATAGGAATGTGCACATACACAGCGAGGTACTCTCGTGAATGTGTGTCGACTGACACAGAAGAGAAGAAATTGTTGCTTAACCTCATTATTTTTGTTTTCTTTGTGCACAAAAAGTATTCTTGTAGCTTAATAAAATTACGGTTGAACCACTGACGTCACATAGACTATTTTGACAATGTTCTCGCTGCATTTCTGAGCCTTGAGTGTTTCAGTTGTGTCTATGGGAGGATCAGAAAGTTCTCAGATTTCATCAAAAATATCTTAATTTGTCTTCTGAAGATGAATGAATGTCTTGAGGCATGAGGGTGAGTAATTAATGACAGAATTTTCATTTTGGGGTAAACTATCCCTTTAAATGTCTTCAATGAAATACGCAAATTCTACTGAATGTGCTAGTGGCCTATCTATATTTTGAAGTTTTGTCCCTCGTTGTCTTTTCACCGACAGGTCTTTGGAGTCCAGGGGTTAACCAGTCTCAACCGCTGGCTGATCTGCTGACCGTTCTCCCACCCTCTCTGCTCCTATAGGACAGAAGACCCAAAGGAGATCAGTGTAGACTACCCTTAGCTATTTATATGTTAGTGGAACAATCTCAAAACATGTAGACCTCAAATATACTATTTTCCCTGGCCATGCAGAGGGAGAGACTGCATAGTGCATCTGGTCTGTCTTGAGTCTGAATTTCTATTGTGTTCTTATGTGGACCCTGCACCCTGTGATGTTCTGGGTGGGTTGTGTTTGTCTGATAGCACAGAAGAGAACTTTAAAAATCGTCTGGCTAGTGCAAATACACAGTGTGAGTACTTATAGGACTTTGTGTCTTTTGCCGTAGGATTATCTGAACTGAATGGCATGATGGTTCCTACTTAGACCATTATTCAGTCATTTATGTATCGAGTCTGTGTTTCAGAAACATGCATTGACAATAGAAAGCTATGCATCCCATTTCTGTAAGTATTGTTGTATCATGTGTTCTGCTCTGTGTGAACTACTTTGTACACAAACACTGTTATCACAGAAGACACTTCCTGAATGAACTGATTGCTCTGTACAAAGCATGCCATACTCAAATAGGGTTGTCATGACAGTGTGCTGCTATGAGTGGCTGTGCTCTGCCAGTCATAGTGCCTATGTTCAGTGCTTGAATTTTTGGGTTTATTTATATATTTATTCATACATTAAAACCAACAATGTCATTTAATAGACTGGTGAGTTAATTTATGCTCACAGATTATAAACATTTACCATGATCACATTGTGACAAAATATCATGGCCATGAATGACTTTTTGTAATAATGAGTGAGCATTTGTTTTTCATTATGGTTTATTAGAATTTAATTTACATTAAAATTGCGATTCATTGTCACGAAAATAATATCACAGTGTACTTATGATTTTTGACTGGTATAGGACTTGTTTTGATATATTGTATTAAATTAATCTCTTATGCGACCCTAGGATAATAACACAACCACTTTCACTTTACAAAAAAAAATATTTCTAAAATATAATAATTATATAAATTACTGCTATTTATTTACTTTCTTATTTTTTCACTATTTAGGTTCACGTTTCTCGAAAAACTCAAATATAATCGAGGACAATTTAATTTTGCTGTTTGTATTAATGTTTGTTTTATTTCTCTGTCGTCTCGTGGACGCGCGTTCGTTTCCATAGCAGCAGATACGCGTAAACTAGGCAGACTTCATTCCTATGGATGGAGGCAGAATTATCTGTGACTAAACACGTAAAGGCTCTTATCAGTAATATTCCACTTGTCTAATTTTCGACGGAAAGGAGTTCCTGTATCTATCTGGCTGTTTGTTTTCAGTTTTTGCGAGGGAGTGTATGAAGCAAATGGATAACCAGCGACGAAATGTCAAAACCAGCACAACCATTGGACACGCGTATCTGCAACCTTTTCCGTTTGACTCGAAATCTTGCAAGGTAGGCACGAGAAACCTGTAACTTGGCTACTTGGTTTGTTGAATTAACCTTTACAAAATTTTTAACTTTACAGAGTTGTAGTTAATGGAAACTTGATATTATACCAACTTCTTTGAGCGAAAACGATATTGAACAAATTAACTTAAGAGTTTAAGTTAGTCTGTCTGAAAGACGTTAGGCTTTATCAGAAACTACAGTTAATATTGTGTTTTTGATGTTCTTGTTTGGAGCTTTTATGCCATGCTATGTACCTCATACATGGAAGAACTTGTTCATCATAAACATCAGGTTTAAAGTGTCTTAGACTTAGGCCTAATGGTACAGAACTGAAGAAACAAGATGTGATCCTATAGATACCTTCAACTAGTACCTTCTTGTCACTGCCCCAGAATGCCCCTCTTCCTCCAGTCCTCCAGCGTCAGAACAAACGTCCTGCCTCTGCTCACTTCTGTCTCACCTCGCTCGCTGAGCATGACAGAAAGCCACTGAACGGACCTCTGTACAGTGAAATCCACTCTAAAGCCCCTGCCCACTGGACCACACACTTCCTCAATGAGCTGGCCCAGAGGGTGAGATGTGTGTGTGTGTGTGTGTGTGTAGAATGGAGTTTTTCTTTTGAGATTTTGGTAGGTTTTTGGAACTCAATGTCTTTTTGTTTGTCATTCATTCACATGTGTCTGTTTGATCCTCTGCAGCTCCGAGACCGGCCAACAGTGAGAGTGGTCTCTAATCCTATCAGTGAAATGCAGGACCGCTACAGAGGTCAATTACCAGCACATGAACCTCCGGCTGAACACTTTAGCATGATGCAGGTGAGATAAAGAGGCTGAACATTGTAGGCTCAGGAGAAAATTCTACTTGTACGTCCTTTTCTTCAAAAAAACAAAAAACTACATCTAAGGCAATTTTACAATGAAAGTGATCCGTAAACTTAAAAATAATCACAATTTTTATCTTGTACATCTAACGGGTGAATTAATGTCAGTACCTTTATAAATTTCATCCAAACAATCCCTAAAACTGAAAATGAGGAATAAATGTTTTTTTTTTTTTTTTTTTTTTTTTTTTTTAGTAAATGCTGTCGATTGAATCTAAAGGGATAGTTCACCCCAGAAATTATGTTTTGTCATCATTTACTCACCCTCATGTCTTTCCAAACATACATGACTTACTTTCTTCTGCAAAACACAAAAAAATTACATTTTGAAGAGCATTGCTAACCAAATAGTTGTTGTAACCACTGATTTTGATTGTATGGGCAAAAAACAGCAACAACATATTTTGTCCTCCACTGAAGAAAGTCGTACAGATTTGTAACAATTTGAGGGAGTGTAACCACAAATGAACTCTCTTTAATTTGTATTGTACCAAAAAATATTATTTGAAGAGCAAATGGTTACATGTTACTTCAAGCTGTCCTTGTTACGGAGTAGTTATTTAAGTACTGAGTAATATCAATGAACTAAATGTATTTACCATATGATTAAGATTAGGATTAGGGTTTGGCTTATGGTTATTTGCATGAAATTGTACGTAATTAATTGCTATTATAACAGTAATTACATGTACCATATAACAAGGACACCTTAAAAGAGATTTTGCACTGAGAGCCACATTGTTTTTTTGGGTTTTTTTTTTTTTGGAGTGGAGAATAGAAATGTATTTTTAAAATGTTAGGCAGTAGGGAACTTCATCAATATTAAAAAATGCTAATTCATGCAAAGTATCTTAATGGATGGCTCTCACAGCCATGATGATTCAGTAGCGCTCCACAGACAGCAGTTTTATCTCCACTGGAGCTTCTAGGCTGACGGAATGACTCACACTTCTCTTGATTTTAATCAGGCACTGTACAGACAGCTGGAAACGGCTCAAATGGCATGTGTGCAGGAACCAATGCGTAGTACAACCAAGACCGACTTCAGGCACTTTAACAGGTAACTCTCCACCACCAGAGGGCGGTGTGAATGCACTGATGGAGTAAATGCATATTCTGAGATCTGAGGTCAGCAGTGGTGGATTCTCAAAAGTGATGAGGGAGATCAAAGGGTTTACTGACGTGATTCCATCCCAAGATGTAAGTAGAGGGTAATGTACTAATTGAGCAATCTGCTTCTAAATGCCATTACAGCAATGCATCAGAACATCAGGGGTGATTGAAATCTGGCCTATAGTGAATCAAATGGTTCCTTTTGACTCTATAAAAGCAGAACGGATTATCTTGCATTGCTCTATTATTTAGAATTACGGTGCATGTGACACACTCTACACAGGTTATGTAACTGAACAATTACACGCGGCCACTTTAACAAGCAGTATTTTTGGCGTCAGAACTGATTGCAAGACAATTTTTAGGTAATGTAAAGGAATATCTTAACAAAAATGAGAATTCTTTCGTTTACTCGCCCTCATATTGTTCCAAACCTGCATGATGTTCTTTCATCATTAAACACAAAAATGTTGTTTTTTGTACAAACAGTATTGTTTTGAGCTCCATCTTTGATTCTGTAAGCAGAGCCTATTGAAACATTATTCTTTTATGTTCCATAGAAGAAAGTCATATGTTGGAACGTCATGAGGGTAAGTAAATGGTGACAGAACTATTCCTTTTATGATCATAAAGCTTAAGGTTCATCCAGCTTTGAATCTGCAGCATTAGACAGATTCTTTATTTTCATGGTGGCCTGCCGCAGGCCTTATTAAAATGATTTAGTGAAGCATCGCTCATCTCACCTTCTGGCCTGGCCTCCTGAACCTTGTCAGCTCTTGATTGGTGGGCAGCACTCAAGGTCACAAACACTTATTGACATTAATTCACACACGTCTTCACAGAAAGTATTTGTATGACAGTTTAATATATGGTATCTCTATTTTTTTAACTGGTACATCTGCTTTGCTGACTTCATATCTGAGAACAAATTGTTTTAAGAGCACTTAAACCACCTTCCTGTGTTTTAGCTCTTTTACTGAGGCAGCAATGGTATGGAATATATAAAGACATTTCCTTATGCTATGAAATGAAGATCTTTAGTGTCAGAGAACCCACAATCTCCTAAATGTGTTTCTATTGACAAAGTAATATATGAGCTAAGTAAACGTTCAGCATAAAGATAAGGCAAGAAGATAATAGACTTCAATGCACTAGTACGTGCATGCAGTGTATTAATACTCGTCTCAGAGCCTTGTGCCTTTTCTTGCCACACTAAATTATTTTCTTTTCCTCTGTTATTGATAATCCTCTTTTTCAGGTCAGATTTGTCTCCTTGCTCTGTCCTGGATGCAGCTACCTTTAATGGAACCCTTACCAAGAGCGGAGCTCACAGCCAACTTCCTGCTCACAAAGCTCCATCCACTTTATCATGTCAACCCCGGCTGCCTCGCAAACCACTGCCTGTGCCCCACAGGGGTAAAAGTAGTCTGTATATGGACAGTTTTACTGTACCTGTGCCTCCCCCAACATTGCAAACCGCTGGTGTTGCACAAAGTGGGCTGAAATGGCAAGAAGATGGTGGTAGAGGTGTGTTACTGGACATTTTAGGCGTTCCTAAAATGTATAGAACTGAGAATCAGACATACGGAGGAAATAAGTTGTCTATAGTATAAGAAATTAGACAACCTAGGGTGGATGGGTTGATTTTCAGTTTTGCTTTAATTGATCTAAACTACAAAAAATGGTTTAATCAATATTGCTTGATTTCCATGCTTTTCTTTTGTCACTCAGAGAGTCTGTAATAAATGGAGAACAAAAATGTTAGAAGTGATTGGTGGAAACATTATTGATTTATTGATCTGGAGCGTGCTCCTGTATGTGTTCTTTATGCTTAAAGGGATAGTTCATTCAAAAATGAAAATGCTTATCTCTTGCTCATGTCATTTGAAATGTGTATGACATTGTGTTTTTCTATGGAACACAACAGGAGATACATTGAAGATCATTTCGCTTTTTTGTCCATATGCTGAAGTCGTTGACCTATCAATATAGTGTCTTATGTTCCACAGAAGAAAAAATGTCATAAAGGTTTGGAACGACATGAAGGTGAGTAAATCTTTCCCGGTGTGCTGTAATGGACTATATATGAAATGATTTAGTGCATTTTATATAAAATGTGTGCTTCGGAAGATTACAGGATGTGTGCTTAAAATCCCAGGGGAAAAAGCTGCAAGTAAGGAGGGAAGACCAGGAAGAGACAGAAATATCGCTGAGGTGGCAGTTGGCTGCTCACCTAGACAACCCAAGAGGGTTGCACAGTAGTGTGTGCTTAATACTGCCTTTCTCTGCTCGTGATCTCATAAAGAGAGCCTAAAACAAAACAGAGGCTGAGCTAATGGATAAAATATAGAGAATTAGTAAGAATATTGCACTATAATCTGTATTTTGTCCCACCCAGTTTCCTCCACCTGCTTTTGCGACATTTCGCTCTCCTCCCCCAGCTCTGCCTCCGGCAACATGCCAAAGAGAGAGAGAGCAAGCAAGGCGGATTTAAGGCAATATATGGAAGCTAGATTGATAAAAAATTAAGGAACAGGTGAAAGCAAAGATTATAAAACAGAGAAGGCAATATTTGTCTTTTAGAGAACTATTAAAGCAAGTAAAATAGTTAAGAGACAGTTAAAAGATCAGAAACAATAATCATTATTGACAATGTCTTGGCATCCATGACCTCTAAGTGTCCTCAGGTTTTCTTATTGTAGATTGTGGTATAATTTGATTGAAATATTCTACAATCTGGCCTACAATATTTAATGCAGGCTAAATGTTTGAAGTTTCAATATTTAGGCGTGTCCCTTCAGGATATATATACATCTCCACCTACTTTTGCCCTGCTTGCATTATCTGATTTTCTTTGGATGTTCAGTCTGCTTATGCAGAATTCTTTGATGCTTATCCATATTGGTGTTGTCTCTTTCCCAAATTCCATCGTCTTGTTTTGGAAAACCTACAAGGAGATATATCTGTATGAACTGAGATGAGGGTTATAGATTTACACTGGAAATTTATGGCCGCTGGAAACAGACAATGACCAAGGTAAAAGACACACTCCTAATGGACAACAGGTCTTTCAACATGTAAATACAGGTTATCTGGATGCCATTTATTCCACTTTCTGTATCGTTTCTTGTGTAATATTTTAAATGATATCTGTCTATCGCAACATGAATTGTAAACCTATGTTTAATGTTCATTAATAACCCTGTTTATTTATTTCTACTTTAAGAATTGAGGTTCATGGATGTGTTTGGGAATTTTGTTTTGTTTGAAGAACTTAAAAAAATCACACATAAAGGTAACGCTATTAGGAATGCCGGAAATAGCGACAGGTTTGCTTTTTGGCGTGTATATGGTTAAATGGCACAGGGTGGGGTTTGGGGAGGGGGCACCAGCTGCCACCTTTTCCTTTAAAGAGCTAAAGGGAGGGAACAACATAGAGGGATCCCATGTCACCATTAGATTTAAGGAATAAATTGCATGGAAATACAGATTTACAAAACAAAACCATCGACAGAGAAAAAAGGGAGGGAAAAAACGGACGGAAGAAATAAGAGAGGCAGCTTAAGGAATAAGATTTCTAGTCGTGCCGGCAAGCTGCTTGTTCGGCATAAATAATTTCAAACAGACCTCTCAGTCTGCAACTAAAGACCTGGTTACGGTCTTCTTAACCCTGGACAACGGGAACAGGTGAAGACACGGAAGAAAGGATGCTAAAACTGAGAAGAAAGGGATAGACTGTTAATGGAGTGAGTGCATGAAGATTAAACACATAGAGAAAGAGAGGTGTTTCCCCGCTGCACGTTTCGCTTGGTTGAATAGACTGTTCGTTTAGGGAATAAAAGTAAATGGTTAACACGAGCTCTGTTAAATAATAGAAATTGTCTGGTAAGAAATGCTTATTTACCTGGTAAACATTTTTTGATATTATTATCGAGAATAATTTATCTGAGGTACAAGGACAGCAAAGGTGCAACTTAGGTGATAAATTCTATTTTTCGTAGGCTAGTCTTTTGTATCACTGAAGAAACTGAACTACGCACTATAGCACAGTTGCGTTGTTTTCAACTAGCAGGTGTTGTAGCAAGAATATTCTGCATTATTCATAACTGTAGCCATTTTATAGAGGACAAAATCTTAGGTTTCTGCACAGTCATTTGGACCTACGCCAAGAGGATCCCTCCGTCCAGTCAGAAAACATAATAAATTCCACGTAGCATTTTGTGCAGTTTGTGTGTTCATGTGTGTGTGTTCAGTGACACGCACACTGCACGCACGCGAACAGAGCCAGACCCAAAGCGAGTAAGTATGTAATATAGGTGTTTGTGCTGTGTCTGTGTCGTGATTTTGTGTACAACTGACAAAATATCACTTATGTTCTGAGTGTTTCTGTCTGTGTGCCCGGTGTTCTGATGCAAAGCAGGCCTGCCTACCCACTACCCTGCCAACGGACTCAACAAGTAGTAGTCAGGTCTACTTTGTTTTTGCTACTTAAACCCGTGTGCGAATTATGGGAGGGATTTGGTCTAAGCACCGTAATTAAGATTTGGGGTATTTATTTTTTAACATACAGCATGTTTACGGTATTACAGCGTTTTGCTAACCATAAAAGTCCCATTAGAAGTTTTAGTCAGAATATGTTAAATAGAGCTTCGAGAATAGAATTCTGAGGAGGTAGCCAAGGAAACAGAACGCTCATTGAGCGCTATCGGACGGTACAAGTCAAAACAAAAGTAGCACGATACTTGTCACATAATTATAGATTTACACTATATAAATCGTTCACACCAACCTTGTGTTTTGATTAGTTGACATTTAGCTAACTAATAGAGTGAGACGTAAATTGCTGACAGAAAAAGTAGAAGCCAAGGCCTCTCAGTAATTCGCACACAACTGAAACCCCTTCATAATTTTATTTGTGACAATTTTTAAGGTGTTTCTGGTGTTCAATTATCTTGAGTTGTCAGTCCAACAAATACATGGACGTTTTGTGTCCCACAATGATTTGTGTCTTATTTTTTTCTTTCTTCACACAGTCACGTCACCTTGATAGGTGATGGAATGTGTCTTTTCTCTATGTTAACATGCATATCAAATCTTACTTTGTCTACCTGTCCGCCCACTATTTCCCCCCTCTGAAACAGAGTAGCCAAGTGCCCTTCTGTATATTATAGGGAACTCAGTGTTCTCATTCCATGCACTGCATAAGCAGTTGCTTTCTCTTTTTTTTTTGGCATCAACACACCCTACCCAATGGCAAGGTTCTCTACAATCAAATGTGAACAAAACTCTAGAAAGTTTTTGTTGAATGTAGATGGGGCTCTTCTCATTTTACCTCGACCCTTACATCTCTTGCTAATACTCTAAAAACAGGTGGAAAAAATCGGTTCCAATAGGGTCTCAGATAGTAACATAAACCAATGCTAAATACAGACAGTATAAGTATAGGTTGGATAACGTAACTGCTTACTTTTAACCCTCTGATATATAATCTGAGCCCTTGGCCCAGTTGCATAAACAGTCACTATGTTAAGACTGCGTCTTAAGACCAACTAGCAGTAACCAGTCTTACATTTCAATTAAAAATAGAGCAGTCTACCTTTTTGTAACTGTTTTTAAAAAAGTTACGACCAGTCTAGAAGGGGAAAAAAGTTACTTGACTAACTTTTTCAGACTAGTCCAACCAGTTCATGCAACCAGCCCTGAACTTGTGAGAAGTAGCCTATACTGATCCATAATCAATACTTTTGTTCTAACTTGTTTTCCTCTTACTCTACACTTTCTCATCTTATCACATACACCAGTTAAACTTTTCCTGTTTGTTTCCCTCAGCTTTTGGTCCCTCCCTTTCCCCCTCCCTCCTGTGCTCACTCACATCCCATTGGCAGCGCCTTATTTCAAACCATTTACTCTCCCTCCTGCTGCTGCTTTTTGCATCCTTACAGATGCACTCCTTCCTAACAGTACGACCCTTACACATCACCTGACATGATCCCCGTTTTGACCTTCTCTGTCCTCTGTCTGTTTTTCAGTTATATATATTTTTTGTCACCCTGCTCCATTCTTTCCCACCGCTAAGAATAGTTTCCATCAAGTTCATGTGTGATTTGGCTTAACACAATTATATCCCATCTCTCTCCGGCTTCATTCCCTGAGTACTTAATGGGGGACTATAAAGGGATGGTAATTAACCGGAGAGGGCACTTTTATTAATTAGGTTTTAACGAGAGCTGAGGCTTGGGGGGGGGAGTGGGGTTATAACTATCTTAAGAACACTGTTAGTGCTAGATATGGGAATATAGTCACGCACGTCTCAATGCTGTCACTGTAAGATGCGTCCTCTAAGCCCCTTTCTGAATCTCTTTCTCACTCTCTTGACTGAAAATAAAGAGTGGGCCTTTTGAAAAGAGCTGAGAACAGAGCTGTGATTAGTTTCAAAGCAGGGGTCAAAATCTAACTGATGACCTTCTGAGGATATATTGAATATGCATATGTGCCAGTGCTTTGTAGTTTGTCTTTGCACAGCTTAATTTCATTTAAAGCTAATTAATTTTGCTGTGACATTGCTTTTTTTTGAATGTGCCTGTGTTTGTGTGCGTAAGCGTCCTTGCTCCGTTAATTTATTTTCTTTTAGTGCTATTCCACAAGAGACGTCGATATGAGCAACTCGGCTGAGAGTAGCTTAGAGCACACAAATAAAGCCTTAATCACTGAGATCAGGAATACATGGTCAGTTCATATAAATCAGCAATTGAAGTGCATTTGTTAAGTGATTTTAGTTAATTAAAAGGGTGTATGGGCTAAAAAGGGAGACAAACCTGTATGCAATGCATCGACAGATGGTTTGCATAAGGCATCCATACCTCAGTCGTGGAGAAAGCTTGAAGAGGAGGGGGTACTGCAGTATTTTGTGCCGTGCAGTTCCCCAATGAGTCCTCTAGGTGGCCTGTGAGCACCACCGAGCTTCAACTGCAGTGGGATAGCAAGCAGAAAAATCCAAAGAACCTACACTGCACCAGACAGAGAGAAAGGGAGTTAGAGTGGAGGTACAATGCAGATGCACTACAGCATACTGTACGATAAAAGAAAACGAGCATAGATATGGTTCAGCTCTACCGCACTACCTACAGTGCGTGTATTTATCACTTCTCTTTGACATTGTTTCTATACATTGAATTATTTATGAATGGAGCTTCATTTACCTTTACTGCAGTCATTCCTTCACATTTCCCTCTGTGGCCGTAACCTGTTCTCTCCCTTTTTCCTCTCTCCATGTTCTCTGTCGATATAGTGCTGTTGTCTTTTATAGGCGTATCTGTCCTTACAACCAACCCCCATCCCAGTGGACATGCACAATTTAATGTACCCCCCCCCCCCCCCCATACAGGCACACACACTTAACAATGATTTCCCTTTTTAGTGAGAGCTTTTTCCTTTCTTTTTTGCTTTGTCAGCGCAACTTTTTCCCTTGTTCCCTCTCAGTTTCAGTTTTTACTATTCATTATTGTATTTATTTACTCCTTTTGTGTTCCTTATAGCTATTTATTTCACTACCACAAGCTTGAGGTATTCAAACACCTTGGAAAAACGGCACTGGTTTAGCTGATATTCCTATTTTGGGTGGCCCAGACGAACACAGTGATGTTTTGATATCATAGCAAGGCCTATGTTTTTCCTCTTTAGAGGATTTAGTTATGTATAATTATGAGAACTACTATGAGAATATAGATTGCGAAGCAGTGTAACGCCAGCACAGTCGTGGGTTGAATTTTTACATTATTGTTTCATAATTACACAACGATTATTATTAGGTTTCATTTTGTGTTTCTTTTATGATTCTCCGTTTTATGTCTGTTATAAAACATTGTTTTGCTCATTTTCATTTCCAATGCTTATCCTGCTTTAATGATGATCTGAAAGTCATGCTCTGTCCGTGGTGCTGAAAGCAGAAACCCACTGAACTATCTCTATTACATTGTTTCATATGATTCAGCCTCTCTACTTCCTACAGTTCTCATATTCCTGTGATCTTTGTTTCAACAGTTAATCACAGGGGGACATAAGGGAAAGCAAGAGGAAGAGTGAGCTGAGGAGAATGGATAAGAGTGGATAAGTAATGAGGGAAGACAGTTTGACAGATATGTATGGAGCAGCCATGCAGCACAGCCAAACAAGAGGAACAGATATAGGAGAGTTATTGTGAAAGCAAAAAGAGACAACACAGCAAAACACAAGAGGACATTTGTCGGTGAAATCTGACCCTTGTACACTGTAAAAAATGTTTTGCTAGACAATGGTAAAAAAATGTTTCATGTACTAACTTGCTTTAATACATTCGAAACCCTTATTTAACATAAGGGAGTCAATGTGCCTACATTAGGTCACACTAACAAAAGTCATTTTTAAAGGTTAAATCAGCTACAAATGGCATGTTACCACAGTGCACGGCGACCCCAAGAGAAAAAGATAATAGCGTCCCTGCTCCATATTTCCAAAATGGGACAATTTGATTGGAAAAAGAGAGCCAGGACTCATTCGTTTCACCATAGGTATGAAGTAGAGACATTTAGGCTAGTTTTTAAAGCACTTGCTTAGTGTAAAGGAATGAAAACATGAACATTCATATGAGAGGTTCACATTAAACTAACCCTTTTTAGGTCAATTTGACGATTGCTCATTCAAACAGTTAACGATTTTCTGGATTTTACGTCTGCAACCAAGGTTAATACTGTACACAGACTGTACTGAACGGTCTGCATAACATTAGCACTGCCCAGAGAGAGATAGTGTAAGAGTTAATGCTCTGCAGTCTTTTCTCCCTATTTTGTGTAGCTCAGCAAATAATCATTCTGCCTTTAGCTTTTCTCTCTCTTCCTCCCACCCTTCCTCTTGCTCTCGTTTTCTTCCTCTCCCTCTTTCTATTGGATACGCTCAGAGTATGGTGGTGGTGGTGGTGGGGGGGGGGGTTGTGAAACATTCAGTCATTTTCATCTCCCTTTGCTGTAATTGAGCAGAGTGTTTTAGTGAATTGAGGGACATGAGAGCTGTGATGGTAAAAGACAGAAAAGGAAAGATGGGTGGGCATTGCAGAGGAGGAGGGGTCTCTTTCCTGTTTATTATGTGACACTTGAACATATATTGAACTCACTCCTTCATTAAAACGCTTATCCCATATACCTGCATCATCAGTGCTGTGATGTAGTATGCTGGCTAGGGCCATCATTTTGACACAGTTTTTATGGACAAGCCCTGTATGAGTAGACTATACCATAAAGGACCTTAGGTATATGATATTCGACAGACGATGGCGTTATATTTTCAGTTTCTTTCAAATTTTAAGAAACGTTTGACAAAAACTCTTTTAAAAAGTTACAAAACTGGGGCAGTACCATTTAAAAGGCACACCTTTGTATACATTTACCCCTTGATGGGTTCTTAAATGCTACATATTATGCTCTTTAAAAATAAAGGTTCTCAAAGGAGTACGGTTTGGGTTCCCCAGAGAACCTTTCAGTGAGCAGTTCTTAAAAGAACTTTTTTTTATTACTGTAAAAACATTCAAATAATCTCCATGGATGTTAAAGATTCTTCATGGAACCTTAGATTCCAATAAAGAACCTCTAAGATTCAATTAATACCTTTTGAAAAGGTACCACCCCAGTGACAGCTTTTGTACCATTGCAAGAACTAATGATGTGATGAGTTAAAGGCAGGTTACTTTGACCAGTCTGATACTGTATAAAAGTATGAGCATCACTAATTTTCTCTTCTCTTCTGTTCTCCCACCCGCAGGCTCCTCCTCCCCCCCTCCCCTCTCGGTTCTCTCTCCTCCTCTCCCTCCCCCTGCTCCTCTATGCTCAGTTCGGTGTGTGTCTCCTCTTTCAAAGGGCGCAAGGGTGGGAACAAGTCGTCCAACAAAGCATGTTACAGCGCAGACATGACTTGTCCGTCAGACAGCGAGAAAATAGTGATAAACTGCGGGGGGATTCGGCACGAGACGTACCGCAGCACACTGAAGACGCTGCCTGGGACGCGCTTGTCCTGGCTCACGGAGCCAGATGCGTTCAGTAACTTTGACTATGACCCCAAATCCGACGAATTCTTCTTTGACCGTCACCCCAACACCTTTGCTTTTATCCTCAATTATTACCGCACAGGGAAGTTGCATTGTCCCAACGATGTCTGCGGTCCTCTCTTCGAGGAGGAGCTCGCGTTCTGGGGTATCGACGAGACAGACGTGGAGGCATGCTGCTGGATGAACTACCGACAGCATCGGGACGCCGAGGAAGCGCTGGACAGCTTCGAGACGCCCGAGCCGGACCCGCCAGAGGAAGACCAGGCGTTAACGGGTGGTGCGGACGGGGATTTGAAGAGGTTATGTCTACAGGAGGATGGTCGCAACCCCAGCTGGTGGAGTACCTGGCAGCCGCGCATCTGGGCGCTCTTTGAGGACCCCTACTCCTCCAAATACGCCAGGGTAAGTGAGTGCACCGGCATCTCGTTATTCTGCTTTATTAAACGTGTCTGTAGCAGTTCGGAGCTCACTTAATCGACCTTGTGATACATGTTCAGATAGTATATGACTGGATATTTCTCGTGCATATGGAATCATGAACTGGTTCGCAAAAGTCGGAATAGTACATTCACTAACTCACATGTTGAGAACTTTTGGAAAGTTTGTTAGCTGCGTTCGGAGAGAAAAAGACTCGGGTTCGTTTTATGGAGCGTTCCTTTGTCACTCTCTCTCTCTGATAAATGCAGTATTTTGTCTCACTGTCTGTCACTGTCTCCACGCGCATTATTATTTGCCGGTGAGCACTGCGTCGCGAGCTCTCAGCATGCGCAGTCGCCTCCTGAGCACTTTGTCGCGCTTTTTTAAAACTTACACTTTTGCTTCTGCGTGTAATGTAATTATGACCTCAATTTGAACGATGAAAAGAAAGTTGCTTTAAGGGTTTTGAATAACGTTGTTATTTTTTCGTCAGCCGCTGCGTTCAGCGCTCAAATATTTCTCAGTTTTCCACTCAAATCAATATTTAATATCCATTTATTTGGTGAGTAGGCGTCTCACAAGTCGAATAATTATCAGACGGTGATTATTGCAAAAATGAACTTAATTATGAGACACGCATTCATATCTCAACCGACAGCCATTGCGCAGGCGCAAAGTGTTTATATTTCGCTGTTGTCCATACTGCAGAACGGCACCTGGCAGACCCCTACGATATTGAACGTCACCAGGGCATTTACACTGAGGTGGGCACTATTGAGTTTTGGCTATGAACTGCATTACCTTACAAACTGTGAATGTTTTTTATGTTAGGAGAACGTTCTTCCCGCTTGTTCCTGCATTGCTGGAACAATTGTGTCTGACTGTAAGCATGTTTTTATGCTCACAAACTTTTTAGCTATTTTGCATATTTAATATGCGACCCTTAAAATGCTATAGGTTTAACCAGGTAGGGTATTTGAGAAAATTCAAGCTTAGCAAAGCAATTTACTGGTGTCAGGTTGTGCTTAGCTAGGTATCCACTTTGGAAGCACAGGATCTTCACGGTATCCCGGGAACTACTGAGTCTCCCATGGGTCTTACTTTTAACTGAATCAGTTTCCTGCTTACTCAGCAGAAGCCCTATATGTCACTGGCACCACCATTACCCGATAACATCGCTACATCCATCTCACATCCAGACCTCAAGCTTAAATTAGTTTTCTCTTTTTTTTCTGGGTGCCTCTCTTGGGATCCCAATTTTGGGATAATGAGCATAATAAGGTCGTATGAATTCATAGATTTTACAAAGATCGCAGCCCGATTAGATGCACCAAACTTTTTTTTACTTGCAAGCAATATTTTTTTTCTTGTCAGACAATAAACTTTTTTTGTTACAGGGCTACAAATCTGAAGCAATGTTAGGAAACCAAAGTCACTTACTGACCCTTGTTGGTAAAGAGATGTTTCAGCTGGAGCACATGAAAGGCAGTTCACCCTTTACCTCTCTGAACGTCATTCACAAGCTAGTGAACAGCGACCATTTATCTCCTTTATCAGTGCTGGCTGGTTATTTAAGATATTTATCTCCCGCGGCACATCTGGGTCAATAGATCATAGTTATGAGCAGTCGATACGCACTTGCTTTCTTGAAATGAACCCAGGGCTCCATTTAACTGATCAGTTTTCGAATGCATTTTGGGTTGCATTTGATTGCAGAATTGCTCTTAATGTGTTTGAAGTGTCTCTGATTGTAAGTTACCCAGCTCTTCTCACAGTTCTCAAGGGGAGGGAGAGATGGCGTCATCGTTTTACTGCGTTGTCATTGAACGGAGGTCTTTTATCAACCGTGACACGCATAGTGTTTTATTAGCAGGCTGCTGTATGGGTGCAGGGCCTCGTGCCGGATTGCTAATCATCACTTACAACCTCCATGTCCCTTTCTCTCGCTGTGCTATAGCGTAACACTGCGGCGTCTCATACTAGCTGACTGCGCGTTGATTTCTGCTGCAGAGCAACCGAATAACAGCAACAGAGGCAGAGCCTGTGCATTTGTTTGTGTGTGCAAGCAATGCTGTTTGTCACCTTTATAAACCTAAAAGTATGCAAATGCATGCAAGGTGTGCGTTTTCTGGATTTTCAGTTACATCTTTAACTGATTTTCATTTCAAGCACTTGCGAAGATGGTGAAGGTGTCTTCAATGTACATGTTGACTTTCAAAAAAGACTGTGGCGTCGGGCGGCATAGCACGAATAGCAGAAGCATTTGAGTTGATCTGTGAATGCAAGACTGAGAGCTGTATCTCTCTCTGGTTAAATCCCTGGTTTAAATCGGATGATTCGGTGAGCCTGTACATAGGTGAAGAGTTGCAGCAAAATCTGGCTCCTCTCTGGACAGATTAAAGGATTCAGATAACAGTTAACTACATTTACTAACCTGGCAGTTTTTTTTTTACTTTTTGATTCCTTGAACTGACAAATATGATGAATGGATTGCATTCCTTAAACATAGAAGACACATTTTAGAATTTGGTGTATAAAAGGTCACAGTGTATTTTTTCATACCTACCAATTTATCTTATTTTATTTTATACCCATAATAAAGTTACCCATATATAATGTTTTATTTTATTTTATTTTTTTATACCCATAATACATTTAATTGAATTTAATTTGCAACTTATATTGTTACTTAAGTTTTTTTAATTAAATTAAAATAAATTATTATAAAATATTGTCTGAAAAATATTTACTTCCTATTAAGTTTTCACAGTAAAAAACAATTTCTTTTGTATTTTTATTTATTTAAGTTTTCTACCCATAATAAAGTTATTTTTTTGTGATCTTTTTAAATAAAATTTTTTATAAAATATTATCTGAAAAATATTTACTTATTTAGTTGTCACAGTATTTTTTCTACCCATAATAAAGTTAATTGAATTTAATTAACAACTTATATTGTGTGAAAAAAAAAAAAAAAAAAATATATATATATATATATAGAATTATTATTTATTTTATTTTTCTACCCATAATAAAGTTATTATTTTGTGATCTTTTTTAAATTAAAAAAATATTATAAAATATTATCTGAAAAATGTAAGTAAAAGAAAGTAAAAAAAAAAGTAAAAAGTAAAAGTAAGTTGACAGTATTTTCTACCCATAATATTTTATTTTATTTTGTTTTTAACACTTTTAAGGCTTCCATGGGTTCCCAAGCTCCAGACTGAAAACCACTAATCTAATTGACAGCAAAGATTTGTAATTTATGAGTGATTAACTAGAACAGCATGTACCTGATCACCTTGGGAGGAGAAGATGTAAAAAACACTGGAGCTGTATGGCAGGTTAATTAAAAAAAAGCAACAGAGACCATAAAAATAAAGCATCCTCAATCACAATTACATGAGGAGCAAATGTACAGTATTCAAAATGATAAGAATTGCTATACTGTTGTTCGGCATCTCAAGCTTGTAGTCGAGCACATGTTGTATGAGCGGATGGATAACAACCTGCGGGTGCATAGTCATTCACGTGCAAAATCCTATTCGATAAGGATGAACAACTATTAAATGAACTACAGTGCTGTAGCAGCGTTTCTTAGCAACAGCCCGTAGTCAAAATAATCCCGCTTTGCAGTGCTCTGTGTATTTTGTTCCCACGCGTAAATAATACAAATGCAGAAAACCTTTAATTAACGTCACAATTCACCTCGTCTCAGGTAAACGGTCCAGTAGGCCTATGTATTTAGAAATACGTTTGTTTTGACACTTCGCATTTTTCATGATACTCATCACTAAATAATTGCTTTTACTTGCGTAATGTTTTAGTAGATCAACCCCCAATAAATCGTCTCAAACCCTATGAGTTCCCTACTAAGCATTTGTGTGTATCATATCGACCTGCACGCCTGTGTTTTGTTGCCATTACTATTCTAATCTATTTTTATTCTAATCAGCTGTTCACCTTACCAATATTTAGTTCTCTGCATGAATTATATTTAATTTTTAGGTGTAGCATACATGCAAACATTTGATTATCCTTCTCTAATAGACAAATTTCTTGAATAAATATGTATATGTATATATATATATATATATATATATATATACTGTATATATATACATACAATAAATTTTAATTAATTACGCAAAAAAAAAAACTGGAGAAAAAAATCTGCATTGTCAGTACTTATGTCCTAATTTAATGAATATAATTAAATTATAAGGGAATAAGTTTGGGAAGTAATTCTGGGTAAATGGAGAGTAAAGTCTACTTATATTCTAATCTAATTCTATTCTAATTAAAGTAAGTGGCTTAACTGAAATTGTTCAACTTACCAACGTTTTGTTCCATACATGAATAGTATTTAATTTTTATGTGTAGCATAACTGAAAACATCAGATCGTCCTTAAATGACAAATTAACAGATAGATAGCTAGATTGATTGATTGATTTGTGGAATAACTGGATGAAAAAGTATGCATTGCAATTCTTCTATTCTGTTTTCTGATGATGTTCTAATCAAATGAAGTTGCTCAACAAAAACTTACCACTATTTAATTCTCATATCCACAAACATTGGGCTCAAATACTTTGTCAGTGACTTATAGAGGGAAGATTTTGTGGGAAAACTGGATGAAAAAAAAAATTGGAATGTGTTTTGTTTTTTCAGCACTTACGCAGGATTTCCCAATAGTGTCCCATACCCGTCGTAGACTACTGTCTCCCCACCAGGTGTTTGTAAACATTTAGCAACACTTAATGCTGAATAGCAGTGCCAAAAATAACTGAAAATAATTAAGTCAGGACTCTAGGGACCTGAAATTATTTGAATAGTGTGTCACTCCTTACGTGTATTGCCAAATGAATATTACTCCTAGCTTCCTTTGCAACATTTGATTTATTCATAGCTAACATGTTTGAAGCGTCCTCAAGGGTCGCATAGACCACAGCACCCCTCTGTGTGCAACACATCGAGTGTGATCGGATTCCTTCGGATGCTTTCCTTTTAACCGCAAAGCTTTTTCTTCTAAAATGGCCTTGTGTTTATCAGTTCCTTGAAAGTATCAATTACCTTTTGTGCTCCCTGTAATGATCATGCTCGTTTGTAACCAGAGTTTGTCTGGCTGCAAATGCTTCTTTTCAGATGAGGCTGCTTTTGGCACCCGTGAACACACCTCCGATCTTCCCCCACTGTTTCCCTTACTACATCTCTAAATATAGCAAGAAAATGAGGGATATGTGGGACAGGATCTCGCTCCTCTGAGTAACAAGCAGGCCTCTTCTTTCTCCTGTACGCTGTTCATTTACACCGCCCTGACCTGGCAGCGAAAGCTTAACCCAACCACCGGGCTGACTTGGGTTTTATGCAGTATCTGTAGCGCACATGTCTTCTGGCCACACATTGCAGCAGCAAAGTGCATGATAATAAAGCTTATTGAACCAGTCACGCTGAGACCAATAAATCGGTGAGTGAGAGGCAGAGCGCTGGATGCGCTTGAATCTACAGTCGCAGTGTGCTTTCCCCCTCCTTCACTGGCCTCTGTCCAGCTCGCCGGTGAATGAGTCCGTCCGAGTTGCAGTGTATTTGCTTTTACAAGGCATCTTTTCCTGGCTCAGGGGATTTTGTTTGCTTCAGCCTTTTCCAAACTAGACTCCATCGACGTCCCAGCGAGCCGGTCATCCACCCTGAAGTCTAGTCAGTGAGCTTGTACCTATAGGGTGCCGTATGCAGTGCAGCGCTCCTACTTTGCATTTTAAATAGGTGTTGAAGACCAGCCGATGCCGGAGCCAACGAGTTATCAGTGTGAAACCACCCACGTTAAGGTTTTTTTTTTTTCATAGCAAGACCATTATACTGCCAAAATAATCATAGGATGTCCAGAACTGCTCATTTTGGTCAAACTCTGCACCGCTTGAGCTTTTCTGTTAACTGGGCAAATGGAAAACCCCGTTCCCTCGAGCACTCGTTGGTCACAGGGGGACAGTCGGCTAAAAAGAGGAAAAGAAAAGCCTTGTATTTTAGCCCTACACACCTCCCAGAGGTCCGTGCGGGTCTAACTCTTCTGACCCACAGACATCATATTTATTGTGTTTAACAGGCGGTTTAGTTTACAGGTCAAATGCTGAATTATTCTTATCGTTCCATTCGGGAGACTCAATAAAACATGTATTTTAATGGGGTTCATCATTGTCATGTTGATAACCCAGCTTTAAAAATGAAAGGCAAAAGCAAATATTAGGTAAAAAAATTAATTTTCTTAGACACTACTATAGGCATTTATTCTTTTATTTACTATACTTTAGTTCTATAGACAATTACTTATTTTATCCACCTTATCTTTTCAATGCCGTAGTAACCTTTTTTAGTAAGTCTTATTGATTAGCTGCTGTAGGTAAATAACTAGTGTAACCAATAGTAATAACAAAGTGCAGTAAACTGTAAAAATGTAAATAAATAAATAATAATTATAACAATTATTAGTTTGTAACATGAGCTAAAAGACTGATATTGGAAGCCACATTCAAGTTAAAAAAGACTGCATCCACTCTTAGGTTCAAAATTAACGTTTTTTTCAGCTTTTCCACCAACTTGGATTTTTTTTTTTTCTACCAAGCTTTGTGCAGTTACTTCTTTTTGTCTCTGAATTGTGTTTTATTGTGTCTAAAAAGAATTTTCACGTGTTTTAATGACTCCTTTAAATAAAAACAAAAAGCAAATTAAGAGAACTTTTCTACACAAATACACTTAAAATAACATTTTATGCAAAAATAAACCATTTACTGACCCTCAACCTTTATGACAAAGAAAATCAAACATGTTTGTAATGACAAAAACAGACACGCACTCCCAGAGTGACAACAGCTATTTGGATGTCTGTGCTCATAGCACTTGAAAATATATTCGTAACAGTCACAAGGGGGACTCTGCGGTCTCTCATGGAAACACCATATATGACACACACACATACAGAGTATTTCTCTCTTTCTTCTTTCCACCCCCACCCCTTCGTTTCCCACCAAATCCCTTGCGTTTTCTCAGGCACGCTCCCACAAGACTCAATTTTTTCACAGGGCAGGAGAAACTGATCTATGACTGGAAAAAAGAATGAGTGTTAGTAAGGAGAGGAGAAAGAAAGAGTTAGTGAAAGAAAGAAGAAGGGAATGGGGGAAGGGGGAAACCATGGTGCTGTAATGTATCATGACACTTTTACTTTATATATAGTATATCCTTGTTCTGTCATGTTAATTCCAATAAGACGCTGCCATTCCATTACACACACACACACCAGACTATTAGTATGAAGCGATTCTTTTCCCTGCTGGTTCTAGATAAGCCTTTTCCCCATGGATGTGGCTAGATTGCATGCTCGTGTGTCTGTGTGAGCGCACTGGAACCGAGGAGAGAAAGAGCAGCGCTCATAAGATGCTGATGGTGGTAATACTGCAGCATGCTGGATGGAGGAACAGGAAAGGGAGAGGGGAATTGCAAATGAGAAATGAGGGAGTAAGACTGCATGAGAGCAAAGATAAGGTGGTAAATGGAGAGACGAAGCTCTTGTTGGAGAAACAGAGAAAGAGAAATGGTAGGGAAAAGACAGAAAAAAGGTGAATGAACATGGGACATTGAAGGAATAAAGATGGCCGACATTTGTTGTTAGCTGAAATGCATCAAATACTGTATTTGCTTCACAGGAGCATGCCGCAGGTTTTTTTTTTTCATGTTTCACAGGCTGATGTTTACCTTTGAATGTATACTGACAACTAGTGATGTGGAGGCTGTGATTCACCACTTCTCTTTTTTAATTCTAAAAATGATCTTTTACAATTCTGAAAAAAAAGTCAGAATTGTAAGATATTGTAAGGATTTTTCATTCAGTGGTGGAACCAGACTTCTATAGGATGCAGCATAACACAGAGGCAATTTCAGTTGTAGAAATGCTCTACTCCAGTGGTTCTTGCCGGGGCAAACTTCCAGTGGGGCTTCCAGTGAGGTTATTTGCTTCTTTTATAAGAGAAGCAATTTAGCTGCATATCAGCTCAGCTTCGAAAAGAGTCAGAAAGCTTGAGAACATGAGCTATCATTAATTTCATAATAATCTCAGAAGAGATAAAATAAGTAGAATTTGGCCAGTCATGTGATATCGTGTCTTAGTATGTCATCTTTTATTGGTTTACTGGAGTTAGTCTAATGTTGCTGGACACGATTTAAACATATAGAGGTGAACAGTAAGGTTAAGGTTAGAATAACAGTACATGTATAAGCCAGCTAGCTGATGTTTGCATAAACTAAGAAAAAATTACCCTGGCCATCAGAAAAATGCCCCAAACCTCTACAGAAGCTTAGACAAGTTGAGGTATGAAGGAAAATGATGTCTTGCGGTGTGTGAAAGGGTTCAGAGATAATGACTTTTCACTTGTGTGTGTAAATGAAAGGTGTTTTTATGTGCACTTCCACATCTGGGTGTTTTACTGCCAGAGTTGTGCATACATCTAAGAGAAGTTTGTGCTCCTCTGTGCGTTTGGCACTAGCCACTGCATGCTAGCTTTTAGCATTTTCTCAGAGTGGGGCTCTCACTTGGATTAAGGACAAAGGCAAAGGCACTCTGTCATCCCAGCTAATGGCATAGAGTACATAGAGAAGGAGAACACTGCCAAACTACAGCTCAGACAGGGAGAGAGAAGTGACATGCGAGGAGGAGAGAGTGTTAGAGCGATGGAGAGAGATCGGGAAGGAGTGATTACGGGGAGCGCAATGATGAAGAGAGGAAGGGAGACGGAAAATTTGCAAGGACAAATGTGTGTAGTGCGCTGCAGTTATCAGGATCGAATACTAAGCAGAAAAAAAATGCTGTGCCACTTATTTCCTCTGTTTCACCTCGATGGAGTGAGTGTGTGTGTGCAAGAGAAGCAAGGATTGTGTGTTTTTTGTGTATGTCAGGGAGTTAGGTGGATTTTGCATGTGCGTTTTCTTTGTCAATACTTCAAATGTGCAGTACATGGGCACGGGTTTTAGAGAATGAGATCATTTGTTGGTACTGGCTAAATTTCTAACATGACAGTTAATTACACAATAAATTGATTAACAAATAAAAAAATATATTTATGTGCATTTATATATATATATATATATATATATATATATATATAGTGAACAGGCTATAGAAATTCTCATCTCCACATGTCTCCACAGGTCTTTCTTGGTAATGTATGTTATGAATGGATATTAGAAGGAGAAAGATAGAAAGTGTGAATCTGGTGGGAGGTTGAGTCACTCTCTCGTTCTCCATTAGGCCAAGAACCTCATTGTTTTTATCAATGAGATCCAATGCGTCATTCCCAAACAAAACACTCAATAGTGTATTGTCTCTCTTTTGCTCTGTCTTTGTCTGTATCCCCGAGCTACCTCGATCACACTACATCAACTACTGTTATGCAATATACTCATCTTCAGTCTCAAAGGTTCATCTTTTACTCTCCCTGAGCTGTCAATCACCACACCACAATCCACAGACGTGTGAGGATGTTTACTCGCACATATGCAGTCTATACTATACAAGGACTTTGTACCAGTTGCTCTTTAGATCTTTGTTTTGGAGAAAATGATCATCAGGTTTTATTGGAACTTGTGGAGCTGCCAAGAACTTCAAACCAAACACCAAGACGTTCTGAATGTTTCACTCAAATTGTTATTCTGATAGAATTTGCAATTATAAATTTTGCATTAATGTGAAATGCATTTCCAACAGTGCTCTTAGACTTTTGGACCTCACTGTAGGAAAGAAGTAATCAGGTGGATTGTTTGATTATGTCTGTGTTTGTAAGAGCCGCTGTGTCTGCTGCTTTTCTTATGCGCTGATTTGAGAGGGTTCATTCTGTCCTGTCAGTCACTGACTGTAATTAATCTGTTAAAGTGCTGAGCTGTGTGTGTGTGTGAGAGAGAGAGAGAGAGAGAGAGAGAGAGTGCTTTGCTACAGCAGCAGAACTGACCATTGCTTGTGTCTGTGTGTGACGTAATAACATCTGGCTGAATAAAGCATGTTTGCTAAGATACATATTGATGTAACATAAGTGTGTCAAATTATATTGACCAGTGTTATAATGAATGTCAAATCGGTTTTGCCTTGTAAACACTTTAAACATCAGTTCAGTGTTTGCTTTAAATCAAAACAGAATAGTTTAATCTTTACGTTTAAAGATATGTACAAAAAAAAATGTTAAACTAAACTAAATGGAAAAAAAAAAAAGCCCAACATAAACCACTGTTTCTGTGCAGCGTGTGCTTTTAGTGAAAGATTTGTCTTCAGCTCTTCGGTTTGTTTGTTTTTCTCTTCACTTGGACCATGGGTTCCTCTTTAGCCTTCATTTATTCCAAAAGATATGTACTTACCAAGTCACTGTATGCTGCCATTAACGTCTTGTTAAATTTCCTTTAGCCTCTGCCCTCTATCATTACTTGTGTCCGTGTGTTGGTTATCAGGGGATCCAGAGAACACACGCCACATGACCTCAGTGCTGCTGTCTGCTTCTTTCTGTTATTGGACTAACACCCCAGCATCCTGCGCTTATGACAAATGCAGATAGTTATTTTTTATTTTTTTTTAAGCTCAAGGTCATTATACTTTTCTTTATTTTTTGTTAACTCCACCCCAAAATGAAAATTTTGTCATTAATCACTTACCCCCTTGTTGTTTTAAACCCACAACACCTTCATTCATCTTCAAACACAATTTAAGATATTTTCAATGAATCCTGGGAGGCTTGTGACTGTCCCATTGACTGCCAGGTGAGTAATACTGTCAAGATCCAGAAAAGTATGAAAGACGTCGTCTGAATCCTCCCATCAGTGGTTCAACCGTAACGTTATGAAGCTACAAGAATACTTTTTGTACCGAAAGAAAACAAAGATAATGACATTTTAACAATTCAACACCGTAGCGTCATTTTGGAGAATATCCGATGGATGCAAACTGCATACAGATGCATTTTATATGTGTATTTACGCTTTGATTTGAACAAAACAGCACATCTGTGTGGTGCAACTGACACAGAACAGCATGCGCATTCTGTGTGCAGTGATGCTCTGGTGATGCTATGTTATGGTGATGGTACAGTGCCGAATTTGTTTTATT
>JAUMHE010000044.1:10813078-10836094 GCA_032359235.1 Enteromius mattozi | reverse complement strand
TTATACGATATTATAAATTAGTATTGTATGCAGAATGGCAGTCCAGAATGATTCCCAACAACCAAATTGGCGCAACTGCTGATTGCAATTGCTCTTTCATGTTATTTTCTAGTCATTCAGCAGTTCCCACAAACGTTGCAGCCAACTGTCAGAGTTCCAGGTTGCATCGGTGTGAGAATTTGACTGCAGTGCAGTAAAAATTGAGCGGCAAGATATGGCTTAGAGGTGGCTGGCTTGGCCGATAATGCTTCCAAAAGGGTCAATGCTTTTATTCTGTTCAGGTCACTGCCCCTCAGGAGACAGAGAGCGAGGGGGAGGGGCCTGTCATGACCTCACCTAACAATGAGGGGTTTTTCTTTCTTACAGCACATCTTTCAAATAGGCTCTAAATAAACTTCTTCTTAATCATATAGAGAAGTTCTTCATTTTTTAGTTTTTGGTGGAGCGGACCGCTGGATTCAATTGTTGTCTCGGCAGTATTTATTATAAATTGTATTAAAAATAATTATTAATTCAAGAGATGGTAAATTATCCATGACGTAATGCACACAAATGCAGAGATATGCAGATCCACTGTATTTAACTTCAGTATGACTGAATCCTGAACCTGACTGGTTCAATAAAGAAACTAGTAAAGTACAAAAAAGACTTCATGTTCCATTTTCTGGTGAAGAGATACCAGTTTATGCTCTCAGTGTGAGGTTTTTATTCAAAGTTAGTGAATGGTTGAAGTATATGTTTAAGAAACAATGGTTTTTTTGTCTTTCAAATCAAACTGGATGGGTTGTGTATGAAAGAGCGTGTCTTATCCACCATCAGTGGCGGTGTATTGCATGTATGACACTATTATCATACATGATCTGAATGTTCTGTGAATATTTTTTCAACGTTTGGTGTTTCACTTGGTCTTAGGTGACATGTCAAAATCTGCACAGTTATATTCCTTTCTGTTGTTACTAGCTGCTTAAATTATATATATATATATATATATATATATATTATTAGTATTAGTTTAATTCCACCTACTGTTTTGCAAACAACAGTGACCCTCACTGGGAACTTCTCTATGTGCACGTTAGAGTTAATTGTTTATCTTCCATCATGTTAAATGTTTATATTTCTGTCCATCTCTGTACTGTATATGGAGGTGCTAATTTCTGAATGTAAACTATCCCCTCTCTTCTCACTGCAGTCATTATATCCATCACATATTCCTGCCCTCCTATAATTATTCTCTTTGTGGTCATCTTTTCTTACAGTTTGTGTCTTTTTTTGTGTAATGTTTGTGTACTGTTGTTTGGTGTTGTTCTGTGTACTGTTGTGTCGTGTTGTGCTGTGTTATTCTGTGTCTAAATCATACATGCAGATGTGATGTAACTTGTATGTATGTGACTACCAGTGTTTGTGTTTGTGTTTAAAGGAAGAACAAATATCCACTGGTGGATATTGCAAATATTAACCCGGAAAGATTCACACTGATCAGATATAGTGTGTTTGAACTCTAAGTTAGCTGCGATATAGACTATAATGCTAAAATGCTAAAATTCACATCATTATGTAATTGCATTAAATATTAATTTCCCACTAGTAAAAAACATTGACATCTTCGGTGAAAACTCCACACTTTCTACACTTGGTCTTTGTGATGTAACTGAAAAGATGGACTTTCTTACTACAAACAGACCAAGATTTTAGTAAATTGTTCCACACAGTATATTAAACTTGATTTTATTGCTAAACTTATATTCTAAACTATTCTGTGGTTAATATTTGTGCCACATACTAACACTCACCTTCCATCCCACCCCCAGGCCACTCATACAGTCCTCGTAGTGTCACTAAAGTTTGACATGAGGTACGTAAACACAGCAGAGAGGGACCTTCATTAAAGTCAGGTCGATTGCTGGCCCATACAGATTTAAGCTCTATGGGCTTGTAAGCATGATTGTTAGACTCATAAACTGTGCTAAGCTGTGAAGCTACGATGTTAAGACTCTGCATTTCTTGCATTCAGAGAACTCGCTTCTGACTCAAGTCTTACAGTGACGGTCACACCGAATGTAGCCGCATCTCTATCGCAGATGCTAAAGAACTGCAGAAGCACAGAGTCTGTCGAGCTAAAGACTGGAATTACACCAGTCCACAACACTGCTGTAATTCTTCATTCATAACCTCTCACCAAAGCTCTTCAGTGTTGCATGTGTGAGGCTGGTGAGTGTGAGTTGTGTTATTATGATGACAATAATGAGATAAATTGACAGGTCAATGATCATGCTGGAATCATTGTACTGTAAGCAAATGTTGCAAAATGTAGGTATTATTAGACTTTCGCTCTTCCATGACCATGAAAGCTCAATCCTTAAATATATATTTATAAATATATATCTTAAATAGTTGTGATAACGATTGTTGTACAGGTTTCCTTTTCTTCTCCTCTCCTCTACCCCTTATCTGTTTCAGTTTTTGGCTTTGCTTTTTTGCTTTCTTTCTTGTTTTGTTTTGCTCTGCTCTATTTTGTTTCATTTTACTGGCATTCTAGGTATCTATATCTGTTGTATCTTTCAACTGGAATCCAAAAGCATAGTTGTGTCCAAACACAATCATTTTTATGTAGGCACTGTCATAAAGCAGCTATTCATGCAAAGGATTGGCTACTAATGCTTTTTTAATCGTCACATCGACATTGTAATTGTTCAGAGAAAAGAGAAAATATTGAAAGTGCCAAAGGTGTACTTATTTCTGTTAGACACTTACTGACTAGCCATATTGATCCTAATTAATCCCATTAAGAGAAAGCAAATGCTAAAAGGGAGGCAAAGACAAGTCCAGCAACAGCAAGGAAGTGTGTTCTTATCTGTGCAGTGTCTGCATCACGGGTGCAAGTACAGAACATGACGTTCACACACACTTTAGTTACTGTCTCTCTGTAAATGAGCACTTTTATGTGTTTTTATTATTTACAAATAAAATAATTTGTTTAAATATGTACATTTCCCCAAATCCATGATGGAAAACAGTCACTTTCTAGCTAGCACAAGTGGTCTGGTGTGAGGAACATGACGACCCAGATCTATCTACCACTGCCTTTCTTTGCAGCTCCTATAGGCGATGCTTTGGTGTAGATTTTGAATGACAAGTGGCTCTGCAGCACCCAGAGTGTCCCAGCAGCCCTCTGAGTCAGACACACACACACACACACACACACACACATACACTCACACACACACTTCCTAACAGAACTGCATCACGCAAGGGACTGGAGATAGGATTGCCGACTATAAGACAGTAGGACCTTCTTAACACCCCGTGTTTTTCCTTCCTTGTGAGCTTTTGTCTCTTGTTTTGTTCTGTTAAGACTTCTAACTCACTGTGTTTGTGTCCGTGTGGGAAGTTCTCCTGTGTCAGGAGGGGGTTGTCTACTATGTAATGTGCCAGCTCTTCCTTCCATATCCATTCTTGTTGGCTTTAAAAAAAAACAGCAATATCCAGAGTCCAGTTCCCCTTCTTAAACAAACAGACTATACAAAGGTAAACTGCATTTGGCTGTTATTATAACCAATATTCAGATTATTAAGTACAGCTATTTGAAAAACAAAAGTTTTTCTTTCACCCCAAACTTTGGAAAATTCAGTCATGATTTATTCTTCTCATCGTTTCAGACCTAAATGGTTTTATTTCTTCTGTGGCGCATAAAAGAAGATATATGTTTATGCCAATACAGTGAAAGTTAATGGGGTCCAAAAAACACTGGTCTCCTGTGACATTTTTCAAAATGTCTTATATTGTGTTCCACAGAAAAATGAAATTAACGCAGGTTTGAAATTTACTCACTTTAAATAGCTGGATCGCAATGGTGGAACAACATAAAGCTGGACAGATGATGGTAGTTTGCACACTGCATCATCCACAAGCTAGTACTCAGACTGACCCGCAAGACTTTCAGGAAATTACATGCAACATATTTTTGTGGTCATTATCTCTTTAGTGTATTAGGAACAAAAACACACAAATAAATGCAAACCATTTTTAGTGAACTCCACCTGAATTCATTTGAAATCAAATTATTATTATTACATCCCAACGAAGACCACTAAGTCCTGTAAAGGGAATTTAGAACCAAATGAAACAACACTGGACTTGGTGGGTTTAAGCAAGTTTGGCCATGCACCCTTACAAAACAAAGCCAGAAATGGATGTGGAAGGAAAGCTTTCAGGCACTTTGGGGTCACGTGAAGCTGTTTTAAGTCCCTATTAATCTACTGAAACACACTTCTGTGTAAAAGCAAGACGAATTTGCTGCTAATAATGGAAAGACATTTGGTCTGAAATGCGCGAGCTTCACCTGGCCCACAGTGCTGAGTGAGGCTGCTTTGACTAGACGGAGCTCCTCTGCTACTCCTCTGTTGGACTCCAGTGCTAGTTTCAGAACGCAGAGTGTTCCGTCTGAGACTGGGTCAAACACCTGGATGCTAAACTCTTTACCTCACTATTGGTCTGAGTCAGCCATCAGGTGCTTCATCCACCTGCTCTTTTACACATCTGCTCATTATGATCTCTCCCTGAAAACTGTATGTGGCTGCGACTAAAGGGAGTTTTTTTTTAATACTGCTGTGTCATAACAACAACAACAACAAAAAATTGACAAGAAAACTTGATGACATTTCATAACTCTCATTTTCCTGTTTTGTCCTTGTCTCTGTCTCTGTCTGTCCCTGTCTGTCTTTCTGTCTGTCTGCTTCATTTGATCATTCTTTGCTTTTTTCACCCTTCCCTTTCTTTCCCACTTTTGTCATGAATCCAATGTTTTTGTTGGTAAACTGCTTCCATAATAATTCCGTTCATTCACCTTTCTCTAATGTATGTAACCTATCCATTGATCATTTTTTGTAGCTGCTGGCTACGAGAAGTCCCGCAGCCTCAATAACATCTCGGGGATGACTGGGGCCCCTTTGCGCCTGACCCCCATCACCCCCATCAACAACCCACCCTATGAGCCCTACGAATCCCCCGGCCCTCTGCGCCGCTGCCGATCCCCCATTCCCTCCATTCTGTAGCACACCTTAGTGAACCACACTGAAATAACGAAAAGAAAAAGCGCACCATCATACCGCAATAGTATTAATAATCACAATACCAATGCTAAGTACTCACACCTCCGCTCCTCCATTGACTGGACAGGGTGGGGGTACCCAGCACTCTTTTTAATATGTCATGCCTCAAAGGGGATGGGACGAATTTGTTTAGGGATTTAGAGCTTTAAGTAATAAAATGACTTCATCGCATATACTTCAGGCAATATTTCAGACAGGCAACTAAAAACAATTATATGCTGTGACGTCAGCAGATTATGCCTTATTATCGACGATAAATAAAAATAATGGTAAAAAAGAAGCACTGAATATTACTAGGATAAAACTCCTCACTGGTCCATAGACAGCGATGAGCACCCTGTAGGAAATGTACCCCTTTAGCTGAATGACAGTAGTTGGCTTTTCCTCATGTTCCCGCCTGATTGCTGGTTGTATAAAAAAACGAGACTGTGATCCAGCAGGCTTATTCATTGAGTACTAGTCGCTGAGATCAGCTTTAATACACCATAATAGGCCTTGAAAATCCACTTCATATCAAAGCTTGGAATGATAAAGGTCATAGGTCAACATGCAAGTAGTTCAAGTGCATGCTAGAAAAGACGTCAGTTAGGCAAGTAGAATATAACTAAACTCCCAATCCCCTTTAACTGCTATGAGGATATGAAAATAAGCGCACTGTATGCTAGACTGATCTGAACTTATAATTAAGCCCTGTGGTAGAGAGTTTATAGATCGTTTTGCCTGAATTGACTGTGATGGAGTTTTTGGTGATACGGGCCATAGAACATGAGAAGTGTTATGATTACGATAAACACAAGGACCATCTTTAATCACACTTTGAGCATTTCCTTCCAAAGCAACATGTGTTGTTACACGATATTTTAACATATGATTCACATTGTTACCATAGTTAAGCTCTATATTTAGGACAAAGAAAAATGATTAAACCATTCTGGTGCAGTATCGACTATTATGATGACCTCTGACCCTGAGAAGCTGGAGATGAATCCTGCGAACTGTGCAACTATTAATTTTAACAACTAACAGAGAGACCGAGAACTGATCATTATTTAAAAAGAGGCTATTTTTGTACTAGGCACTTGGACATTGCGATTCGGATCGGGGTTTGGAGTTGCGCGGGCGGCTTTGAGTTGACATTTTGGGAGGACAGGATATCGTGCTGTTGCATGGAGATCTACAATTAACGTTTTGTTTTTTGTATTTTGACTCTCTGCATATTCAACACCAAGTACCACGAAACGAAAAGAGCAGTGATCTGGACAAATGGCGGGAAAAAAACAAAAAAACAATTATAATAATAAGGAGGAGCCATTCCTATTAAGGGCCTATAACCTTCTGCACTTCTTCGGGACCCTTTTAATTTGTAAACTAGTGCATGAAGGAACTGTCTTTAAAATATATCCTTTCCTTATTATGGTATTTCCTCATTAATATGAAGACATATCAAGCTGAACTGCACTCCTCACTGCATATCCGCACATCCTGGGGCTGTGGTGAACCAGACAGTGGCCTCAAAGTTTCCCTACTAAGGGCAAGAATTAGCTGGACGTTTTCATCATCATCACTGGCATTACCCTCCCTCATCATAATCGTTTTCTGATTACTGTTATTCCTCTAATTTGAATGCAGTAGAAAATCAGTTCAGTTTGTTTTCTCTTTGGTCCCCTTCTTTTCTGTCTCTGTTTCTTTATTTAATTTTATTTTTTTTACCTGCTCTGTCTCTTGGATGCTGGCCTTCGTTCCAATATAAAGGAGGGAACATTGAATGGATGCTGGATTGACAGCGGTCAGTAAGAGAAGAAAAAGAAAAGATGACAAAATGAACTCTCTGAAATGCAGATATATGAGCCATATGTTTCACTGTGGGAGGGTTTGTGTCGATCTGCTGCATATTTCAGTGCACAGACGCAATACGCACCTCTGGTGAAGATATCTCCTGCAATGGCAGCTCACAAAGCTTCTCGTTGTCTTTTTCTCCATGTGAAACAACAAACAACCTGCGGTATAAATGACAAAACTTGATCAGAATGCAAAGTAGCATTATATATTTAGCTGATTTTATTGTCTTGCAACTGAAATATTTTACATACCCACATTTAATCATTTATTATTTTACATCTGTAATCATTCTTCTGATTGGAGCAATATGTTTTTTATTTTAGAATTTATTTGTTTATTTGCATTTAGGTTTTTTTATTTTTATGTCTTTTTGCTATTGCCTCATTACTCCTCTTTCCCTCCTCTCTTCTTTTCCTGTTTAAGTTCACTGCTAGAGTGAGGAAAGTCACAGAGGTTGTTGATTACATGGAGCATCCGCATGCCAGCAGCAAACTAATGTGTTACACTGTGCTTTAATGAGTAAAACCCCAATCATTGGTCGTCTGCATGTGCGCTGCACTGCTTTATGTACATGCTTCATATACATTGAAGGCCTCAGGATAGTGAGTGAGGGCCATCTGGTGGATGTATGTGTGCTTTGTGTAACTGGAGTGTTCAGTCACCTTTTAGTGTTTAGGGAGACTCTCAGATCAGTGTTATGAGCTATCTTTTTTTTTTTTTTGGTTGAACTAGCAGGTTATTTAGCCATTTAAAGACAAAACGCAGTAACTACACCACACAAGCATAGTTGAGTCAAACCCATCCAACACACAACAGATTATAGTCTTAAGGGAGCTGATTTTGCTCATTTTGCAAATATGCATTTACTGTGTTTTGTCTTTGAATGGCAGCGAGGCAAATTATCCAACGCAGATTTTTAATTCCTTTAATAAAAAATTTATGCAACAAGGAAACTTTTAAAGCAAACAAATGCAAGTGTGCATTATTAATAATCTTAAATTCAGACAGATGACCTGGTACATTTAGAGGGAGAGAAAGAGGAAGAATAAAATGCCGGTATAATTCAAGTCCAGCCAAAACACTGTTTTATTTCTCACCTTGTGTTTCCTCCATTTCCTTATCTTCCTCTTCATCATCTCTCTTTTTGTTTCCTTTCTGTTTTTTTATGCTCTTTATGAGGGTGTATAGTTCAGGTCTTAATGATATGTACAGTTTTGAAGGTTGACTTTGTAATTTCCACATGCATGGATTTCTATTGCGAGCAATAAGGAAATTATAAGTCTGTGTTTTGATAAGAAAATGTATTTTAACAGAGGTTTATGTACATGTTTGTTGATACCAGTGTGTACATATGGATGTGTATATTCATATGCACATGCATATTAATGATTTGCATGAAACAAATGTACAAACTTTTTTTTTCTCCATTGATGTTTTGCTACCGATCTGTCATTTTTGACTTGATTGCTGTGGGGTGGGCGGGGCTTAGTTTTGCATGCTAAGATGCTTTTGGGTGGCAGAGACCATTACAACTGTTGTACTGAATGTGGGGTTTTGAATGTGCTTTAACTATGTACCTGTTTAAGTTTTCTTTTCTTTGTTAGACATCAAAAGCATTGCAGATTGTCATTTTATGATTTATTCTTTTTCATCTTTTCACAGAGAACTATTCTGAAAGCCCAGTGCTTATCAGATATATGCAAAAAGAAGCAGTAACTGTGAACTAAGACTAGAACAGAAAATCCACTTCTTACTTCACAAATACATTCCCAAACGAACACCTGAGCCCCCGAACCAGTATCAGCTCCCGTACAAGTGCATTTTAGTTTGTATTCTCATCTCATGGCATCATCAATCTTGTTTGATCATCTTAGTTTTGCATTATTGAAGAGCAGATAAGTTGTTTTCCTCCCCTTTTGCTGTTGTCTTAACCTCAGCTCTAGCCCCCTCTGCTGGTTTTACGGGGGATGACGTAGCATTTGCTGTTGTAGCTCATTAGCAGTCTTTTGCCACTTTAGAGGCTAAGAATACCTAATTTTAGCCCTTAACGTTTACCTGTTATATTTAAGGTTAAAGAAAAGACTCTTTAGGCATTTCTTTGAACAGACTCAGACCAAAAGGAGTGATTTCCTGTTCACTAAACACTGATCAGAGCAGAGAGAAAGAAGCTAATGCTAACAAGTCTGCTCACTGCAGCAATGCATGTTTCCACACATTCAAGATAGCTAGCACTTAGCATCCCTAGTGCATTTTGTGGTTTTGCTGTGTGTAGTCTATCTGTTTAAGGCATAGTCAGGGTGAACAGAGTGGATGTGATGGCTCCACTTTTATCCCTTTATCTCATTTGTGAGGTTACCATGTGGAAAGAGACAGGCCTGCCACTAGTTAGCTTAGTTAGCGAATGCCCTGGTTAAAGCAGAGGCTGCATGTGATCACGGAGGACAGTGTAAATAATTCTCTGCATGTGGAGTTAACAGCACAGAAACCATCGTTCGATTAAAACGTGGCATTCGAAATAGGGAGAGCAGGTCGAGTTCAAACGATTTAGCGACATTATCCAGAATCCTCTCTGTTTCTGACTTACGCTCCCCTGTCACTACTCAGGTAAATCTCTTTTTGTTTGTCTATACCAGTGCTTCCAAAATGATGTCATTCGAAACAAAGAGAGAGGCAGATGAGAACACCGTGCATATGCATGCATTTGTGTAAATATGAAATAATCATGTTTGATCCCAACGTTCATTCCAGGTCTTCCTTTTCCACAGTGTCCTTCTCGCCCTCCATTTCATCATTTCATTCATCGCTTTCATTCATTCCCAACTCTTACTGCTTCCAAATAACAACCAAAAAGCCCGGATGACATTATGAGAAACTGAGGAAAAATAATGAGTGATTTGTTTAAAAAAAAAAAAAACAACTTTTGAAATGACGGTCTGCCATAAGTGGATTACAAAAAAAAATCCTTTATATGGAATCAGGACGCAACCAAATTCAGGAGATGAAAGCATGAGGGTCAGATGGACAGATTGTGTGTTTGGGGAACAGAGTTTTGGGAGGATTGTCAACAAATGAAGAAAGGCGTCGTGAAATGGAGGACAGTTTGGGGAAGAAAGAAAAAAAGCAAAGAGAGGAGGAAGGGAGCTGAACGCTTCTCAGTGTAAGAATGTGCGTATGGCGTTCTGTGCGTCACACTGCGTGTTTTCATGTGATGTGCCTGACTGTGTGCTTAGTGTTTTGATTTCCTTTGTGTGACACTTTGTTTTCCTGCTCTTCTCATGTTTGGCGCTGTGCTCAAATGGTGCACTTGCTCTCTATTCCCTATGCCAGCTTCACTGTTTGGTAAAATATCAAAATAAGGGCACTTCATGGGGAATAGCGAGTCGTCTTGGAACGCACCCTCTGTGTGAGGAGGATAAACTGATGTACTGTGAGCTTTTGCTTGGTTCTGGTCCATCCTAGAGGGCTGACAAAATCAACGATTGTTAATTGATTTTATTGACGTAGATTTGGAGATTTTGTGGCCCTCAATGACTAGAACTTTTTATTCAGCTTTGTGTGCGTGTTTGTTTTTGTGAGTGTGATTCCTAGAGTCTTGCATTTGTGTGTTTTGTTTTTTGAGCGCATGTTATGATGGGCTTTGCTATGAGTACACTTGGGGTTTTGGTTCGTTTCGTTTCTTTTTACATTGGTATTCAGGAGACTTCATGAGAATAAATGTTCCATGGACATCACTCCAAAACAAACAAAAAAAAGAAAAACAAAACAAAATTGTGTGTTTGGCTTTTTTAGCTTTGGCTCTCGCAGTTGTGCGGTCTGAAGCAACCGGCATCTGCGAAAGCCTCTAGCAGTGTGTAGCCTAGCTTTTAATAAGTGTGTATTAAAGTGATGCGACGTGTGGAGAGATACTGATTTTTCTGTCCCCCGTTTTCCTATTCCCCTCTCTTTCTGTCTTTCTCTTTTCTTCCCTACAGTGCTGAGCTTCTGAACTGCCCCTTTTCTAAAGCTCCCCAACCGCAAAACCTGTCCAGAGGCAACCCCCGGGGTCACCGCAGGATTAGAGACAGCGAAAGAGAGAAAACGAGAGATGAAAGGAGTGCTTCGCTAAAACGACTTGAAGAAAACATTGTAACACTCATCTCTCCATCACTAATTTTAACCCCCAACGTAGGTGCAATAAACTGACAATATCACGTCCTGGGAGGATGTGGAACACATTCTTCTTACAGGGATCGCTGGCCTTGGAAAACGGGTGGGATTCAGCATACAAACTGTAGTATGTCCTGACTCAACCTGGTGGAAATGGATGCAATTTTAAAGTGATGGGAACTATTTTTGTGGGGCGTTCCACCATGATAAATGCACCTGAAAGTGGACAAAAAAAACCCTCGATCCAGTCTCAGATACACGTAATGTGTGGAAAAACACCCATCATGCCCTTCAACGCTATGCAATTCAAACACACGTTGACAGTCAATTTCATCAAGCGCTTCAATCGAACAGTTTATCAGCCAAACCTTTTCCGCTACTTTACCTTTCTGAGATCTTGCACGTGCTTTAAGTGAAAATAGACAGCGGTGCCATCGGCCTGCCATATTCCTATATCGTACTGTTTCCCCATTCATCCAATTGGAAATCTTGTTCAGAGTGTCCTTCTCAGGGCTCACAGAAAGGTGACTTTGTCCACTATGAAGAAAGGAGCGATAGCCTCTCTCTTTTCTCTCTCTCTTAGTTCAGCTCTCTGCATCTCAGCATTTCTGTTCCACTGTAGATGAACTGCATGGCATGAATGAAAAAAAAAAAGAAAAAACAAAAACAAAACAGAGAGAAAGATGGTAGAGATCATGCTGAGAGGAACAAGAGGAAACCGTAGACGGGACCGTTCTGTTTGCACAGTACAATATGGGTGACTCTGGATCAGTGGATGGGGTCACTTTCTTCACCTTCAAGTGGGGAACAGAAAATACAACATAAGTGCATGATACCTGTTGAAGGACAGAGGGGTTTTTAAGTGGACTGGGTGAACTTTGAACAAAAGCTGAAAAAAAAGAGAAAATTAAAAAATGCATTTTTCTCACTTTGTTTACCAGCATGACTAAACTGCATGACTTCTGCAAGCCCTGAACCCCAAATTAGAGGGCTTGAAATCACTAAACGCTGAAATCAAACGGAAACAATAAAAGTTTATGCTAAATGCTACTAAATTTAGAAAAAAAAGAATATATTTAAAAAAAGAGAGGCTCTATATTTTGTTTTTAAATAAAAGAAAAAAAAAGAATAATGTAAAAATATATAGGATTGCAAGATTCACAGTTTTGTTGGGTAAAAGATTAACAGACCCCACTGAGTCTAGCTGAATGATGAGACGAACTCCTCCAACTACTACTGCTCCCTCTCAATGGCTTCAAGTGACATTTCTTCCCTTCTCTTTGTCTGCCGTTTCACCCTTTACTTGAACTTTCCTGGCTCTCTGCTCTGCCCTTCACAGTCTCCCTCAGTCATGGCAGCCTCCAGCAGTGGCACCACAGCTCCTCTGGAGACCTCCGACACCTACAGGGCTCTTTTCTGTTGACGGTTATGGGTCTGAAGAGCAAGGTGGAAGGGGATTTTAAGGCTGCGGGTGAAGTTTTCTTTTTAAGTTGAGTCCCAATGGAAAGTTTTCGTCTCGATTTACGACGCTTGTTCTTTTTAGTTCAATTAAATCAAAGCTTTATCCATTGGATGTGAGCCTGCATCCACATTGATATCAATCTAATCAGTATTATTAGCGTTGCGTGTGAACTGCTGTGTCACAACACCCTGAGCACTTACATCGCAAAGCACTATTATTCAATCAGGAAGCCATAATGTGAGAGTAGCGCCACCATATGAGCTCAAAGGTGCTCAGGAGGCCGTGCTGATTCAGAAACCTGAACATGGGTTTTGTAGTCGTGTTGAGTTTGTTTAAAATGTTGACACTTTATTCTGTAGTCTTTTTCTGGCGGTACAGAGCATTGCAAGGTTTTGTTACAGTTATTTGATATTTGTTTTATTTTGAAAGTTTCAAGATTTGCATATGCTGAGCACCCACTAAAACCAGCCATGCCATACCAAAATGGACTTCCTTATTAACTTAGCAGCAGATTATTAGCATCAGTATTAGCATTATCCTGTGTGAGAGGAGGCCATGATTCCACCAGTGTCGCTTTTCAATCATAGATTACACGTGTGAGTAACTGTCTGACTTTGTTTAAAACTTTCGGTGTCGTCTTCAACAAGATACGAAGCATTGGTTGGTTAGCATAGTCTGGTTAGGTGTTGTTTACGTTGATTTTAAGTGTCATCGAAATGACTGTGTTCTGTCAGCGCTCATCGTTCAGAATCAGATGTAAGCTTAGTTTAGTAACTACCTATGCAACACCTAAGCAAGACCTTAGCAGCTCACACACACACATGCCATGTGCTCAGGCCAGCTGGCTGTGTCTGTTTACCGGTGCTGTGTGTCCAGGGAGGGAAAACGACACAGATGCAGCTCCATCTTCACAAGAGCCAGCGTTATCTGCTGACCGTGTAGTTTAACTCCATACGTTAGCAGCTGGTCCGAGTAGCTTGAAGGTGCGACAGACGTGTCCAGCTGCAGTAGCCATGTCGCTTTCCTCAGCGGTGCACTGAATTCCCTCTCTCTTCTCGATTAATACGTCAGGCCAGTTTTATGTTATTTGCAATGTCTTTTCTGCACGCTTCACGGTGCAGGAAGACCCTCATGCACTTTTCGAGTTCACATATATGTTTATATGTAGGCATATATACTCATCTCAGAGGGTTCGTAGGACATCTGATGTGTTTTATGTGTAGTACTCGCTTCCAGGTTGCATTTGCTGACTGGTTAAGATGACGTGTACCTCTCTGGTAGTTCATAAATCCGATTGGATGGAGTTTTGGAGCAATAATGATGGAGGGCCACTTTTTTGTCATTGTCGTCATTAGGAATTGGGGGACATGTTCATCTCATCCCTAATAAGAAATCCAGTGTGCCTGAAACTGTTCCCTGAATGTGTACGCAAACCGGCCACATCAATTTGAAGAGGCTCTCTCTCTGCGAATGCTTCCCGTGAGAGTCTGTCTTAGTGTGAATGAGACCCCTCCAGATGGCTGACAGCTCAACATACCTTTACTTGAAACCCAAATACAAAACATATCAGAGAGGAGCAGAACAAAGCCAGAATCAGTCTTCACGCTTTCTCAACTTCCTGTTTGCATCCCCTTACCCCCACATCTGTTCCCTCTCCTTCTCGATTTTTGAGGAAGAAGCTTTTTTGCATCCCTTGTTCTTGTGTTTTTCTATCATATCGTTTGAAGTTGACTTATATTGCATGCATGGAATACAATGAGGACATAACTTGTGAATAATATGTGAATGACCAGAATGAGGTAACCATCTCTTTCACCTGGGCTCTCTACTCTGCGACTTCTCTTTCTGAGATTATTAGAGAGGAAGAACGAGCATATGTTGTTTCTGGTTTCCCTCGCATCCCTTTTTCTTCAAAATGTAGCCATGCCAAATATAAATTATGGCTAAACGCTAGCCATTCCGAAAGACTCTGTGTTTCATTTACGTATATATTTGTATATTGTTTTTGAGATGATATTTATCTGTATATATTTATCTTTCGTGAATATTCATCAGAGCTTCCACAGACTCAGAGCTGAACAGATGCAGCAGATGTCAACAAAAAAACGGCCTGCGGGAACTCGGTTTTCGCTGCATGTGTCTGTGCATTTATTCGAGTATAGTTTGACCCAATATGCACTACCTGTCCTTTTCTACTTCAGTTACTTAATGTAGCTTGTTTAAAGGGGGAATTCATTGCACTATCACAGCTAATGGAGCTGCTGTGTCTGCTGCTGAGCGCAAGCCTAACCATACACCCCCATCCCCCCGAGTTTAGAAACAGGGACAGAGAGAAAGAGAGAGAGAGTTAGAAAGAGAGGCCAGTGAGAAAGAGAAGGTTCCTAAAAGAAACGGATGAGTTCTATGCTACTAAGATTGATGCTGGATACAATTTTATTGTCATACAAAAAAATATCAAGAACTGTATAAAATATATTTCAATGGAATGTTTATTATTTACCTTTTATATTTTTGAAATGTATAAAGAAAAAAATTATTAAACTGTAATAATTTAACAGAGTTTGTGAACACTGAGACTTAAAAATGTTATATTACTAAAAGTATGGAAGTTTGACCGTGAATGCTAACCTACCTGATCGATTCTTCTCCATTACAGATAGGAAAAAAAATACAAAACAATTAGAAAAACGAAATCCAATTTAAAAAGAAAAAGTTATCAAAAAGTCAATAAAAATGTTAAAAGCTCATGCCAAAATTTTCAACATGTGTCCTGTGTTTGTTGTGATTTCTTCATGTTACTTTGGGATCTGAGAGCACATTTACAGTACAGTTAGTGTCTTTTTTCACACTTTAAGGTATTTTAAAACTTCCTCGCTATATTTAATATTTAAAATTTCCTCACCCCCTTGTCATCCAAGATGTTCACAACTTTCTTTCTTCAGTCGAAAAGAAGTGACATTATTTGAGGAAAACATTCATGATTTTTGAAGTTGGTTGAAGGTCCAAATTCCAGTTATATAATCACAGCTTTTTGCCACAAATGCTTATCTTGATTTTCCTGTACCTGACTTTATTTAGTGCAGGCCCTTCCTATTGGGCTTTCTTAATCCACATTATTGAGGAAGTCAAGAATTTAATTTTAAGGGGAGACACTGCAGGCAAAAACCCTGTTTTTTCATGCACCTGTTAAATTTGAGATTTTGGGCTTTTTGATTTTTGACAAACATCCGAAAGTGTTTCTTTTTTAGCACATTATCTATTTGTATCAATAGATTTCAATTACAATACATATTTTTAAAGGCTGTTTTCTCAAAATGAGTTTTTTCTCCTACACCAAGCCATATATCTCCACTTCAGTAGTACTCACACACACCAGACTTTTAATTTTTATCCCTGTCTATATCCTGAAGGTTTTTATTTAGGGATTTGTTCATATATAATTTGCTTGATAATATATAAAAATTTATTCTCCTGAATAGCTGTCAAAATGTATTGTTTTCTGCCTGTTCTAAGTGTTTTCTGAATTATGGAGCGACAAAATAAAATGTTTTATAAATATGCGCTAATTTGCAAACATTTCATTAAATAATACCTCATTTGCACATTTAAACATAGTATTTTAGAAATCTTGTAATTACAAAAATGTTTGCAATTATCAATGTAATCAATTAACTAGGTAAGTAAGATGATAACTATTAGTTCATTTTTTTTTTTACCTTATTCACCTTATAGTATAATTGTTGTTATGTTATATTTCTGGTACATTTTTGTCTAGTTAAAGAGTTGTTTATAAATTATTGTCTTTATGCACTGACCCATGACAAATCCATTAAAAAGGTGTTTTATTAAAAGAGTCTTAACAACAGAACGCATGGAGTTAAAACAATGACATTAAAGTGAAAATGAGGTAGAGGTTAATTACAGTATCAAAATGGCACAGCATCTAGGATATTTCAGATGTTTCAGACCCTTTCTCACTTTTCTCATGATATTCCCCAACAGCCTTCTCTTCTCCTATCACCAAACTGTATTTATTTTTTAGGTCTGTAGCATGTGTGCATCCCAGAATTTCTCCTTTTTTCACTTCATCAGTCCTCCACTGACCGTCATCAGGCAAATCTCTTTAGTCCCAAGATGATTAGACCACCCAGCAATGCTCCGCTGATGAAGACGACTCCAGAAGAACGGGTGATCAGGCTAGATGAGGAACCAAAATCTCGCTCAAAAGAAGAACAAGCCAAAGAATAGATACTGTTGACCTGCAGGTATTTAAAATGGTTAATCAATAAATATTACTGATGTACTTTCAATGCTATGCTATGTTAATACAAGTGCTGTCATGTTTATCAAATCATACCCATCCTCCCCTACTGCAGATCCAGTTCAGTAGGTTATCCCTGAAGTAATCCAGTGTCCAAGACACAATGCTTGGGACTGAATCATGGATAATCTATCATGAACAACAAAAACAACCCACATACATCAAAGTACAACCCCAGTACATTAATTTTGGGTTGGGCACTGAAACACAAAAAAGTATGAATGTATCCAGTAATTTTATACTGTGTTTTTGACTCAAAGAAAGAAAGCACTACAAACCTGTGCCACTGCTTTCCCAATAACAGAGATCAGAGCAATAATTCTCCCCCAGGTGATTCCATCAACAAACACTTTGTCCACAAGCATCTTAAAATTATCTTTAGTTATCACAGAAGCAAACCTAGAAATCAGGCTGAAATTAAACACAAAAGAACACAACATGATACTTACACCCGCTTCCATAAAAGTATTTCCTTATGAATATTATTCATGGTTTTACTACAAATAAATAAATACAATAAAACATGGTTACTATAGTTAAACCATGGTAACTGCATGGTTTGACTACATTAACCATAATTTAACCATGGTATTTGTAGTAAAACTGTAGAAATGGTAATCAATAAACCAAAAACAATGATTACTAAACTTTTTCTACAATAATACTGTGGTTAATTTTGTGAGGGTTTTTAAAAGCATTGCAGCTTTGTCACATTTGTTTGTCACATCACTTTATTTATATCGTAATTGCGACTCAATTTTGACTTTATATTTTCGTAATTGCGATTTATATCTCACTTGAACTACTTCTTATTCATAGTATGGAGAACAAAAAATGACTTAAGAATAAATTAATTAATCAATACAGAAATGCAGAGATAAATAAATGTAGAAATGCATAGCCTAAATTAACAGCAAAACACTCGCATGCCAAAAAGAGCTTTTGGTACTAACTTTCTTCTCGCTGTATCCCCATCGATAAAGTCACCGATGTCTCTAACGAGTTTGGCCACCTGGACCAGGGTCTGCTGCGGCTCATCGTTCATTGGCTGTGGTTCAGGAACACACTGTGCACTTTTTCCCGCCTTCTGTACCTGGTCCTGCACTGACCTGAAAACAAGCACGATTTCAACTCTAAAGAAACGAAACTAATGACAACCTAAAAACTTCATCCAGCTACTTAATAAACATGAAGTAGCACACGGAAAATATGCCAATATCTGTTGGTCGTAATATGACTGTTTTTGTTCTATGAAAATTATGTTGTTCAACACTGCACAACATTTTTGTTTAATCCGTTTTAAGTAGCCTATGAGGAAAATGTGAAGCTTACCTAAGTACAAGATTCTCTGAAATCTCGTAATCTAAAAACAAAAACAAAAAGAAAATGTTACTAACGTCATTGGATTTTGTGCTAGTTTACGTTAAGAAGTAGGCTATGGCAATGGCTAATTTCCTGCTTAAAGTCTAATTAACGTTACCTGGTTGCATGAGCGCTTCTCTTGTTTCTGTCTTCATTCTTGGTCCTACGACACTTAATAAACAATTATGAAACTGTAGAATATGTGTGGGTTTTACCATCAATGTCTCAATCAAATAGCCTTCTGTTAAAATGCTCATCAGTTCCTACGGCCAGCGTCACACCAGCTTGATTAAAATGGAAAGTGAAACAAAACGTACTGCAGCGGTTTTTGCATGTCTCTCTTACTTAACACACCTGATTCCGATAACCACTTCGTCATCTGAGCTCTGTGCATGAACTGTGCGCGGGAATTTTTCCACAAACAATATTTATCTGTTTCTATAAATGTATACAGGTGCTGGTCTTATAATTAGAATATCTTCAAAAGGTTGATTTATTTCACAAATTCCATTCAAGAAGTGAAACTTAATGTATATATGAATGTATAATGTATACATTCATTCCATATTTGTGTGTGTGTGTGCAGGTTTGTGTGGTTTATGAGTGTTTCGAAGAAAGAACAGGTGAATTGTCCTAGTGCACGGTTCCAATAAATTGCGATGGGTTACATCAATAAGACAAACGCGAAGTCAAGCACAGACCGGTATTGAAGTGAAGGTGATGGAAATATGCAGCAGTCATTTCAAAGCATTTTATTTAATAAATACATATTAGTTAATATTAATATTTTAAGTAGTATTTTAATCATTTTAAATAACTGCTGGTCTAAGAAAAACCTGTCTCTGCCCAGGTACGAGTAGTGTTGTGTTATTCATTAATCTGCTTGTTTGATGAGTAAAGGAGGAAATGTAATTGCAATAAAACGGGTTATGAATCCGTACACCTGTAGCAGCAGAGGACTACTGCAGAAGAACTGATGACGGCATGGTTTGATCTTCGCTGACCAATCAGCAAAAAGCGGCGTTTAATTCCCGCCCACATGTAGAAATCGAATATAAGCTGTTTATTTATTTTCCTACCACGGAACAAAAAACTAAAAATTAAGTTGTATTCTCGTTTTTTACTTTTTTTGAACGAACGAAAATAGGCGCCGTTTTCTCGTTTTTCCACTATCAATATTATATAAAATGTAGAACACACCGAAAGTGCCAATTATTGAATTTCTACCAACAATTTGTTTTCTGTCTAAGTTTGATAAAGACACGTATTAGAGTAGAATTGCCAATGTTTATCCCAATATACCACACTAATATTATTAAATAAACACTGCTTCTGTCAAATTGGTGGTTTAGATGAATGTTTTTACCCTGGTGAGTAAGTGGCGGGTCAGTGCCGGTGCCACCCTTACAAAAATTAACCAGAGCTATTGACTACCATTTGTATAACCACAGTTGTACTACAAATACAATGGTTGAACTATGATTAGTGTAGCAAAACAATTTGTTGTTACCAGTGTTTAACTATAGTAACCATGTTTTTGGGGTTTTTTTTAAGTAAAACCATGGTTCCTTTAAAGAAAAAAAAGCAGGGGGGAACTTCTCTGGCTTTGTAGTTTTGCATGACCATTGAGGAATTTTAACCAAAGTATGTTGCTGACATTTCTTGAAAACCCTAAAGTAGTTGTGGAAAAAGCTCCAATGTCCTCTTTAACATCTCTGAGAATGGCAAAGATAAAACCACCAAAAGTATCTCCTTTAACCTCTTTTGTTCTTGATAATGTACACACAAACTCTCTCATATTACAACAACTTCCTCATATGCATGGTTTTAGCTGAAAGATTAGCAAAAATCACACAGAACACCATACACTATGAGCACTATACACAGTTAACACTATGTAGGGAACATGTTGATCAAAACCAGAGCCCTACTTTGGGCGGCCCTGTGGTGAACAGGAATTCTTGGGATCCAATAATGTTTTTTTTTCTTTGCTCATTTTTAATGTTGGCATTTCATAATTAAGGTGGATTCCTTTACATGCACCTTAAACATCTAAATATTTTTGTGGGAAAGACTCTATTTAATGTAGGAGTTTTGCATTGGTCTTTCATAATGTACATTATTGGAAAAGCTGATATATTGCCGTCAATGCGCTAGCAGGTAAGACAGAGCCCATGAATGATCTAAAATATCCAAATAGAAATTTGCTACCCATTCTCAGTGGGAAAGTGCCCAAGCAACACTGCTGATAAAAAGTTGCCCTGTGTATCATCAGCCTTAGTGCTGTCCAAAGTTAACACAAATGAAAATGCCACGACAAAAAACATAGGCTACAGGTAAACAGCCTCTGTTGGTTTTTAAGTTACTTTGGGTTATTTGGGTATTCTTTGGTACATATTATAAAAAACATTTAGTCAGTGCCATAGTATAAACATATGGCAAACTTATAACTGGTTTAATAAGTCTTGCTGTCCAAATCAGTTCCGCATCTTCACTGCTAGCTTCGCATTTGGCTAAGTGAAAATAAAAGTGAAACAAACATAAGCAGTTTGTTTAGTTTCCTTGCATTTCTCCAACCAAAACAAATCTATATTTAGCAGCCATCCTTAAACTATAATGTAGTTTAGAAAAAAAAAAAAACCTCTCTCTGTACAAAGAGCCTACCAAAGATCATCACTTAGAGAACCATCAGGCATAAAACAGCAAGTTTTCAGATATATATTATGTGTATTTTACAATAATGATACATATTATCAGGACTTTAATCACATTCAGTGCAAAATATAGAGGACAAGCCAGATTATACAAACCACTATTGTACTATATCATTTCTCAAACATCAGTAAAAAACTTAGGATCTGTTTTATCCCAATAATCTGTCCTAATCCTGAATAAACATGTACCCTTTTTTAAATCAATTAACATGACCATATTCAACATGCTTTCTACAGAACAGTATACATACATATAAAATAAAGGCATATTACAATAAAAAGTGGGGCAAATTACAAAATGCAGATGTAATACACATAGTTTCGCTCAAGTTCATCAATATGGACACTTCTGTTGGAACATCTTTATTTTCTTCCTCTTAGCTATTTCTTGAAAATTTCGAGACGATGAAGCCACCTAGCAGTAGGCCACCAGTGAAGGCTAATGCAGCTCCAAAATAGGAAGAATATTTACTAAGTGAAGAACCAGAAAATTGCTCAAAGGAGAAACAGGCCAGCGCAGGGATACTGTGCATCTGTATTAAGAGGTACAAACAAAGGAGATGTCAAAGATACGATATTGTGATCAATAATATTCAACACATCTTCACTGTTTCTCACCCATCCTCCCATTTTGCGAATCCATTCCAATAGAGTCCTCCTGAAGTAATCCAGACATAAGGTCAAAATGTCTGAAACAATTGTGGGTAAGCGTGCAAGGACCATCTATTGAGGGAAAAGGCAGATGTAAGCATGTCTACAATCAACAGACATATTAAGATCAATTTTAAAGGGCTCATGAACCTTTGATCTATTAGAGGTCATTGTACTATAAAAAAAAAAAATCATTCTGTAAGTTTAAGAACTTTGTCATTAGTCTAAGAAGAGCTTATATTGAAGCCAGTCTGCCAAAAAACGAAAGGTGGTGGAATGTGTTAAATTTCGCCTCCGCAGAAGACGACCAAAGCCTGCATTTGCATCAGTGCCTGTTTAGCCCTGCCCACTAATTTACACATGTAGTTAGTGAGCGGATGTAATCATGCACGAGAGAGACAAACGCAAGTCTACGCAGAAACCAAGTAATAAAGATGTCTCTGAAGACAACAAGATGCTGTGCAGTGCCAGGTTGAAGTAAAGCAATCTTTGCATCGAATTATGTTTTGGTTTTTGTTCTATTATATAAGTGGACGTCAGAGAACAGTACAAAATAATAATAAAAGGCTGTTAAAAACATGCAGGAACTAACTAATCCAATACCTTTCCAGACAGTTTTCCAACTGAATAGAACAGCACTATAATTCTCCCCCAGTTGATCTGGCCATCTGTGAAAACCTTTTCCACAAGTTCCCAGAAACTTTTCTTATCAGCCACTTTCACTAAGCCATCAATCATGCTGTGAGGTCAGAAGAACAGAAAGTGTTTTAAAACCAGTACAGACAGCAACACAGATTCTTAGAAAGATTCAGATCTCAGACTGACTCATTGAATGCTTTATCCTGATCGAGCCTATCACCGATCACTTTGATGGTCTCCGCCAGCTGCTCAACAAGCTTCTGGTCCTGGCAGTTGCTTATTGGTCGAGCTTTGGGAAGGCCTGGTGGAACCTCGGCTGCTACGCTCATCACCTCATCTCTTACCACCCTGAGAGACATTTATTTGGTAACTGCATGGAAATCAAATGTTCATAGAGATACTATAAAAGATTCGTAATTACCTCCAATAAAGGTGTAAATTCTAACACACTTGCAATATAACTTTCCTCAAATGGCATTCACCACGACTAAACGACGACTAAACAGTGTTTGGTTTCTGTTTACAGCCAACATTACATTACAATCAACATGATTTGATTGCTACCAAGCACAGTAGATGTTCCACATGATATATTATAACCTCACACAAATCCCACTATAAACAACTGTCTGTTTTAGTGAATGGGTTCAAGTAATGAATGAATAAAAATGTTACTGTCAATATTATTTGTATTAAATGTTTTTTAATCATAACACTTTTAAACTGAGTTTAAATTAAACTTTCTTTAAAATTATGAAAATATTTAAATAA
>JAUMHE010000044.1:10741139-10770973 GCA_032359235.1 Enteromius mattozi | reverse complement strand
TTGACTATTTTTTTAAAGGTTTTCTGACCCTGAGACTCAACTATTTTCTGCAATTCTCCAGCTGTGGTCCTTGAAGACTCTTTAGCCACTCAAACTCTACTCCTTGCAGTGTATTAGGATGATAGAGACACATGTCCTCTTCCAGGTAGTTTCCTAACATTGCATGTTGATTGGAAATTCTTAATTATTTCCCTGATGGTGGAAATGAAACTTTTCACTGCTCTAGCTCTTTTCTTAAAGCCACTTCACTAATTTGTGAAGCTCAATTATCTTTTGCTGCACATTGCACATTGTTTTTTCTCATTGTGTTGATGATTAAGGGATTTTGGGCTTTGTTTGCCCTATATATATTTCTGTAAAACAGGAAGCCAGGGCTGGATAATTTCATGTCCATAATCACCCATAATCATACTGTTTTACTCATAAAAAATTCTAAGGGTGCCAATAATTGTGGCCAAGAAAAACATTTATTTCACAATGAGATTTTCTCCCAATTTCAATAGTTTTACTTCAATGATAGAAAGGATAAACAATGTAGATTTATTTTCACAGCCACATTTCCTCAGATTTACCAAGGGTGCCAATATTAGTGGAGGGCACTGTATATACACACACACACACACACCTATATAGTACTGTGCAAATAAGTATTATTTATATAAGTATTTTCACCAATAAAAAAAATGGTTTTAAGCCAATTTTTTCTATTTTTGCTGTAATGTGTCAAAAGAAAGTATATCAGTTTATATTCTTTTTTGCCATTAATTGTAATAATCCAGTGAGGATTTTTGTCTGACAACAGGCAGTGCTCCACACAGAGATCTGATCTGATCAACATACGTCTGTCTGGCTACCTGAAAAACTAAAATCTCACTGGATTATTACAATTAATGGCAAAATAAATGTTTGGAAAAGTAAAGTGATATTTACTACTGAGACACTACAGCAAAAAACAGAAAAAACTAACATCAAACCATTTTTATTGGTGAACATACTAATGGCCTGTTTACATTCAGTATATATTTTTCACTGTATTTGCAGGCCTATATTTAAATTCATATAATTTATGTTATAAACAAATATATGACATTTATAAACATAACCTACAGTATTTGTATGAAATATATACATGCATGTGTGTGTGTATTTACATCCTGTACTACTGTGTGTGTGTGTGTGTGTGTGTATGTGTATATATATATGCATTTGTTTGTTTTAATACTGATTCATTCCTTACTAAATACTTACTCTGGGCTGGACTCTGGAGTTAAACTGGACATATCTTCTGACGTAGGAACTATTGAAACAAACAAATTAAATGTTAAATGTTAAAACTGTTACAATGACATTCAGCTCAGGGACAGCACTGCGAAGGCGATGCTCCTCTCACCCTGCAGCCTTCGGCGGTGGAAGCGTGGCGAGCCCAGCAGGTTGTTCTTGAAGGAGTTGAGACGAGACCTCCAGTGGGCTGAACTGCTGGCAGCCATTCCACCACTTCCCCCAGGACTGGAGGGCGGGGTTAGGGACATGGAGCCACCGCCCACACCACCACCACCTCCTTCAGCTCGTGAGGAGGAAGAAGAAGAGGAGGAGGAGGGCGGGGTGGGAGGGGGGTGCTGGGGATGGTGCACAGGGGTCCCCAGAGGGGTGGGGAGTGGGGAGCCCTGTGGGGTGACCTGCGACACATGGGCAGAGTTAGGATAGATAGTCTTAGTGACAGACTTCAGGACAGAAGGAGCAGGGAAGAAGAAGCGAGGGATGGGGGACAGGAGCGGAGAGGGGGAGGGCGAAGGAGACGGAGGAGTCTGCAGGGGGAGGGACTTCATAGACTGCAGGTGGGGGCGGTCAGAGGCTGCTTTTGAGGGTAGGGTCTGGGTTTTTTGGTCAGGTGCACGTTGGGACGCCCGGGGTGCGGTGGAACTTCCTGCTTTGGGGTCTTTGGACTGGGTGGTGGAAGCAGAGGTGACTTCAGTTTGGCTGAAAGTGAAAACTGGGCTCTGACAGGTAGGAAAAGAAAGGACAGAAGGATGGAGAGGGAAAGAGGAATGGAGAGATGGACACAGCAATGGTCATGAGCGTTAATGAAAGATATGGTATATGATTATTAACATTAGAATTAATCTGAGAAGAGTTAGGAAAATGATGCAAAGCTCTTTCCAGAAGCACGTGAAATCTAGTATCCATTAGTAACGATTGTTAGGTTGTTTAATTATGGTGCAAAATGCAAGTTAAAACAAGCTTAACATTTGTGTGTGTGTGTGTGTGTGTGTGTGTGAACCTGGTGTGGATAATGACTCCAGTATGAGGACAGTATGAGATAGATGAACATAAACAGAGCAACTGAATCCAGTTCAGCTTTGCTATTCATAGCACAATATCAAAAACAAGCACGAAACCTTTCACCATTGCACACTGAGCTTTACATAGTAGTATGTTATTTCTAATGGAATATCTGTTAAAAGGTGTGGAGTCACTTACTCGGGGGCTGCTGAGGGGACTGGATGAGAGGCCGGTTGAAGCTCCACTAACTGACCGAGACCTAGCAAAACATCAGGACATATCAGTCAAACATCCCCTTATGTTCATGATATGTTTGTCATCTCAGATGTACACACTCTAGTGTGAGTAGAAGTAGTAGGTAATTCACTAGGAATGAATTGCACCAACTTGCAGTGCTGTATATCTGCATGCTCTACACTGTGGGTCTGGATATGTTTTTGATAATTTGGTCATCCTTTGATGAATCAGGAATATTTTACATGGTATGCAGCAATTGCAAGATCATTTTGAAAATGAGAGACGGTACCAGCGTCGGCTTGCATTTGTACTACTGTAGCTAGCAGCACACACTGTGAAAGATTGAAAAGTGACACTGACCAATCAAAATTAAGCTTAATCACAATCATCATTTAGCTTTTACATGGTCAAAAACAACATAGAAGTCAATAAGATAATGCTTGCTCTTGCTGATTTTCCAGAACACCTAAACATGCATTTGATGTCAATTTCTTTAGTTTTGTTTTATTGGCTTTCATTTACATACAGCAAAAATGCAATATTTATACAGTAATTGCCTTAGATGAAGAATGATTTTACAGTCTGGCTGTATACCATGTAAACTTCATTTTCACTGCTGCCAATGATTAATGATCAACAGAACATGCATACAAACATCACTTTTCAAAAAAATTATCAGAGGCAAACAGCATTTTTGTGAATAAGTCACACCTATAATGAGTCTAGCTAACATAGAAAAAATAAATAAATGCACAAGAGTGCATGGTTAACTGTGTCAAAAGTTGTGCAACTCATCAGTACATTTTTGTAACTTTTTTATCTGCATTTTTGAAAGGCACTTGAAGATGAACAGAGGACACATATGGTACATTAAGCTTGACTTTCAGATGAAGGTTAATACAAAGTTATCAAACAGTTGGCATGTACCTCTGGCTATGTGCAGAGGTATCCAGTGCTCTGCGGGGAGGTGTCGGAGAGCCCTGCTCTGTCACACTCAGTACCTCCAGACTCTTTCTCTCCGGCCGACAGCGCCCATGGCGGGTCAACATGGGCGAGTCCACCCGCTTACGGGGAGGATCTGATCACACAACCACAACAACAAGTCACATTACAAACCTTACTATATCCATCATGGAATCTAAGGTTTGTTTTATATATATATATATATATATATATATATATATAACTATATATAAAATATTCAACTGCAATGCAGCACAGATTATCTGTATTACAGTGTTAGAAGGGAAATTAGCATAGAAGTTGAAAAAAAAGTCCTTTCCGATATCTTGATGAGAGACAGAAAGCTTCTAAGCAACAGGGTAAATTGTACCTGCTGGATACAACACGTGCTGTATGAGAGACGAACCATGGCATGACAGTGAAATGATTTACTAACATATTAAGGTTGCACATTTTAGTCGAAAAATCTGATTGCAATTACTTTCACAAAATTTGGCAAGATCCTGTCAGATGTGCACTGTGATATAATAAACAGATAATTTCTTACAGCTTGCTGTAGCTTAGATTTCGAGGCAAAATGGTTTTACATTGAAAATAAAGTGCACAAAAACTACAAAATTATAAGCTTTTCTCCAAGTTAATGTTTGTCCCACAGCAATCAAAAGAACCAACTCAGAACTATTTCAGTGATTAAAAAAAAATGTTTTGAATAAAAAAACAAAACAAAAACAAATTTATTCTCGTCATTGTCGCATTGTACCTTAAACTTAAGGACTAAGATGTCTTTAGTCAACTTCAGTTGATAATGTGTCATTCCCCTTTACATTCATATTGTTGTTTTTTGGATCTGATCAATGTGAATAATTATTGTTCATTTTATTATTTTTAAAGACAATAATAATTATTTCAGTTTATATTTCATTGGTAATCTATTTCCATCCTAATTTCTTTACTTTCATGTTAAACCCTGAAGCTTTTATTTTCATGGAAAACTGCTTGTAATGTTTACATTACATGAATATAAAAAAGTGTTGCTGCTCTCAGTCCACATTATAAGCAACATTTAGATTTTTGATTATTTCGACTTTTATTTCAATTAATTGTGTAGCCATATCAGGGAGAGACAAACCTTACAAATAATAAGCCTCTAAAATATATGCAAGTACATGGAAAATGTCAAAAAATGATGTCAGCATTGATTCCAGATTGACAACTGTTGACTCATTTGTTCTGTATACATGAGGAAGTCCGTTTCTGTTCCAACCTGCAGCACCTGCTCACACACTCGCCACGCTGCCCTCGCTAACAACCACATGCTACAGCTTCCCTGTCAACCTCCTAATGATGATGATTCTCCACCTTGAAGTCTCTTTTTAGTCCTGGTCTGGTCTTGATCTGTTTATTTTGGGGAACAAGCCCTCAATATGTTACATTTACAAATCACTGACGTTTGCCTTAGAGCCCTTAAATGAAACTGGCTTACTTTCAGGCCTGAAGCACCGGCGTGCTTTCTAGGTTACCAGCTATTCTCATGGTGTTCAGTGACAAGCTTTGAACGTGTCAGCAACACACACACAGGTCTCAACTGCAAAAGCTCACTCACCAATATCATTTCTGGGAGGAAGATGTTCATCTTCATAACTAGGGTAGCGCTCCTTTCTGTCCAACAGAAGATAGTAGATCAACTTCTCCTGGTTTTCTCTGGGAAGGGAGAGATACAAGTCAGAAGACCAAACTGACTTTCCTTGTACTGACAGAAGCATTATTCTAAATATCTTCTTTTGGTCATACATGAGTCGAATGAGTAAAATCTATTTTTTGAGTGAGCCATCCCTTAATGGTCAGTTGTATCTTGTTTACAGTACAAACCCTTGAAATCTTGTGCACTATTCTTTCCTGAATAACAGGCACTCTGAGATGTCTTGAGCACACAGACAGACATTCAGACTCACTCTTCACACTGCAGGTCTCTGGTGAGCTTGACACGGTCTCTGAAGCAGCCCAGTGAGTGCATGCTCTCCAGAACATCAGGGTCCAGATCTGTAAGAGACAGAATCCTCTTCACACACACGCGCCTCGGGGGTGGCTGCTCTGGACACGGCTCGTTCCTGCCCCCTCTGACACACAAAAACACACAGACACACAAGCAAGTCAATGTGGAGAGCACATTGTGGGAATTACATACCAGAAGATAAAATAAAATCCACTTTTGTTGGAATAGTTCTGTGTAATACAGAAGGTGAATCTGTACTGGGCACTGCACAGTGATCAGTCCCAAGTTCCAAAAAAGACAAAGAAAAGATGATAAAATTGGTGCATATGATGAATAGGCTATATTCCAGATCTTCAGGTGACATATAATAGATTTGTGTGACAAGCAGACCCAAGTTTAAGTTATTTCTGACGTTTGAGAACCCATGACGTATGATGTTGATGACAGTATTTGGCTAAACTCTAGACTGGATGGTAAAATTTTCATTTATAAGGAACATTCAGTCTGACTGTTGCACAAAAGAAGCTTGAAAAGCTTTTAGGAGCTTGACAGACATATAATAAACTGTTGGTGTATGAAAAAGTGCCGCTCAAATATTTTTCGAATTCTCCTTTTGTGTTCCATGAAAAAAAAAAAGAACTGGCATGACAGTCAGTAAACAATTGTGTTTTTTTAACTATTCACGGTAGCTCACATGATACTTACTGATACCAGGGGTGCTTTTGTATTTCTTCCAACTGAGAAAATAAAAAAAAACAACAATTACCATAAACATTTCTTGGTTAATAATTAAGTTAATACTTTTATTCAGCAAGGATGCATTACATTTATTAAAAATAGTTTTCCCTGCATTATTGATCAAATAAAGGCAGACTCTTAACAACCCCAACGGTAGTCTAGATGCAATTTCAATATAAAAAGAGGAAAACCAGTCCAGATAAGCACTGACTGTTTTGTACATTGTGTGTTGCATACCGTGAGGCGTTTCTCAGGGTTGACCTCAATCATGCCTCGGAGGAGAGCCTGGCAGTCTGGAGGAATGAAGTGAGGCATGTGAAATACTCCACTCTTCACCTTCTCCAACAGCTGACGCAGGTTATCATGGTCAAAGGGCAACGCTCCCTGTGAGGTGAGATGTTACAATTCACACACATTTCTGAGTGCAACTAAGACCATCAAGTCTGCAATATCCGCCAATATCAATGGCCAATTTAAGACACTAAACACTTAATTTTCAGCTATTTAATTTGTAATAAGGTGTGCAGGGAAGGCATCAAAAGTGGGAAAATGTCGGAAATTACAAATATAAGATTCAGCAAGCTTCTTACCACCAACAGAGCAAAGAGAATAACCCCACAGCTCCACACATCTGCCCGACGTCCATCGTATTTTTCTCCCTATGAATAAAAAAAAAACACTAAGTCCAGATAAGCACTGGCTGTTTTGTACAATACGAATCTATGAGCCTTATACACTAAAACATATGGTGCTTTTGCTCTAAGAGCTTTGTCCTTACCCTGATGACCTCAGGACATGCATAATGGGGTGATCTGCAGATACATAATGTAGAGCATTAATACTTCATCTTCATTATTACAGTATTAAAAACACACAAACACAAACTACTGACCCACAGCTGGTCTCCAGCAGACTGTCCCCAACCTGTAGGGAGGCCATGCCAAAGTCAGCAATCCTGATATTATTCTTCTCATCCAGCAGGAGGTTTTCAGGCTTAAGATCTCTGTGGCTGAAAAAAACAACAACGTAATGACAACATTGTAATATATTTTTGTACATTGATATATTTTTCCATAAGAAAATGAAACCATAATTATTTTACATAGTGAGAATAACTTTTTGTGTTGCATACCCGGCAGAACATGCAACAAGAATAAATCACAATTTCTGTAGCACATTTACACATACTTTACTTTTGTTTTTGTTTTTTTTCAAATCTATCATCAGTACCATTCAAAATTTTGGGGTTGGTAAGATGTGTTAAATGTTTTTGAACAAAGTCTCTTAACATGGTCACCATGGCTACATTTATTTGATCCAAAAAAACAGTAGAAACAGTAATACTGAGAAATAATCGTTTTCTATTTTAATCTATTGTAAAACGTGATTTATTCCTGTGACGCAAAGCAAAATGTTATAAATATATAAAAAGAAATCAGAAAACATTCTAATATGCTGATTTTCTTCTCAAGAAACATTTCTTATCAATGTTAAAAACAGTTGCGTGGGTTGATATTTTTGTGTAAACCATTCTACATTTTTCCAGATTCAAGATTTCCAGCATTTATTTGAATGTATTTTGATCAATTTAATGCACCATTATGGAATAAAAGTATTAAATTCCTTTAAAAAAATACTTTCTGACCCCCAATTTATTAAGGGTAGTTCCTGTTTACATACAGAGTGACCCTTATATGGAAATAATGCAAGTCAGCTCGGGCTTCATAACTTGGCCGCAAGTTTTCATCCCAACTCGCATCCACATAATGTTAAAGTCACAGTATGTGCTACAAAATGCTGATTATGCAGAAATATTATGAGAAAATACGACTGTAAAAGAATCTGTGTGTGTAGCACATCAAATAAAAAAGTGAAAAGAGACATCTACCATATAGAGTGACTGTGACAGAAATCCAGAGCAGATATGATTTGTCTGAAGAATTTTCGAGCCTCTTTAGGGGTCAACCTTCCTTTCTTTACCAGGTAGTCAAACAGCTCGCCACCAGATACATGTTCCAGCACTAGATACCTAAAAGAATGAGAAAGTCATCTATTAAAACAAATGCACAGAGATAGATGCCTACGAAGTGTTACACACAAGCACACCTCCAGAGAATGCAGGATGTAATAAGTCTAGACAAGACAAAGACAAGGCCAGACATGCTTCAGATGTGTGGAGAAACAGAGCAGTACTTACAGATATTTGTTATTCTCGTACACATCATACAGTTTTAGGACATGAGGGTGCTCTATTAGTTTAAGAATAGCTATCTCTCTCTCCACCTGCAAAAACGGGGAGAGCGAGGAACACTGAATGAGAGTTGAATAGGGAAAAGGAACAACTTTGATGTAGGAAATAACCAAGCAAAGATGATCACTTTCAATTACAAGTGAACTAATATAGTCAATATATTAACAAGAGTCTGACAATCAACAGTAGACACGGACAAAAATGGCTTAGCAGGAAGTGTCTTGCATTTCTTTAACACAGAACATTAGGGCAGATCCAGCGTGTACTGTGGTTAATAAAGCAGTTGGAGTTATGCAGCTGCTGTGTTATTGAAGAGTTACTGTAAATACGAAAATGCTGCGTAAGCAGGAGGTGACTGAGAAAAACTAGAACTTTTAGACATTTCCGTAGTAAATTCATTGTATGCAAAACTTACTTTCATAAGAACAGACTCTGATAGCTTTTCTCTGTTAACTATCTTTATGGCCACCTTCTGTCCTGTGATACAATGAACACCTAGCTTCACCAGACCTGCAGGAGGAACACAGATGGTCATTCTTCACAGAAGTGGACAACATTAAAATCCAGATGAGATGCGCTTGTAAAAACAGAAAAGTAGACACATGTCTGTGACATTCAGACAGCGCAATAGTAATCAATTGCCATTTATAAACCATTACATCTGAAAAAACAGCACTACCAAAAACACTACTGATTTTGCACACTCCAAAAAATAACATAAAAACACCAGTACATACTGCTCATGCAGACAGTCACATAAATCGTTAATGGACACCCTCTTTCACTTGCCAAAAAACAGTCTACATCTTAATGTATGTAGATCTATATCATTCTTGTGCACATTCACATCCTATTTACAATGTACTGACAAACAGATCTTTATGGCCTTTGCATTCAGAACAGATCGGTGGCAAGCCATTATTACACCTTAAAGCTAACTAGTATAGGTTTACAGGACTAGTACATTTGTTAATTAGCCTACTAGAATTCTAATAGCGATATGAATTATTTTAGATTTACTTTACATACTAGATTTTTTTACTAGTTGCTTTACCTGTTTTGTAAATTCGTCCTAAGTTGCTAGTATCAAGTCAAGTTCTCTTAGTACTGAATGATTAGACACCACCTCATATGTATTTAAGTTGTTAGTTGTTTAACCAAAGTAGCTGACTAGTCATTACCTGCAACACCTACAATCTACCAAAAAGTGATTGTATAGTGAAAAAAGAAATGTTACAACAGTGTGAGCAGTTACTAGTTTTCCATAATAACACTTAAAACTGTGAGAATAGATATAACTATTGGAAAAGGAACTGTTAAGACCCTACTGAACAGTACTTGTAAAATGCTAATAGATTCCAGATACAATGGAAAGTGAAAAGTTGAACCACTGATTCCTTTAAAATTCACAGACAAAAATGTCCAATGTGTTACAGTGACCTGTCTCTAATGGGATAGCAAAAGAGTAAGTACCATTAACTAGCAACCTTAAATAATTAAATAGATGTGCCTAGGAAAAGTACTAGCATCTAATGAACGTTAGTAACGAAACTGGCAGTCACTATTAGGTAACAAATACAAGTACTAGTAGCAAAGAAAAAACAGCTTGCAATCACATTCAAGATTCGAAACAGCACGAATGAATCACAGACACGCAGGACTCAAAAAAAAAAAAAAAGATGAAATAATCTTCCTCCCTCAAACACTGCCCCTACACTGTCACTTGCCAGCGTGCCTCATTACATTTCATCAGCTGAAGCACACACATTAACCGCTTTGCTTATTGCCGAACCAACCTTTCAATAGATTAATTCTTTAATGAGACGCGCGAAGTAGAGCAGAATTTATTCCAATGCATTAACCAAAGAGGAAAAGCTCTTACCTGTCTGGCCCTTCCCCAGCGTCTTCTCCAGTCGGTAGGGCCCGACGTACTGAGCTGCCTGACTCCCCGACAACTCCTTACTGGACATTTCGTTCGACCGCGATTTTGTGTCACAATATAAAGGGGGCGAATCAGTGTATTCTCACAATGTATCCACGGGCGTCTGTCCTGCTCGCGCAATAGCTCCGCCGTTCAGACATCACAGACGGTGAGCGATGACACAGGGATGCTGAGGCGTGATGTCAGTGCCGTGGCCTACTCCCAAACATCTGCCGCGTCTCCTTAAACTTCGTGGAAACGGATCGGTAACATGTTCCGTTCGAAAATATCCAAAGTGAACAGAGAAATGCGTGGCCTATACGCCAAACTGTAGCTGTTATTGCGCTTTGGACGGCCTGTGGTTGCAGCTGCTGGAAAAATGATGAGGGGACACGATTAAATCTGTCAGGATATGGGCCGATACTATATGACTAGATCAGATAATAGCTGCGAACGACAGTACAATGATCATGAACATTGAAGTCGGATAAAGATAACGGGAGCATTAGGTGGCCTGGGTCTGTCATCAGTTTATTTTGCGCCGGTGTCTTATCTTTAAAATAAATATTCATGTAGCTAGCCTACCGTTATTGTCAAACTGCAAGTGACCTAATTATTAATTAAAAACTTGGAGAGATTTATTCTGCCAAAGGACCGCACATCCGGTTTGTGACACCTTACGCGTATTATACTAAGTGTCTCTTTCTTTTGTCGCTGACTCTTCAAAGTGTTTCGCTTTGTTTTCATAAATGTTTGGACGTGAAGGATGAGCGTCCCGTGCCTGATAGAAACTACGGTATCTTCCAGGCCTCACATCCGGAAATATGGGAGAATTGTACGGGAGAAAACAGCCACCCTTTCGCGAAAGAAAGCCTCGGCGTCTTCCGTCGCATGAATCCGTCAATTAATCCAAGTGTGCATTGCGCTATCGCAAGCTATAGTGTTTGCGCAGAAATCCCTGGCTTTATTCGCGCGGAGCACATTCCTGGTCAAAAAGCAAGCATCTTTAACTAGCGTAGGAGCCTCCTCTCCCTCTCCTCTCCTCTCCTCTCCCCTCCCTCGCGCTCGCTATGTGCAGCACATCACAGCATCTCCTCGCGCTCTCCTCCCGTCGCCTCGGATACCGCGCGCGGAGTCATCCTCTCGAGTCGCCTGGCTTTAATCCGTTCGCTTCCTTTGCCTTGTGGCCGCGAGGATAGCAGTCCCTCTGTCAGTGGGGCCTTTCTCTGTTTTTTAGCTCTCACTCTCCCTGTATTGCTTCTCCCCATCCGACACGAGCAGCATCAGCATCCGGGTTCTGCGCTGCTTGCGTCCCCTCCCTCACGCGATTCCCACTGAACATGCTCGTCATAGCCCCCCACCCCACTTCCGCCCCTCACATTATTATTGAACCCATTCCGCGCATTATAGTCATTGGGCAGCATCTGTCACTTTTTTTGTTGTTGTTGTTGTTAAATGCATATTTTCAGATCATTTGTTATCATGATGTTTATGGACTAGCTGTCCCCTTTACATTGTCGTTTTCAGAAGCACAGAGACAGGCTTGCATGAATATCCATCTTTGATGGGCCTAGTTGTGTTTTTGCATAGTAGTTTTCAATCTTTTTACATGTGCATGTGCATTTAGCAGAAAGTATGCTTACGCACAGTCTCAAAACTTTGCCTTTTTTCCCAAACTTTCCACACAAATCCAAGAATTTGCAAATACAATATGCAAAATTTTACAGCTCTTGTAAAATGAAGCACTGCATTTAATATATATATATATATATATAAATAAAAACATCTCAGAAGCAAACATTTACTACTACTTTTTCCATACATTCCAGTTTTTTAACTGCTTACACACAAAATCTTTACTTGTCACACAGTTTCTGAAACCTAACACTCAAACACAAGCCAGGCATTTTGTATGTTGTGTGTGCAGTTCTTGGATTTGTGTGTAAAGTTTGAATAATAATAATAATTCCTGTTAGATTTGTGTGTTACATAGAAAATTGTGTGTTGTGTTTTGCAAAAAGTGTTTAATGAAATTGAAAACCGAGTCAAAGGTATGGTTTTGCAGATTTGGTGTGTGCTTCTGGTGTTTGATTGTCAGGTTTCAGATTTTGTATGTAAGCAGTAGAAAGAAAAACTAACCAAAGTGATTTACAGGAAAATAATTTGTCAGAGATCCAGCAATTTTCAAGGTCAGGTTTATTAGAAAGTTAGATTAGGTGACAGGCTTTCTTTACATTTTAATTTATTATTTTCTTTTCGGCTCTATTCTACTTTCTATTGCAAAAAAATTCCCTAAATTAAAATTAAATTCCCTAAAATGACCATCCCTGCGGGCTCATCTTTGAACACAAGGTGGCAGTAGAGACAAACACATAGGGCGTGATCTGCAGGCAAGAAAAAAACTCCCATGCGCATTTACGTTGTGGTTTTCATTTCCTTCATTTTACAAGAGATGTAAAATTTTGCATATTGAATTTGCACATTTTTGGATTTGTGTGTAAAGTATGGGGGAAAAGGGCAAAGTTTTGAGAATGTGCATAAGCAAAAACATTAGGCATAGCGAAATGTTGGGACTATCTTTTAGTCCAATCTGTATCAGGCAGTCTGAGTCCAGACAGCAGGGGGCGTTCAGCTCTTAGTCTATATTTTACAACAAGCGAGGCACTGACTATTCATATATTATGTTAAAGTATGAATGTTGTGTTTATTGAGTGATTACAAGATTACACGTCTGCTGACAAAATTCAGGGTTTTTAAATTGCGTGTTTTCTGACAGAGAACAGCACACAGAGGTGATTCCTGCAGATTCACCTGGATATTCAACTCAGCACTTTCATATGGTCCCTCACGTGATGGTTTGTAAAGTTATCCCCTGTTCCTACCTGTCTGGCAGGGATCCAGGAAAGAGCACACCCTCCTCCCTTTATTTTCTTCGAGTCTTATGACAAATCTATCCTCAGCATGAAGGAGGCAGAAGGATGTGGGCTGGAAATGTGGTAAAGCTGGGTGTAAGTATAAGTGTAACAAGTCACGCATAGGTTGTACAATAAGGTGATCTGTTTAATTTATTTTTCAGATTTCAGATTTTACACTTTTAATCATTTATTTGCCTACTTGTATGAAAACAACAACATTTTTGCTTATCTTGAATAAAGTAAACCGTGAAAGGTGAGTAATTATATTTTGTCTATTTAGTAAACAGCCCCTTTAGATGATTGAAATAATAAGACTGATTAATACCCGTTAATAAATATTCACAAAAGACTTTTTGACATGTTTCACATTGATGTCATCTCTATTAGGCCTTCCCAAACTTTTTTGACTACAAATATATTCACTATAAGAGCCATCAGAGCTTCTCACTTATTATCTCCATGGTTCTGCTCAATGTCTGATTCTACGTAAAAATTCTAAAACATTCTTTATTTTATTCTAAAACAATATAATTTTATATTTTCAAGATTTAATTAATGACTATCTTTTCTTTAACTCATGAACTCCCGTTTCCTTGTAAACCCCCAGTGGTTTGCCAACCTCAGTTTGGAAAATCCTTGTCCGGTATTTCCCACTCCTCTGCTCTGACAGGGGTTTAAAAATATATTGAGATGGTTGCATGACGATCTGATTACATTTGAGCAGTGATTCATGGAGACATCACCCAAGATTTTCTCTGCTTATGCAAGCGGTAAAATTGGTGTGACAAGACTTTTGCACTGATAATTAGCTTGAATTTCTTGTTTTGTACTCTTTGGATGACACCAAACCTGCATGTGTGAGCCAAACCCTGGGGATTTTTATTCTTGGTTCTAGAACAGGTCTTCACACCTCTAGCTTTGCTAATAGATCAGTTCATGAAAGAGCCTAAGATCTGATTGATTGACTGACTGATGAGATAAGTGCATTTGGGGATTTGAGTGGGTGTATTTGTGTGCCTCTTAATGAGTCAAAGCGAGGAGTTTAGTGTATTAGTGACATTGGAAAGCTTAATCTCCTACTTTAGTTCACCTAAACCCATTACAGAAGCCTACATAATCCTTGCCTACAGTCCACTTCACTGCATACACCTTAACGTTTTAGACTTGTATATAAATAAAACCACAGGGACTCATCAGAAGTCACTTTTTGTAATATGGGATCTGCTATAATTAATGAAAGCCATTTTGAAGGAGTTTACTTAAACTAAAACACTGTCAAACAAATTCATTTACAAATATCAAACCATTTTTAAATCTTTATTCCATTTTGAAAGCATCTGAGACACATCATTTACATCAACTCTCAAACTGTCTACAGATCAGATCAATACAATCACCCACAAAAGGGGAGGGGAGGTTGGTGGTTGGAGGAATCCATTTAAGCTTCACAGGGAGGGGTAGAGAAGGGAGGAGACACAAATATGGTCTCTGCTGCCAAACCCCAAACCCCATCATTTAGTCCAGTGCCATAAGCTGCAGGGAATGCTGGGAAGGTGGAGGACTCAGTGCAGTAAAACCCTAAAAACAGAAATACGGACAATCATTAATGATAATGAAAAATCATGTGTTCAATCATAAAACAACAGAACAAATGTGCATAAGATTAAACAGTTAAATTAATAGAGGATTATCAACAGATAATATTAAGAATATGGTTTCACTTGATACAAGAAGATAATTATCTGAGTGAATTACCTAGTATTGGATTAACATTTACTTTTTAAAAGGTTGACTACACTCTAAAATTAATTTTATAAAAAAAATAAATAAATAAAAAAAATTAAAATAATCTAAAATAAATGCCAAGATAACATCAATTTTAAATCAATTTAACATTCTAGTCTATATTGGACAATTATTATTGCATGCTTATTTCCCCCATAACATTTAGTTTAAATTTGCCATGACACAGTACAGTACCAATAATTCATAGAAACAATTTATTCTTCAGCTAATCTCAAAATGATCAAATATTATTTGATAATCTCAAAATATCAGCCAATTATCAGTTCTCACCCATAACATGGAAATTATGTGGGGTTTCATCAATTATTAGACCATTCCAAACTTATTTGAAATACTGATCAGCTAAACATATTTACATTTACAAAAGAAAACATAGTACATAATGCACCTGCTGGTCTGACATATTTAAAATACTTGTCTGACCAAGTAAAAGGGAATGAAGCAAGTGAATGAGCATTACTATTTCTGCATGTTGAGCTCCTCATGACGCCTCAGCATTGCTCTTCACACAGGCAGCAAACGCCTCCATTAGCTCCTTGCACGCTTCCTCGCCATTATCCTTTACACTGTAGCACACAGAAAACGCACTCATTACTCCAGCACACACACACACGCTGATTCACATAAACACAAAAATGCAGATTTGTCCCTCTGAAGCACACAAGACTTCATGATCAAGTAAAAGGGTTCTGTACTACTAACTGTAAAGAAATTACATAACTTTGGCTATGTCTTTAGTTTCTGCAAATTCATATAAAATGTGCACTCATGAGAGGCTGGGTCCTGCTGGGACCCAATGAGACAGTATGTATGCATTTGTACGAGTGAGATTATTTGAGCCTCTCCACACCAAACAACGGCAGACACTGACACACTGCATTAGAGTGATGGAGCGAAAACAAGGGTTGGAATGACAGTGCAAAAGGGGGGCAAGAGATGCAAAGCAAGGGAGGCGGATAATCCAGCTGAACGAATGAAAGATAGAGCCTAGAATCACGTGACAAAGCGAGCAGGTAATGGAAAAGAGACATGCCTCCTGCTAAAGAGGGACATGTCATGACTTATGAGGAAAAGAGCCCCTCCCCGAGAGAGAAAATGATTTTAGTCTCTCCCTCCCCCACAGATCATCTGCTGCATCTCGCCCGGTGACATAAGCGTGCTTTTCCTCGCTTTCTCTCTTTTCTCAGAGAGAGGTGATGTAACACACAGCTGCTCAATTTAAATATAAAGCGCCTTATGCAGACTGGTTCTGATGAGCCACGTGACGTAGGTGTAAGGATGTATGGGGGATTTCACTAGCCAAGGGCATTTCCTCTTCATAGGCAGCCATTTTAATACTAGATTCAGAGAGAAGACATGCAAAGGGAGAATGGACCTTTGTGAAGCACAAGACTAATTAAGAAAAAAACAATTAGGGTTAGATTATGCCCTTATCCTCAAAACCATTTCAAGTCAACTGGAAAACCACTCATGTTTTGTGCTCGAAGAATGGCCCATTTAAATGCTAGTGTGATTTCAAAATGTGTTGAATTTCTGGAAAACGGCGTCAAATGAACCAGAACATGGATGTGTTTAAAGACCTTTTGATTTGGGAGACACATGTTGAAACACTCTATATCTTTTATATATAATTGGTAGCAAAAGCCACTCATTTTAGTGTAAGGGATAGTTTATTATTTACTCACTCACACCTTGTTCCCAGACTGTATGACTTACTTTCTTCTGTAGAATATGAAAGAAAATGTTTTGAGAAAGGGTTTTCTTTTTGTCCATTACCATTATACATTATCTTGTGTGTTCTGCAAAGAAATGGTTTGTAAATGGCATTAGTTTAAGCAAATGATGACATAATTGTAATTTTTGGCCTGAACTATAAATAACCCTGCTGAACCCTGCCCAAAACACAATAGAAAATGTAATTCATTTAATGGTTATAATGGGAATTGGTTATATTGGTTTTAATGGAAAGTATAATTGTGTCTACTGGTATGTGATGGATTCTGTTGGTGGGTCATTAAATCCTATTGGAAAAGTGCCCAAAACACACTACAAAAAGGTATTTTGTAATGGTTTTACTGGAAAAAGTGAATGGTTCATAATGGTATTTTAATGGGGGGGGATCTTAAAATGATCTTAAAATGTGCTACAAATGTGCATTGAATGAACCAAACCAAATTATTTGCCAGTCAAATATTGAAATTAGAATTATACCAAAAAGCATCAGACAACTGAGCACAGGATGATCACCTTCCCTAAATTAAGACTGAATAATTCACAGGATGGCCAGACCTCCACATATATAATGCAAAAGGAAAAAGGGCACGGCTTAGGATTGTTCTGATCTTAAATACAACAAATAATTTTCTTGACCCAAAAAAATAATTCAACTGGAATCTAATAAATACTGAATCCATATGGAATGGATTTATTTCCACATGGAGCTCCTATAACAAAGCTATCCTCTGCTGATAAAACAGATGCTTTTGTTTATTGATAGATTAAGCAACTCTGTTTTCCCTGAGGGGGGCTTCTGCAAAACTAGAACAGGGCATTCCAACCGCTACAAGAGCAGGCATGCTAACACAAACGAGAGGAAAAAATCTGCTTAAAGTGATTTTGTGATTTTCATTAACATTCTTGAAATGACACTCTATAGGACACAATGGCTGTACGTTAACTCTGAGGTGGATGTTTAGTTGCAGACTTTGAGGCTGTATAAAATGGAGAACATCTCAAGGTCATAAGGTCACAAATTTACCCTGTTCTACAACAAGCAACAAGATGCATTCTCCCAGTGAATAACTGCTAGATTCTGGGGTTAAACCTGCAACACCCAGCCTTCTGGGTTTAAAGCCCATGAAGAATCCTCTTTATGAACTAGCATGACAAAAAACAGACAAGATGGCCACTGTGACATGCTTAGACCCGGTGTAAAGTGAATCCAGTGAATAGTACAAGTCACACTGTATAATGGATGACAGACACACACACATACATATCTATGCATTACCATGTACGAGGGCACTATAAATACCAGTGTGGTGTATGTTACTTAAAGTCGGCCTTCTGTAAGGTTAAACATTCAGCTAGTCAGCAACACATGCAAGTTGCTGGGCAAAATGATCACAGAAAGTTCAATGACAAACTGACCTGCTAATAGTGTTTTAATGTTAATGTAACAGTTAGTTCTGCAATCACCCAACAGTCTTTACCGTTTTTGTCCCAGCCTCACTTTGTCATTTTGAGCGCTGACTGCTCATGTGAGAGGAAATTATCAATGTTCACAGATGCACTTTTCCCCATTTTTCAATCCATTTTGGATTACAGTGGATTTTGTTGGATTTATATCCACTACCAGAATCTATTAGATGTATCTCTAATTAAAACACAGGTTTCATCTCATCAGCTTCTTGGTGTGTTGAATAGGGAGACATCTAAAATATCCTAGGAAGTTGATCTGAAGACAAATTCTTACCCCTACACCCTTCCCTAATCTGCTCCTTGCACACCAAAGGTCAGGGTATGTGCAACCTTATCAGCTTTCTCATGCTGCCCAGGCCTGTCGACACTACAAACACTAAAAACAGCCAGTCTACATTTTTTTGGGTGGGTGTGGGGATTAGGGTCAAAATGCAGCTTGAGCAATGGCTGGTGTCAATGGTCAAGAGAGAGGGAACACAATAAAACCCTAAATAAGAGGGAAGACGGCATATGCATACTGAATGAATGTCCATCACTGGCCACTGGTCACTGGTCACAATCACCTCCAATTGCAGGAAATAAAACCAGTAAAAACCAATTAGTGGGAGGGCAGGGAAAACCGGAGAAAAGGTTCACCCACAAACATCAGTGATTCCATCTCATTTAAGTGGTCAAAAATCAAAAATGACAAAGAAAAGCCAGGGAGGCTGCAGGGTCAGAAATGGCGAAGATTGAGCGGGGAAATCAGGGATGGCAGGGCGACCGAGAGAAAAAGCGTGACGTAGACACATTCCCAACAGCCAATCAGCCGTGAGGAAGAACTGAAGTTGAAGAAAAAACCCAGAATGCTCTTAATGAGTGGCCCCACTGCTGCTGCCAACTCACATCAAACTGACACCAATCAAACCATTTAAAAAACTCACTAAACTTAATTGAGTTACGTCTTATTAAAAACACCGGATCCCTCTGCATGTGCGAACATTCCACCTCATATTCGGCGCAAGGTCCTTTCTTCCCTCCATTTTGGATCGCCATCACAATGTAGAATTTACACGGCGCATCATAATTCTATTGAATGTCACCAATATGAACTAATTAAAGACTATAATAAATCTATGTAGAAATATATCCACATTTTGGAGCATTTTAATTTAACCAATTTTAATTCTGTACATAACAGAGTTGCAGCGGACCATTATGGACCATACATGACTGCTACTCCAGTCACTTACCATTTGTCTAGGTCTGCCTTGATGGCCACACAGGGTGCTGGGACAGGGGTCTCGGCAGGAGCTGCAGTCTCTGAGTCCGACATGGTTCTGTGGCGTTGATGTGATCCGTGCGCTCCTGTGGTTGCATGTGCAAGAGAAAAAAAAAGAATGGAGAGTTAGAGTTGGCAAGAGGGAGGGGGAGTGTACATAGTACACGGGGGAGGAAGGAGGGGGAACGTGAGAGGGCACATATGTACATGAGCAAGAGATCAAACAGAGATCGGGTTCAACCTTACTCAGCAAAAAAAAAGAAAAAAAAACATTTTGAAAGTATGGTGCTTCATATGCAAAAAGCAAAATAATTGTGTGTTTTTTTCTGCACTTAAAGCAACAGTGTGTAATTAAGTGTGCTGAGACAATGGAAAGTACGCAGAGAAACTGAACTTAAATTCAGACACAGAAAAGCTGCACTACTTCTCGTGTTATATGACGGACTGTGAGTGGACGCCCCCTAATGGCAACATGCATACATGTGCACCACTTCACACTTTTTTTCATGTTTAACTTCATCTAAAAGCAGCCTCATCTAAATTACATCTTCATTCAAAGATATAAAATAATGCACACTAGAATAAAAATGAAATATACTGGAATAAAAATAAAATCAATACATAAAATGGTTAAATGAAAACATTAAAATTAACATTTTATAACTAGCTTGTTTTCAGCCTGGGTTTAGATTTTGTTGAATATCTGCCTTTAAAATAAAAAAAAGCTACCATTTATATATACTAAATAGAAGTAGGCCTGGCAGATTAATACAATTTAAAAAATGAATAACTTTTCAAGCAAAACTTTAATATTCAAACCTTATTTTTATTGTGAGTTGTGCACTACATTCACCAAATCCAAATGACTCTAAATGAATGTCATATGGGTAATACAATTAGCTATTACAATATGAATACATCTTAAATTTGAATATATATTCCATCCTTCAGCAGGTTTGGCTGGACATGGAGTTCAGACCAGCATAACAAAGCTAATTCAAGCAAACAAATTTCAGTTTTGCCCCCAAAAAGTTTACACACTGCAAAAAAATGCTTTCTAAGACTAGATTTTTTTGCCTTGTTTCCAGCCAAAATATCAAAAAATTCTCAAATCAGGAAGGATTTTCTAGACAAGAAAAAATACTGTCTTGTTTTCAGAAAAAACAAGCTAAAATTAAGTGAGTTTTTACTTAAAACAAGCAAAATAATCTGCCAATGGGGTAAGCTAAATAAACTTGTTTTCTGTTTGAAATAAGAATATTTTGCTTACCCCATTGGCAGATTAATTTGCTTGTTTTAAGTAAAAACTCACTTAATTTTAGATTGTTTTTTCTAAAAACAAAAAAATTCTTCTTGATTTCAGAATTTTTAGATATTTATAAGTCTTAGAAAGTATTTTTTGCAGTGCAAGAGACATTGAGGGGGTTAAGTTCGAAGCAATTGTCACAATAGTGGTCACTTAATTTATCACATTTAGGCTATTAAAACGGATTTAAAAACAAGATTTTTTTTTTACAATAGCCTATTCATTCGACGGCAGATAAGATTCATTCATTGCTCGCCCCGCCCCCTCATCTGTTCAAACTGTTTTATCTCTTCACACAGTCATATTACATAATAATAAATAGAAATTCCGTGGAACAAAAGTTTTACAAAATACTTATTAGAATTATTTGTAACTTTATTACTGCAGTTTTATTGTAGTGTGTGTGTGTGTGTGTGTTTTAAGTTATCATTGCACAATGTTCGCTAAATAAACGAAATTATCATTAAAATGCCTGTATCATTAAAGCCAAATGCGTTAACTTTAACTTTCAAAACGTAGCCTATTCGACTGTGTCCGTGAGCGTGTGGATACCTTCAATTGCAACAAAAGCATAGTTTCTACTTTCTAAAGATCTGAAACTTTTGCAGATCTCTTCTCAGCGGTTAGATGGAAAGTTAAGCTTGGCTAAACCTACTTGTCTGTCTAAATCAAGATGTTACGCGATAAAACCTGTAGGAAGAAATGAGTGAAAGCAGCCCTCGCATCTGAAAATGACCGAGGTATTTAACGGCGACCTTCAGACAAGAACGTCATGTTCTCTGAACAATCAACCCATATCCATATGCATTCACACTGCTGCCAACGAGCTAAAGTACAGATAATTAAATTAGCATGAAATGTCAAGCAATTACTTTACCTGGGTCTGCAGTCCGGAAGGATCTGGCGAGATTTACCTGGAAAACAAAATGAATAGGCCTATTCTTGAACTGGAACAGGCATCAAGTAGCTACTGGATCCACGCCTTCTTCTCCAGGAGTCTTGAGGGAGGTAGGAGAAACGCCCCAATACAGAGGACACATGGGAATACAATATTATTCTCGCTGTAATGAGATTATAAGGTTGTTTCCTTCGTCGTGATGAGAGAGTTTTTAGGGGTTGGTCGAATTAAATTATAAAACAATTGCTGAAATATATGTGAAAATGTTTAAATTTCCAATGAAGTTTCCAAAATATATGAAAAGTTTGGGAAAGACTAAAGTCAATTTGAAGTAACAGAATGATTCTTTACTACAAAAACAAAACGAGAAAAGATAGTTAATCAATGGCAACCGAAAATGGTTTTTCTGTAGTAACCGTAGTTTAACGATGGTATTTGAGACTGTGGTTATACAAATGGTAATCAATACACCACAAACATGGTTATTATACTTTTACTTAGAAAAAGGCACATTTTCGCAAGGGAATGAATGAATGAGAACACCATTAAAAAATGTTATGAAAGGTCTGTTATTTCGAGGTCCTGTAGGGTCACACACTGAACTATTAAGTCAGTAGGCTAAACTTAAAGGGAACAGAAAACTTTAATAAGAATTGGACTCAACCAGCACATTCAGACATAAAGAAGTGAGGAAAGAACAGAAAACAAACAAAAAGGGTTAAAACACTCTCAGTTCACAGCAGGTCATGACAAATGAGTGTTTCCTCATTGCTGGGGGAAGGGTCTCACATGTGTAGACTTTCTTTAAATGGCATGTGGCTGTAACAGAATGGTTACACAACCTCCATAGTGAGAAAATCAGCCTAAACCCCTCAAATCTGGCCTGCTTTCTCTTTATGAACTGGAACTACAGAGCACCAAACACCAAAACAGTTTATTACCAAAAACTTTTATTTGCTAAAATTATATATGTCTGCACTATGTCTGTGTTTTTTTCTTTGCACTGGAAGCTCCTGTCCTCAAGACAAGTTTTGTGTGAGTGTAAACACACTTGACAATAAAGCTCTCTCTGATTTTGCCAGTGGGACAGTCTATTAGAATCAACATGTTCTTCCCACTTAAAACAAGTTACCCTAAAATAACAAGATCACACACACACACAAACACATTTTTAGAAAGAAAAAAAAACACAAATCATCAAATGGCACAAATATCACTATATTTAAAAGTTAAAAGAGAAGAAAAAAATGTATGACTATATAAATGTGTCATTCATTCATTCATTCATTCATTCAACAGCTTCTAAATCTTAATCAGCCAAATCCAATGTTTTTCATTAGTTTAGAATTTAACTGATACACCTGTCAGACTATGCTTTGCATGTGCAAAGTAGGCCCAAGAAGAGCAGAGCTATATAATGGGAAGAAAATGACAGAGAGCTCAAGAGAGGAAATCAGACTGCGAAGATTCAACCAAGACCAATTAAAACCAGATAAAATGACTCAAGGATCCAGACTCTACTTTGGAGGTAAGCAAACCTTTTGTCTTTCTCAGACTAATGTTTCCCCACCGCATTTGACAATTTTCTTTTCCTCTACCCTTCTTTACATCTCCTTTTCGTTTTTCTGTTCAAGCTTACTGGAATTCATATGACCTTAATCCTGTTTTTGGATGGTTTCTTTTTCTTGTTGTGTTTCAGTGGCTGTTCTGATGTGTGCGTTTGTCTCCATCAATGGTGTCGCTCTGAATGATTTACTGGAGCGAGCCTCTCAGCTTTCAGACAAACTTCACTCTCTCAGCACCTCTCTCACCAATGATCTGGTAAGTACTGAACACCCTGGTAAACGTGTGTTTATGTGGTGTTATGTGCCCACTCACTGTGTTATTTGTGATACGTGACTTCAGTTTTATCCAAACAGGTATTTATTTAATTGATTTGATGTTGGTTGGTTGGTCCAATATTAACCATGCTTTCATGCACAGGATTCTCACTTTCCTCCTGTTGGAAGGGTAATGATGCCCCGTCCATCAATGTGCCACACATCTTCCCTTCAGATTCCCAATGACAAAGACCAAGCCCTGAATGTCCCGGTAAGAGCACGCATTTACTGCATCCATCTTCATCTCTATTAAAAATAAAAAACTTTCTCCTGAACTCTCAGAAAAAAAGGTTTGACAGCTGTCATTTTTTATTTTATTATATGATTTGAACATCTTATAGTAGCAATTATATATATACATATATACACACTTTAATACAAATATAAAGATTAATTTTTATTGTATAAAATACATTATTAAACTGTAATACTTTGTATAAAAACAAATACTTATATAAAACAATAATAATAAAAGTAACAATACTTTATATAAAACAAAATATACATAAATAAAAAAATGTCTAATACTATATGATGTATTTATATATACTGAAAATTATTTACAAAGCTTGAAAATGTTTGAATTCTATTTGTATTTGGCCCCCCACCTTTGATCAAACCCACAAGACGTTCATCAATCTTCAAAACAACAAAAAATTGATTTTTAATGAAACATGAGATTTCTGTTCCTCTATTGAATTTTCATACTACCAAAAGTTTAACACTATAAAGATATTGAAAAAGAAATATGTGAATCAAGCTGTTCAATTGGTTTAAGTCCTCTGTAGAGACATCATCACTTTAGATGATGAATAGATTTATGTTTTTATTCACACATGAGCATTGATCAAAACACATTAATATGATACATATGTGAGCTCAACTGTGCTTGCCTCTCTGATTCACTGGTTCTTGCAGAATCACAAACATGCTTCACTGGTTCGAAAGCCTTATGATGAATTTTTTTGGATGAACTAACCCTTTAATGTGCATCATACCTATGAGTACACATCTCCCACTAGTGGTCACAATTATAGTTACAGGCAAAACAGAAAAGTATTGAATGTTGTTGTGTCTGATTGTCTGTGCAGGAGGATGAGTTGCTGTCTCTGGCTCGGTCTCTGCTGCTGGCATGGTCCGATCCCCTCGCCCTTCTCTCCTCTGAGGCATCCAGCCTGGCACACCCAGAACGCAACACCATTAACAGCAAAACCAAAGAGCTGCAGGAAAACATCAGCAGCCTGGAATCAGGTCTGGAGCACGTCTTTAACAAGGTGATTGTGCCTGAAACAACAGCTCACAGCGTGTATATTGTGAACGATGATTGTAAGAGGGCAGTGTGAAGTAAAACTGAATGATGTTTGGATACACTCAAAAAAATGATTCTCCAACACTATTCAGTTTATTGTAAAAAATCATTTTCAACTGCATTGTGTTAAACCGACTTGAAACAGTTCTGTTTTGTTTCCCCTTCCCATAATGCTTTGCACAGGGCTAGATAAGGATAGAAAATCTTGAAATGAAATGTTATTTTAGGCATTTTTACAATTAAGATTATAAAATTGGGAGACTTGTTAATGTTTAATGCTCTTTTATGTTTGTATTTTTAAAGACTTTCTGGTATGTTGGTGTTTTGGAGGGTTACCAGTATGGTAAAGTGTAGAGCATGTGCTTGGGGACCTGCTAACATAAATCAAAGCTATTTTAATAATAATGATAAAAATACTCTGGGCATGCCATGGAGGTATCAAAACCATCATATGTTATGCATAACAAGTTGGCTAATGCCTAAAGTTAAGTAAATCAAACCTATCTTTTTTTTTCAGTGTAAAAGGATTTTCTGGTTATATGTTTTAGTTCAAATTTAACATTTTCATTGAAACTATATTTGATCATATTGAGCTGACCCAACTCAATTAAATTTCTTTGCATTCATTTGTTTTTTATGAGTTGGGGCTACACATATTTATTGGATGGAAATCCTGCCCTCAGTTAAATTGAGTTCATCCAATGAATAATTTTTCTGAGTGTAAAAAACCATTAAAGGAAATGTTTTCTTCTCTACAGATGGGCTCATCTTCAGACAACCTGTCCACTCTCCCTTTTTACATCAACAGCCTTGGCCAGGATAAAACCTCTCGACTTGTCAATTTCCATTTCCTGCTGTCCTGTTTCCGCCGGGACTCTCACAAAATTGACAGTTTCCTCAAAGTTCTCCGCTGCCGGGCAGCCAAGAAGAGACCTGAGATGTGTTAGAGAGGAAATGCTGTGCTCTGCTTCTCTCTGTTAATGTTAAGCTAAAATGGCAGAGCAGTGAATGATTTGAAAAATCACTTCTTTATAATATCTTAACAAAACATGCTCTTTATTTTTTTGTTTCTGAGTTGGACTAATACAAAGATAAAATAAATTATACAAAAAGGCATTTAAATGGAATAATTAGACCATGATGATTGTCGTTTGGGGCTAAATATTTTGTCGTAGTAGTTTTCCAAACTATCTTTCATTATATTTATTGTAGCAGTTGTGGTTGCATATACAGATCATAATGAGATCAATATGTTGTTTCATTGTAAACAAGAAACATTGATGTGACACACCAACATAATGTAATTACCTCATGTTGTAAAAATGCATGAAATATAAAACACGAAACAAAGACCTGCTGAGTCCAGTGGATGGGGCTCTTGATAAACATGTGATATCTACAGATGGAGGTGGAGCATCTACACAGAGTAAAAATGAGCTGCTCCGTCATGAAATAATTTCACTATAGCAGAATCAGCAGAGCACAGAGACCAAAAGGTACTGAAATTTTTTGAATAATAGATTTATAAAGATAAATTACTTTTAGCTTCAAATACTTTGTTTAGCAACAGCCAATCATTTTGACTTTCATTCTGAAAAGTTAAAGCAGAAGATGGATGAGCTCACTAAAACCATCAAAGAGAATGAAATTAATGACTTGAAAGACAAGGACCAGCTGATGAAAGTCATACAGAAACTGCAAAGAAAATTGAACATAATAGACTTTCTATATCAGACACCACATCAAAATAAAAATGAAAAACAAAAAACGTAGCAAAGGATTATCCATTTAAAGTAATTTGTACAGGAATAGATTTAGAGCAATTAAAATTGCCATGTTTAATCATGTATACATTTAGAAAAATAATACTATTAAATACATTAAATTTAAAAAAATCTCTGTGCCATATGATCATGAGTCATCACAGATTATGAGGTTGGGTCCTATTTCAGTTGAAAATTACACTATCATCTTGTGTATTTCATTGTTCTTGTAAAAAAATGAAGAAATGAATTGAATTCTCAGGTTTGTTTTGCCTAACAATTTGATCAAATAATCCCTAAACAGATCATTCAATGCACAATATCAAACATTTCAGCTTATATATAATTGTTTAATCATTATCATTTGGTGAATTTCTAAATTAAACTTTGGTTGCAATTTCAAACAATATTTTTTTGTTACAGTATAAACCATTTTTGGATGCTACACTCATCAAACCCACTCATTGTACCCACTTGATAATTATGATCATAGAGCAGGAAAAATACAATTAAATACACTTTTAAAAAAATGCTGGGTTAAAAACAAGTATTTCTGGGTTATTTGGCAACCCACTGCTAGTTATTGTACAGAAAACATGCTAGGTTATTTTGACCCAACTGCTTTCCCAACATGTTGGTTGTGTTACTTAACTGAGATATTGTTTAAAATGTACTATATTGCTGGTTTAAAATGGGTTGGAAATTAAAATCACACTCATAATTACTAGAGGCAACAGTAATAAACAAGAGGTAAACATTTCAAGAGTTCCCACTTCCTCATCAATAATCCCAGCTAGGGAGATCCCCTTCGCACGGCAGCATACTTGAATGACCGTCTCTGGCTGGAGCCGTCCACAGCGGTGGGTGCAAGGGCTCCGACTTTTGCAGTTTTGCTGTTGAAGACCAGTGGCCAAGGGTTTGGATTTGCTGTTGTGATAGGCCTTTTTCTGCTGCGGTTGGCTCTTTGGATGCCTTTTAGTAATAGGGTAGTCTGGGCATTAGAAATTTGTGCTGAGACGTGGCCAAAAAGGAATTCCACTTAGATACCCTTTAATGGAATTGATTTGCAGGTTTTTGGTGGAGTTGAGAAATGAAATGAATGAGGTGATGGTTAAAAGGGAAAAATCGGGGAAGCGGAGGTTAAATTGGAGATGGAAATATTTGAATGTCTTCCAGGCTGTAAGATAGGATTGTAAGGTTCTAGGGGAGACTGCTTGGAGGATAGAGTCGAGGGAGGCTTCGAGGAGGGGTCTTAAGGGATGGTTCATGGGAATATTAGTTGTGAATAAGGAGGAACCGGGGTTGGCTGTGTCTCCACATCTGGGGCCAGCATCCTGAATTTCTGAAATGAAAAACGAGAGAGAGAGTCAGCAATTTGGTTCTCTTTTCCTGGAATGTGTCTAGCAGTTAGAATGAATTGATCAAAATGAGGCGTCTAAGGAGCGGCATGATGCCGGGGGAGTGGGAGCTATGTTTATTGATGCAGTGGACGGTGGCTTCATTAATCGCAGTGAATTATTATGCTTGAAGCTGACCATTCTTTGCCCCAGAGGAACGCTGCTATGACTATAGAGTATATTTCGAACAGAGTGGAGGAAGCTAGGTGTTGGGGTAGGTTTCATAGTCGGGTGGGCCATGTAGAAGCGAACCAGTGGTTACGGTAGAACCCGCCGAATCCAATAGAAGGGGCTGCGTCGGTGAAAAATTAGATGTCGATAGGGGAGGCGATCAGATTTTTTTTATTTTAGGAAAGTGATCCAGAGCTGGAGGCAAGGGCTGGTTAAGGTGATTTGGTCTTCGAGGTTGGGAACAGAGGAGGCCAGAGTTAGCAGGTGTGAAGGGGCGGCCTTGGGGAATTATGCGGCTGGATGAGCTGCTGGGTAGGCTGGGGAAAAATTAGTTCCGGGGGTGTTGAACTGAACTTGCTGCTGGCTTGTTCTGGGAGTAGGATTAAAGGGAGCTGGAGGCCAGGTGAATAGATGATGAGCGGAGATGATTTGATCGATGGGATTATTTCCAGGTGAATCGACAGCTGGAGGAGCTGGAGCGTTGACTGGATGGGCTGGTTGCTGGGGATTCGATGAGAGAGAACTGCTGGTGGCCTGCTGGTGTTTGGTTTGCGGTCAGCTGGTAAAGAGACAGTTTTGGGGTGAGTATTATGGTTTTTAAGCTTTTCCTTTCTTTTTGCTGGGATTGAAGGAGGTCGGGTGGTCGTACCTGACTGGTGGGCAGAAAAAAGGGCGAGTAATTCCGGTTTGGTTGATTGGTGAAAGAAAGGGATGCCGGCTTTGGCTAATGCTTGGCGGAGTGCGGGAATGGTCCATTCTTCTGAAACAGGGAGTGATGGTGGAGGAACGGCATCCTCGGGCTCAGAGTAAGAATAGTCTGAATCAGACATTGCGATCTTGTTTGCAAAGAACGAAGATACCGGGGAAGGAGAGTTTGCACTATTTAAAGGAAAACCTCTTAGCTCTGGTAATCATGTAATAGGCTGATTGGAGAACGAGGCGGCAGCTGTGGTTAATCATTCGTACGTGCTCCTCCCGAAATTTGTTTGCAAACATCATTTATTAATTAGCGAAATATAAGACAAATTTATCTGGGTGAATAGATTTCTGATGTGTAATCATGATGTTAAATGATTACATACATTTAAAGTCATTTAACAAGTATTTTAAAAATTTAACTACAGATTCAGTCATGCTTTATGTGCAGGAAACTGTGTATCTGCACTTTTCCTCTGGATACAGGAATCATTCAGAATGATGTTTTAAAGCATTGCACAATATAATTCAGATAGACAATTCAAATGCAATATTAAGACTGATTTAAACATGAGTGCAATAAGTATGCAGGTGATAAAAGGGGCAGTTTCTTTTTAGAGAACGGTGTGATTTCACATATCAGACACTGACATTAAATAATAAAAAACTTATTATATGTAAACTTTTCACATTATTTTTCTTTTACAGTATTGCAATTCCCTACGTTTAGGTGTAGGGTTGGTGTAGGCAGCTTCGGTCCTGGAGGGCCGATGTCCTGCAGAGTTTAGCTCCAACCCTAATCAAACACACCTGAAGAAGCTAATCAATGTCTTTAAGATTACTAGGAA
>JAUMHE010000044.1:10661612-10733250 GCA_032359235.1 Enteromius mattozi | reverse complement strand
GTTCTGCCGAACACAAAGGAAGATATTTTGAAGAAAGTTTGTAACCAGGCTGTTTTGGGTCACCATTGACTTCCATAATATTTTTTTCCTACTATGGGAGTCAATGGTGACCCAATACAGCCTGGTTACAAACCTTCTTCAAAAATCTTACTTTGTGTTCACCAGAACAAAGAAATTCATACAGATTTGGAACTATTCAAGGGTGAGTAAATGATGACAGAGTTTTCATTTTTGGGTGAACTATTCCTTTAAGAGCTGTGTCTGACCATGTCATGCTGTGTGACAGGTACTCTGCAGAGGAGATCGAAGAGAAGGTCAACACCTTCCGTTTGATGCTGCAAGAAAGACAAGAACCTGCCCCTACTCCAGCAGAGAGGCCAGTGTGAGTATTACTTCAGATCTTTTTATTGGCTTTTTTATGTGTACTGTTACTAGTTTCATTACCATCCATTTTTTGCTCTTTCTCACAGTGTGACTGAGACTCATGCACTGGCAGCTGCTAACCAGCAAAAGAATGACCGTCTGAGAGAAGCGTTCGGCATCAGCTCTGACTATGTTGATGGCTCATCCTTTCATCCTGACCGGAAAGAGCGAGAAAAGGAGAAGAGAGAGCAAGAGAGGCTGGAAAGAGAGAAGCAGCAGAAGTACCAGTGAGTAGATGGACGAGGTCTTATCACGAGGAATCCCTTTTTTCGTTTATCTTTTGAGATGAAAAGAGCTTGATGTACTTGAAAATATAATGTAACCTTCAGAAGTCTGAATTTTGATTTGTTGTATCTTATCTGAGTACTTACTTTCTGTTCTGTCTTTCTCTCATCGTTTTATTTCAGGATTATTGAGTCTGACAACGCAGATTTATCTCCTGAGCAAAAAAAGAGCAGGAAGAAGAAAAAGAAAAACAAAAGCAGAGAGAGGTAAAGTGGGGGAAAAAAAAGAAGTAATTTGGAATACTTTAAGCATGAGTTTTATAAGTATAATATATTAATGAGTCCATTTTCACTCTTGTAACAGCTCTGAGAGCCCTTCACCCTCTCCTCAACGAGAGAAGAAAAAGGACAAAAAGAAGAAAAAGAAAAGGTTTCATTCAATACCCTTAAATTACAATATTCTGTTAGTTCATACTGAGATAAGATGTATTAATTTGGTAAAATCAATACACCAAAATATATTTTATTCGTTTTATTTATATTTATATGTGAACCAAAAAATATATAAATAAATTATTGTGAATGATATTTTACAATTGTAAATTATTCTTAAATCTCACATTGCTGGACAGTGTGGATATCATTTTTCAGTGTGGAGGCATAATTTTTTTTAATTGCTTAAATGCATTTTTGCTTTCAGAGAAGAATCAGTAAAGAGTGACACAGAGAGGTAGGTTTTCACCTTCTTATCACTGTAAGTTAGTTTTGATAACTATAAATACTATAATTTAATTGTTATCATTTGTCTTCTTGCAGTTCTTCCGATGACAGAGAAGCAACCAAAGGAAAAAGAAAAAGAAGTAACAATGAGACTCCACCTCCTAGTAAGAGCCGGAAACGGCAGAGTGCATCCTCCAGCCCAGCTCACAGGTATGTGCACATTATGTGATCCGTAATATAGTGTGCCCTCAGATTTTACTCTTTTTATTCCAAATAGCAATTGCAAAAACATTATCCACTCTATAAACAGATTTAAAATAGTTTGAAAATGCATCATGTCTATGCTTGCTAAACGTTTGAAATGTGTTTTGAAATGTATCAAAAATGTTTCTAATTGGTGAAAGTTCGTGTAAGTAAACAAGCATGACTCTTGTTTTCAGCCCATCTCCTCAAAGAGGGAAACCACAGAATAAGTCAGATTCTCGTCCAGATGAAGGGAGGAAAGGGAGATCCCCTGACAGGAGGCGCCGTGGCCGTAGTGAGGAAAGTCCAAAAAGGATGGAAGTGCGAGAGGTAATGTGTTGTTTTAGAAGTCATGGAGGCATATGTACACTGTAATTATTTAATCTGATTCACTCATTGTTTGTTTCCTTATATATATATATATATATATATTTTTTTTTTTTTTTTAGTCTTTTCTTTTTAAATAGGCATTTTATTTTTACAATAAACTTAGCTGAGCACATTCAGATGGGTTTTGGCTTTTGCTGCATCTCCTATGTTTGCATTGTTTTTTGAGTGCCTTGCCACAACAAGCATTGAGTTCTAATATAGTCTGTCAAGATCCAAATAGTCCAGTTTCTAAAAATGCACCTCAAAACCCCTCCATTGAATGTAAAAACTTGTCATGTAAACACTTGATGCCTGACCTAGTTATACAGGCCTTCCTTGAACTAGATTAGCTGAGCAGTTGTTTTAGCAACCCTCTGACTAGTTAATTTTTTAAAAAGTCCTTTTGCACCTCCCTAATTCTTTGTCTTCCCCATTTTTAGAAGTCTCCAAGACGCTCGAGAACGCCTGAGCACAGCAGAAGGGACAAAGTGCGTGAACGTGAAAGAGAACAAGTGCAAGAAAAAGCTCAGAGAAAAAGACACGACTCCTCATCCCCCTCTCCTCCACCAATTCAGCAGCGGGACAGACAACCACGGAGCGACGAGAGGGAGAAACCCCCTCAGACAAGAAGACATGACTCCTCTTCACCATCTCCACCACCCAAGCTGCAGCGAGAGCGGCGACAACGGAGCGAAGACAAAGAGAAACCCTCTCAGTGGAAAAGAACGTCTCGCTCTCCGTCTCCTAAGCAGCAGAGAGACAAGAACCGAGGGGACAATGAGAGAAAGAACAAAGGTCAAAAAAGACATGCCTCATCCTCGTCCCCATCTCCTCCTCCTTCTCTACATAGAGACAGAACAAGAAGAGGACACAGTGGAGAGAAAGAGAGACCTGTTTCCCCCAGAACTAGGGAGGAGAGACATGGAGAGAGAGCGAGAGACAGACAGAGGAATAGCGATAAAGATATCCCATCTAGTAGAAAAAATGACAGAGGACGGGAGAGTGATAAAGGGAAGGAGCGAGACAGAAACCAATCTAGTGACTCTATGTCCCCTGCTAAGCTTTCACCTTACACCAATGGAAGACAAAAAGAACGAGAGCATGAACTAGAGAAGGAACGAGAAGAACAGCAAGAGAAGGACCGAAGATGGGAGGAGGAGATGAAAGAAGAAGCTTTGAGAAAAGCCAGAGAGAGTGACAGAGAAAAGGAGAGAAACCGTACCAGAAGAGAAGAAGTGTCTCGACCAGACAGGAAGTCCTCCTATAGCGGTCTGCCTGAGGACAGACGAGGCGCCAGAGGATGTGAGATGGAGCAAGAGGTGGCCAAGAAAGACAGGAGAATGAAGAGTCCTCAAGACCAAAAGAAAGACAAACCAATGCAAAAGGAAAAGCCTGGAAAGAAAGACAGACTGAAAGCTGCGAGCAGCAGCAGCAGCAGTAGCAGTAGCAGCAGCAGCAGCAGCAGCAGCGAAAGTGACAGTGACAGCTCCTCCTCGTCATCTTCATCCTCCTCCTCTTCTTCATCATCTTCGTCCTCGGAAGATGAAAAGAAAAAGAAAAGTGCAAAAGACAGCAATGCTGCTGGTAGGTCAGTTTCGAACGCTGTTATAGCTCAGGCTATTGCACGCCGGGAGAAGGAGAACCGAGTAAGGAATGCAGAGAGTGATGAAAGCAGAAAGACGTACCCTGCAACACAAAGACAGAGCTCACCGCCCGAGTCCCAGAGAAAAAGGGATGATGCTGGTAAGAGACAACGAGACATGGGGAGAGAGCGGAGACCTGGCCACTCCTTGTCTCCTTCCACAGGAGCTAAAGACCGGGAGCGTGGAAAAGAGAGGTACACTCCCACTGAAAGTTCAAGCCCACCTCCCTCACCCCCTCAGAGAGGCCGGGACAGGTACACCCCTTCAGAAGAAACCAAATCTCAGAGCAGAGATCGAGGAGGCGAGCGATACAGCCCATCAGAGCTGGAACGCGAGTCTTCACTTCCTTTGTCTGGCAGAGGAAGAGACCGACAGAGTGACAGAAAGAAAGATGCGTCACCATTGTCTCCAAGGGGGAAAGGAAGGAATGATGTGCCACAGGTCAAACAGACGGCTTCTCGACCATCACCGAAACGCACTCCACCTCGACAGTACCAGGACCCACAACGCTCACGATCTCCCAGCCCGAGACGAGGAGCGAGGAGACCATCGCCTTCACGAAACTCATCCCCTTACAGACGAGACCGCAGCCGGGAACGCCTCAGAGAGCGAGAGAGAGACAGATTCAGGGCAAGACCGGTGGACAGAGACCGAGAGCGTTCCAGGGAGAGGAGAACAAGGAGCAGCAGATCAAGGAGTCCCCGAAGACCAAGTCCTCTCTATAGGTTAGTGAGAGTATGAATGTTATTGGGAAAGCTAAGCAAGACAACCCCCTTTTTTTATTTATTTATTTATTTATTTATTTTTAAACAATGACAATGTTCTATTATCACCTGTGTCAGAAATAGTCCTCAAACTGCTATGCTCATACTGCATGTACAGATAATTTGTGTGTGTGTATGTGTATATATATGTAATATTATATTATAATATAATATAATATAAATAACCATTTAGCAGGATGATCCTATAGAAATCATTGTAATATGCTGGTTTGGTGATTTAAGAAAAATTTATTATCGATCTTGAAACAGTTGGGACGCTTAATATTTTTTTTGTCGAAACCATGATGCATTTTTTTTTTCTTTTAAAAATTCGACATTTCAAAAGAACAGCATTTACTTGATGCAAATCTTTTGCAACATTACAAACTTTTCTAAACAACAAAAAACTCTTCTGTTCATTCTGCTCACTGTAATTACATAAAATTAAATTACACACTTGTATAATAAAATTCTGTAATTGGAGTTATTACAAAGATTTTCTCTCCCTGCATGCACCCAGGTCTCGTCGTTCACCCTCTCCTCTGCGCCGGCGAAGAAGTCGCTCAGTATCAAGAGAAAGAGAAAGGGAGAGAGAGCAGGAGAGGAGGAGAAATCGAGAGCGAGAGAGGCAGCGTGAACAGGAGAAAGAAAGAGAACGAGAGCGAGAGCAAAGAATGAGGGCGCCACCCAAAGATCCCACTCCTCCACACCGCTCTTCATCATCATCCTCTTCCTCCAGTTCATCCTCTTCAGCCTCGCCTTCTCCTCAAAGACAGGTGAAGGTTGTGAAGTCTACAGATGCAGAGAAAGACCGATCAAGGGAAACTGATGGACAGAAAAAAAATAAGCAACCTGAAAGGTCCCCTCCTAAAGACACCCATCTCCATTCCAACCAACCACATCAGCGCTCTCGCTCCCGTGAACCACCTATCCGTTCCAGATCACCAATGACCAACCAGTCACAAAGCAGGGATCCACCCGGTGACCGATTAAGAGGCCAGTCCCCCTCATCTGTCCATGAGCGGCACCACGGACCACCAGCAAGAGGAAAGACTGCCGTGAATGGGAAAGCAGAGAAGGACACCTCTGGCCAACAGCAGAAGAGAAGCAGCTCAAGCTCTTCTTCATCTTCCTCATCGTCTTCCTCATCCTCATCTTCATCCTCATCATCCTCATCCGACAGCTCAGACTCTGAGACAGAGAAAGCCAAAGGGTAAGTGCCAAATGCCATTCTGCATTTATTCGGTTACATTTATATATACGGTACCCTTCATTTACCCAATGTTTTTTTTTTTTTCCAGGGGTGTTAATGCAAGTACAAATAAAGAAGCTGGCAAGAAGGCCAAAAGCCAAGCTTCATCATCCTCATCATCCTCATCAGAAAGTGAAAAAGAACATAAGACAAAAAGGTATAATTTTTTTTCTTTTTTGCCCCTCCTCCGCTAAAGAAATATAGACTTTTCCACTGGATTTAATCCAAATTCAAAATTGACCCTTTAGGTTTGCATGCATGAATCAACAATCTTACATTTTTAGTTTTAGGTTACTGAATTATTGAAATAACTGAAAATGCCATATGGGAAACCACGCTGGCTGTGATTTTATCAAATAAATAAATATGCTCTGCATCTTTCAAAGGAAAGCACGGTTCCTTTACACAAAAGCAGCTCATGATCCAGTGATTTCAGCATCTGAGAGCGGCTTGGTTTACAGAAAATTCTGTCACACACAAATTCCTTTCTGCACCTACTCTGAATCTGGGTCACTTGTAATGTGTGTTTGGGAACACAGCATGAACCATCTCCCCAACTTCTAATGAGGAGCGCTTATAAACTGCTTGTTATCAACAAAAGAGATGCTTTAAGTGCTGTGCTGAAAAATGCAATGAATAATATTATTTCTAATTTTTTTTTTGTTTTGTTTAGTTGTTTTTCTTTTTTTTTTACAGTGAACGTACAATGGTAATATTTCCTCTTTTTTTTTTTTTTGTACAACCACAGGAAACTTGTAGCTATGAAAACACATTTTAAATGGCAATTGATCGTTTAAAAAAACTTCTGCCAAAAGTTAACAGTAATTTAATGCAAGATGGTAAGAAAAGTTATGAATGTGACACATCTGCCCTGCCCCCTCACTCAATACCCCTTTTCAAACTGAAATAAGTTGCATTAGATAAATTGTTAACATGAATTGCATCCCATTTAACTGCTGTACTCTAAAACACTGTCTCAATCATTTCCTTTGAACTCTGCAGTCCTCCACGGCCCAAGAGAGTGCCAGCAGACTCACTGAGAGACTCTAGGTCACTTAGTTACTCCCCTCCAGCGAGGCAACGAAGACCTGCACATTCTCCACCCTCACGACGGTCAGTTCTAAACAGATCTATGTATTATTGCTGTCACTTCTAATCCAGTGCTCTTGCTAATATTGATCTTAATCACTGTTTTCCACCAGCACTGCAAGCAGGAAGTCGAGAAGCAGATCTCCAGACAGTCGACGGAGGAAATAAGTGAATCTTTTTTTGTTTTCTGGACTCTCTTATCTGACCCTCACTGAACTGAATCATCTCGGTATCACACGGAGACTGGAAATGTGACTAGTTTTAATGGTGTAATTTTCACCATTAGTAGAGGAAGGTCTCTCAAAACCTGGTTCTTTGTAACTCGTCCCAAAAGGGAGGATTTATTTTTACTTTTATTATGGTGTAATTAATGTTTAAGGAGAGGCCAGCAAAGACACTGAAGCTCTCAACAACTATTGCTCTGTGCCAACAGATGCTGGACACACACACACACACACACACAAAGTCACATGTGTCTGGTGGTTTCTGTCTGCCTGTTTGCTACATTGTTCTGAATGTAGATGAACATCTGTAATTTGGTGATCAGAATGAACTATATTCTGTTCCTGCATATGTGGACACAGTCTGTTCCTTTTTGTTTATTTGTGGAAAAAAATTATGAATAATAAAATGGCAGTAGAATCTTTTTGTCTGAATGTTTAGTTTGTGGTGCTGAAGGAGAAGCTGATGCTAATACACAGCACAATGGAGGTTTATATGTTCTTTGAAACTGAAGTGCAAAAAAAAAAAAAAATCTCATTGGTCAGATGAACGGTTAGTCCTGCCTCATTTTCATGTGTTTGATCTTATATGAAGATGATAAACAATATAAATGATACAAAACGAAGATTAAGTGTTAATAATATATCCCTTACAAAAATGCGCCATGGTTTCCCACAAAATACTATGATTAAATATAAAATTTAATGTGACATTAGCCACACCCTTAATAATTATTTATTAATGGTAAATTTTAGTATGGTAAGATTTAGTAATCATGTGTCGTTTACGGTCGTAACACCTGTAATAATAACTAATGTGAAGTGGCTAGTCACCACAAGTACAGATCCTTAAGTCACTGGGGGTAACTGCTGAGTCTGCGGAGGCAGGTTGTGTGTTACGTCATATTTACGCGACGTTCTTTGAACAAGCAGCACGAACAGGCTTTGTATGGGAATTGGACGAAGATTTTCCAAGTTAAATTAATAGATTAATACACTCCAGGAACATGGGTCCAGTTGAGGTGAGTAATACGATAAGGTCTCGTTCAATGTATCAGCAGAGATTTTTTGTAGTCACCGAAAACTATAGAAAACATCATTCAGTCTGCAATGCAAAGTAAATCATAATGTTTTAGCAGTTTCCACAAATGGCTTATATGGTTTTTTTATATGCCTATAATTGTATTTATGCTCATAGAAATGTGTGAATAATTGTCATCCTTGTTCGTGGCACGTTTCTTTCTCCAGTTGCTGCATATGTCCGTGTTCTCTCAGAGTTTCTCTCCCTGCGGTCGTTTCCTTGCAGCGGGTAACAACTATGGAGAGATCGCGGTGTTTAGGTAAGAGAAGAGTTTAATCGTGCAGCTATAACAGCAGTTTTGGTGGCTTTGTTAGCCAGCGGGTATCATAATGTTTGTTGATGTGCGTGTAAGCATCTTCTATATATTGCGTGTTGATGTTGAAGTGCTGTACTCAGTAGTCTCGTTCTTTACAGTCTTTCGGCTGCACTGAGTCCAGATGCATCAGAGGGCAGCCAGAAGCCCATCCTTAACTTCACTGGTTAGACTGAGATTGACTTCTCAGATCTCACAGATACTGCATACTTGATTATTCAATTCATAAACATTACAGTCTCCAGTGTTGCAGCAAAGAAAAGGCTTTTTTAATTGTTTCAGCTCACGATGGTCCGGTGTTCACTCTTCTCTCCACGGACACTCATCTCCTGAGTGCTGGGAACGGAGAGATCAGTGCCTGGAGCTGGGCAGAGCTCATCAAAAAAGTGAGTCAGTTGTTCATTAAATGTTTGGGGGAAAATGTATATTGTGTGTATATATATATATATATATATATAGATCCTGTAAAAATAACAAATATTTGAACAGCGCATGATCAATATATTTTTGTCTCCACAGTGCACCAAAGCTGCATGGACAAGGAAGCCCAGTTATGAGTGAGGGATTAATTAACATTATGATTCACATATATATATATATATATATATATATATTTACTTTTATTACTTTGGGAACTACCTGAATGTGATTTCAAATGTTTGTGCAATGTCTCATTTCATACAGGACTAGTCTTGAAATACCAGAGATCAATGCAATGATCATTAACCCGAAGGTTTGTACATTCATCTATTTTTGTTGGTTAGTCCTAATACATCCTCTTCCCACTACATTCATTTATATTGCTTAATTTCCATTAAGTTTAATTATGTATTTTTTATGTCCAAGAATCTTTCTTAGTTTATAAATGTAATGTTTTTCCCCCTGATTTTTGCTCAGGACAACAGCTTGATAGTTGGAGGAGGTGACAATAACATTCATGTTATGGACATGGAGACTGGCATTTTTAAGGTTAGTTAGACTACACCTTTGTAATACCAGAAACAATATTTTGAAGGCCCCCCAGGACAGGCTGTGATTTTTATTTATTTTCTTTCCTCTTACACTGCTCAAATAACAGCAAGGGTGTTCTCCAACTATACAAATTGTTACTGCAGACACACTCTATAATGACTCTGCAAGCAGACATTTTTAAAGAATATTAAAATAATTAAACACTTTTGTTTATTCATTTAAGGTTTTTTAGCTCTGTACATAAAAACAACAACAGAGAGTTTGCCAAAACAATTACTTGAGGTACACTAACAGTTGCTTTGGTTTTTGAGGGAAAACGGGACACAAAGATTGTCACTATTTTGTGCAAATACTGTCTGCTGCACTGAAAATAATCGTTATATATAATTGTTTAGCAAATATAATGCTATTTATTTATTTATTGTTTTAATGTGCATGTTCAGCTTTAAGTAAATAATAAATAAATTACAACACAGTAATGTTTGTCCCCTTTGTGTTGTTTGTTCTGCAGTCTGTACTGAAGGGCCACACTGACTACATCCACTGCCTGTGCTTTAAAGAAAGGGAAGGGGAGATCCTCTCTGGCGGAGAGGATGGTGCTGTGAGGATATGGGGTCAGTGAATGACACTGCACAGTTTCTTAGTCCCTTACTCTTCTTACATTAAGATGAAACCAGGAATAAAAAACATCATTTAATAAAAGTATATACTTCCTCCACCAGACTCGCGAACAAATCGCCCAGTTCACTGTGTTGAAGTTTTCAAATACGAGGTAAAACGCTCCTCTACTTATGTAGAATAAAATAAATAAGCTAAAACAATGCATTCATGCCTCTTAGAGAAAAAAAAAAATACAGCACTGAAATCCCACTCTCTCCCTTTCAAACTTGCTCTGGAATGGCGGGTCAGGAATGTGCACGCCCCCAGTTTGGGAAGTGGATTAGCTGTCTTGCTACGGACTCTGATTGGATGGTAAGATGGACTTGTGATTGGTTGGCAGGGACAGTGAAGCTATTGTCTTTATGTGTTCTTGTTTATCTCGTGTCTGATTTCACTGCATTTTTCTGCATATGCATTGACATGCTTGTTTTTAAATACCTCAGTTACTATCTGCATGCTTGTAATGGTGTCCTGCTCCTCTGGAATGCCCCTCTATGTATGTTAAGATGGAATGGCATAATGCCCCTATTGTTATAAAACGTTTTCTATTTCCTCTCCAGCTCTGTGGTGGAGGCCCATCGCTCTCATTATGGCACCTCCGTTCAATGTCCCCCACCTCTGTTTTCCCTTTGCCCGGCTGTCAAAGGGAAGCTGTCTTTCACCAGGACCTGGTGAGAAAGGACTAGTTGTCAATTTAGCGTGACAGAAAATTCACAATTTTATATATATTTATATACAATTATTTACATTTTTTAAACAATATATTGTGTTGTATTTAGATCATGTCAGTAGGCGAGGGACCGTATGTGTCCCACTGTTTACATGGAGGGACAGTGAAAGCTCAGATTCCCTGCACTCCTTCTTCACTCAACACACTGGCTCTCAATCTCAAAAACACTGAACATAGGGTAGGTGCACCTGTGATTCGCTCTGCTTGATTTTCTTTTTTGTATATATAAAATGTATCTTCATCAGCTATGTGTATGGCTTGCGAGTGGAATGATTGTAAACTTTACCCAATATTCATCTTTCAGGTTATGACAGTAGGGGGCAGCAGTCACCAAATCGATGTGTTCACCAACTTCAGTTACAGAGCCTTTTCTCTGTCATTTTGAGCACATGCCAACATTTGTTTGAATTTGAAATCTGTGGCAAATTCTTAAATTGTGATTTGCTAGAATGCAACTAAACAATGTATTTTTTATAATAAACTTTTTTTTTTGGTTATTGTTCGCTGTTTTTTATCAGTGTGTGTTTTTAGCTTTACATTTGAATCATGCATTCTCCTCTGAAAAGGCCTTTGTTGTTGTTGTTTTTGTGTAACACTACTAAAATACACAGTATAGTATTACTCATGTACATTATGATTTTTAAAAGTAAATTTTAGTTTCGATTCACCCTTCATACACTACCAGTCATACACATTATCTTCTGCTCACCAAGTCTGCATTTATTTGATCCAAAATACAGTAAAAAGTAATATTTTTTTATTCTATTCTCTGTTTAAATAGATTTTAAATTGTAATTTATTCCTGTGATTTCAAAGCTGAATTTTTAGCATCACTACTCCAGTCACATGATCCTTCAGAAATCATTGTATTATTCTGATTTGCTGCTCAAAAACGTATTATTATGCTGAACACAGCTGAGTAGATTTTTTTATGAACATAAAGTTCAGAAAAACAGCATTTATGTGAAATAGAAATCTTTTGTAATATAATTATAATTATATGTATGTATGTATATATATATTATATATAATTAATTATATATTTCTATATCCCTCCCCCCACCAAAAATAAATAAAATAAAACTTATACTGACTCCAAGCTTTTGAATGGTAGTGTCTAACGTTACAAAAGCTTTTTATTTCAGATACATGCTGATCTTTCTATTCATCAAACAATCCTGAAAATATTGTTTTGAATATTGATAATTATAATAAATGTTCTAAAAATAAAATAAACTGCATTTTGAAATACATTCAAATAGAAAGCAGGTATTGTAAATATAAAAACATTTCACAGTATTACTGCTTTTGCTCTATTTTGAATCGAATAAATGCAGGCTTTAACTGGTAGTGTACAGAGCATTTCTATGCCAAAAAGTGTGTTTCTGCATGCAAGCTTACCAGTTCCAGTGTGTGTCTGGAATGCCATCAGTCGGTGTGTTGCGACAGAATAGCGATGGCAATCGCAGCAGCAACAGGAGTGGCACGAGGAGGAGGAGACTGAGAAACTCAGGCACATGATGAGGAGGATGAGAGTGACTCGACATTCAGGTGCGGCGGCCTCGGAGGGGCGGATCTGATCTCTGCGGCCGCTGGGACACTGTCCGAGCTTCCCCCTGCCTGTAGGACCGACCCGACACTGACCGACCAGCAACTTGTGCCAAGTCTTCCGTAACTCCCCCGGCGTGCTCGGAGTAACGTTATGTGGTTTAAAGTGTCTTCGGTGAGCTCTTCTTTAGATCCGAGTTTGATCTTATTACCTCACAGCATCTGCGGCTAGTTAAGTAGCTAGCTTAGCTGCATTTCAAAACAACTTGTGTAAATCACAAGCGAGGAGTTGTCGAGTTGAGTAATGGGTACAAGTTTGACCAGGCGGTTAAAAGAAACGGAACTTCAGAAGCAGATCAAGGCAAGAGTTCAGCTTGAGGTTTGGTAGGATCGCATGTTTTTACAGGTGTGTCCGTTAAATCGCAACATATGTCTGATTTTGAGTTTCTATGGATACTGCGCGTGACTCTACTAACGATAATACCGTAGAGTAAAGACGCGAGGTCGCTTATCTCAATCTGGTTATGATAACCTTAGACAATAAAAGTGATCTGCCTCTACAAAATGATTATCCCTTATTGTTATTTTTCCTCGAATTGACTGTTAAATCCGGTTGTACTACACAGAGCGCCAAATAGTTTCGCTTTTAATTTGGGCATGTTTGTATTGAGGAATTTAGCTTTGTTGGCACCGACAATGATTTTCTCTTATTGCATGATAAACGGACCTCAGCCTAGGTGTGTCTGTTTCACTTCTCTTCCACCTTTTTTTGTGTTCAAATGATCACATGTGGCTGGAAGACGTTAGTGTTTAACCAGCTGCCGGGTTTTAGACCAGAACAGTGTTTTAATGAAGACCGGTGCCCTCCTCGCGACGGCCGCTCAGGAAAAACACGTCCCTTCCTGTTTTCATGGAACATTTTTGGCAGTTTACTGAATCTCTGGCTTTGTCTTGACTCACTAGTTCTATGTGGGCTTTTAATGGTTCTACCCATTGTTATGGTTTCAATTGTAAGGGGCATCTCTGTACCTAAACTCGAGCGTAAAGCTGGTGCATGTGGTTTCGAACTGTGTCAGAAAGGGTGTCATTTGTCTGTCAGAGTGGGTGAAGCTAAATTTAGTTCCACAGCTGCTGTTCTGGGTAATGGGGGGAGTAAGGTTATGTCTAAATTCGAACAAGATGCATAATACCTGTCTCTTCTTTTCTCTTTTTTTTTAATTTCAGGATTAGGGCTTAAAGGGGACTGACGGGGACTTTTCTCACTTCCGGTTCGAATCTGCATTCCTACAGTGTTTTGGAGTAGCAGAGATCTTTCAACGTGTGGGAAGCTACCAGTCCCTGCATGCATCGGTTAAACAGGCAAAATGGGATTGTTGTGACTGAGATGCCATCTGTATATCTAGGAAATCAAGATTTGGAGACGAAACAGCTTGGATCTCAAACAAACCGTCCTGTTTTCCGGATGATTTGGTTCCTGATACACTCATAGCTCTGCTTTATGAGCACCTTCAGCAATTAAAGAACCACTTACTTTGTAATCTGAGTCATTTGATACGTAACCACAACAATGTGGTGATGTGTTTGCACTTGAGGGCGAGGCGACGAAGAGTAAATTTAACATTGATTTTAACTGTGGATCCCTAATGTGGGCTAAAGCAACGGAAATATAACTGGAAATTCAAAGGGTTTTAAGATGAACTAAAAATATTGCACTGAAAGTGCAAACGTGTTACAGACAAAGCAAAATCACTGATTGATGAATTGGATTGCACGGAAATCACACAGATGCATCATTTTGCACTTGAGTTTTGAGGACAACTGGAAGGACGATCCCATGATGCCCGCAGTATTTCACCCCAAACCCTCTGCACAAAACAGCCTTGTACTTTAAGACACAGGAAACGCGACTGGGGAGTTGAAAGCTGTCATTTCATGAGGATACATTTTGAACAGAAGAATGGCAGGAAAAGACTACCATCATCTCTTCAAGTTGCTCATCATTGGTGACTCCAGTTAGTATTTTTCTTCTTTTCCTACATATTCTAACATATTATGTCTGTTTATCAGCTGGGTTTTTTGAAACCCAGTAAGTCCCCACACGAGAACCATTAAAATATGTCATAAAATAAGTGATCGTTTTCTACACCCTGTCCACTAAGAATGCTCAAGAATGGACATTGTTGTGCAGTTTCACAATTGAACCGGAAAGCTGAAGTGAAACTACTGTATGTAAGTGTGTCATGTCAGTCCTCATCCCTTCAGTGAATTGAGTCACTTAATCAGTTCACTAGTATGAACGTGGGAGGGATGCGTAGCGTTATGAATGTTGGGTCAATGTTTTGGTCTGTGAAACTGCTTTGTCCTAGATTGCTTGGTTTCACTGGAATTTTTTTACAATTTTGATTAAACATTGCCAAGTCAAAAACAGTAAAAGAAAACATGTACATGGATGAATTGTTCATACTAAGACCATTAACAAATAGGCTGATTTTCTAATTTAATGCCATCTTTACTAATCCTGTTTAAACATTTGCTTTCAGATTAGAGAAGCTTTTGTTTGTAAGCAAGTATCAGTGGTGCTAAATCACAGTTCATCATGTCATTTAATTTTGGTATTAACCACAGCCGCCTCTTTCAGTCCATTGTGGCCACTTACACGTGGCTTAGCTTAAGCCAGGACTAGGCCTCAGTTTTACAAAAAATACCTTAAAAGAAAACATTACAGGTGTGCATCTTGGTACAGAACAATGACTCTGACATATTTTAAGATATGTCAGAGCAAGATATTTTCAGTTGAGACAGCTCAAACGTGAATTTTAGTCTGGGACTAGCTTAAGCCTTGTCTGTGAAACTATAGAGCTATGAAATGTTCAGCTAGTCGTGGCATGTCTCTATGAAGACTGTAGGCTTTGGTTAGTATTCTGGTTGGTTTTGAACCTTCGACCTCTGAGCATTGTGGCCTTTGCGACAAAAGGATATGTCAAGATTACATTGCATGGAATAGATAGACTATATGAGATATTTGCTAGTTATTTACACTGTGCTGTTGCACTTGTTTTGATTTATTGTTGGTGATGTTTTAAAATGAGTTATTATTTATTCACTTTTATAAATTCATGTTTAGCTGTTAATTTAATGTAGTGTAAATATTAAAATCAAGTTTTAGAAAAGAAGAGCTTTTTAAAATGTCTGTCATTTAATTAGAAGCACACTGAGGTATTACAGCTGACTCTTTAACAAATGTTGCTCTGACTCTGTTGCAGATGTAGGGAAAAGCAGTTTGCTCTTACGATTTGCGGACAACTCGTTCTCTGGTGAGTCTGCTTGGCACAAAGTGCGTGTCTGTGTGAGAAAGACAGAAAATGAGGCGAAGGGTCTGTAAATACATGATCTAATTCACTGTTCTCAGCGAGACAAAGTGAGAGCGTATGTTTGCTTGAAAGTGTTAAAGTTGTTCAAGTGTTTAGTGATATAAAAACATGCTTTTGCACTCTTCACAGGCAGTTACATAACTACTATTGGAGTTGACTTCAAGATCCGCACAGTGGAGATAGATGGAGAAAGAGTTAAACTCCAGATCTGGGACACTGCAGGGCAGGAAAGGTTCAGGACCATCACCTCAACGTAAGCCTCGCTCCAGTCTAACTGCTTATTAAATATGTTGTTAGACCATTCTCATGATCTCTGTCAGTCTTCCTTTCACGGGTTTGCTACGCTTCTCTAGGTATTACAGAAACACTCATGGTGTCATCATCGTTTACGATGTCACAAATCCTGAATCGTTTGTCAACGTGAAAAGATGGTTAAACGAGATATCACAGAACTGTGACAATGTCTGCAAAATTTTAGGTTAGTTTGTTTTTTGGGTTTTTACATTTTTTTCTTTTTTAAGTTGCAATGTGAGGAAAATAGATGTTTTGGTTGTATATTCTCAATTTGTTGTAGTATCAAAGGTAAACATGTAATACACCTTTCCACTCTGCTCCCTAACAGTTGGAAACAAGAATGATGATCCTTCTAAAAAACTTGTGGAAACTCAAGATGCTCTGCGCTTTGGAGAGTCAGTTGGTGTGAGGTTATTTGAGACAAGTGCTAAAGAGAATATGAATGTAGAAGAGGTGGGTTTATTTTATTTTTTTAAGCTGTGACATTTATTAGGTTTAAACTCAAATTAATTCTAAAATATCAGTATTTAAGATATTTTAAGCCTACATTCGTTTTAAATCCTTAGTATTTAAGTTTATTTAAGCCTAAATTAATTTGAAAGTCCTCAGTATTTAAGCTCAGTACTTAACCAAAAAATCTTATTTTTATGTTGGCTTGAATGGAATAATAGACTATATGTGTTTTTCAATTTATTCAACACGTCCACTCTAATGCGTTAAATGTAATATGTACAATTTTTATGGCTTGTATTCTCTTCTGTTTGCAGATGTTCATGGCTTTCACCCACATGGTCCTTCGGGCCAAGAAGCAGAGCCAGAGTCGAGCAGAAAGAGAGAGGGAGAGAGAAAAGGACACTGTCCATATAAATTCCCACAGGGACAGAGAAAGGAGGAAGAAAGGGAGGAAATGCTGTTAGAGCAGAGGTGCTAAGAAGAAAAGAGGGACAAATCGAACACCTTTGAGACTTAGATCCTTTGGGTCACGTTTCCAGCTAAAAAATGTGACTCTTTTTTTTTATGTTAACACTGCGCTTAGATAAAACCAAGAGGAATAGAAAATAACTTGCTATTATGTGCCGAACATCAGCGTTTGTTTACACAAATGTTTGTCAATGAAATGTTTTTGTTTGTTTGTTTTTTACAAAAGGGGAATCGACTGGCATGGATTTACACTGGCATCAAGGCCTGGTGCAGGAAAGACACTATATTGAAACTGTCTTATGCTTTCCACTGTGATTAGTGAGAGATGTGTCTTGTTGGATTAAAATTGACTGGATATGTCATTAATGTATGCAAATAATAAATTAGCAATAAAATATGATTTTAAAAATCACAAACCCCACAGCAATGTTCATTTCTGACATCTTAAAGTTGTGAAAGAGGCATGTCTGTAGGTGACTCCTGCTGCATTGATTAAGTGCTCACTGTCCTTTGACATATAAAATGATAAAATGCACATGTTTCTCAGACACAATTGTTTCTGAGATTAACCTGCTAGATTAATGGTGGAAGAACCATTTCTTTATATCATTTAATTGGACCTCTGAGTCACGTTCATGACTCATTCCTGTTTGTCTGTCCGTCAGCTGTGGCATTACACTGGATATTCATGAAGGGATATTTAAAAATAGACAATAAAATACCAGGTAGTCTACATAAACGAGAAAACATAAAGCAATTGTTGATGTATAGTGAGGATATTAATATGCAAAGAATTTAATGTAACAATGTATTGTCTAACATTATTGACTAATACTAGTTTTTTTTCATTGCCTCAATTAAGAATTACATTTTCATTTAAAATCATTACGATTATAGATGTTTTTGTAAACGTTTGTTTGTGGATCACAACATACTCAAACCTTTTGCTTTGGTGTGTGTAAAAACATTATAAAAACAAATGAGCCGATTCTTCCTCGTGTATAGCACAAAAAGTGCAGTTGTTGTCGATGTGTATGAATTTCAATGAAAATCCACTATAATGGTAAATTTTGTGAAATATTTTAAAGTGTAGCCTACACCATTGACTTTGTTCAAAATACAAAAGTTGTATGGATTTACCCAAGCACCTTTAAAATTAATAATCCAATCAAACAAACAAACAAACAAAATCCCTCTAGGCGGTATTTTATGTTTGTATCGGGAATATGTTTTATATTTTTTTACAGTCATCTCCGTGTCATCTGACCGATGTCGTAGATGGGTGACGTCACCGCGAACATGGCTGCCGAGAGCGAGTGAGTATTGGGCTTCTGGTAAATATTGCCAGAAACGTGTATTTATTATAAATTCTCATATATATCTGTAGTTGTTTGATATATGAACTGAAAATATCTTATCTGTAAGACTTAAATGATTTAAATTGCAGACCACAGTTGGTTACGATATAGCAGAGCTGTCATAGGTGACTAAATAGTACATACCGTTTAAAAAACTAATAGTACATACTTAGAAAAGTATGAAAGAAAATAATTTGGCCCGAGGCTAGCATAAAGGATCCGCAGTTAGTTGATCAGACATAGCCGGTAGGCGTTAGATTGACAATATGTAAGTAAACAAGTGTGCTACTGCAGTTGTTGTCGTCTTTGGCCCTTTGGTATTAATCTGATGTGTCATACTCACCCCCGGTTTCACAGACAACACTTAATCTATCTGTTTTCTAAGGCATGTTTATAAAAATTACTTAAATGTCTTAATTGAACTATGGCCTAATTCTGGTTTAGGCTAAGCCCTGTCTATAAAAGCTGGCCTCAGTGTTGTTACATTAAGCTAGTTCTACATTAAAGTAATTTCACATCTGTTTGACACCACAGTGTCCTGTCGGAAATTGAAGTGCTGCAGTCCATCTACTTGGATGAGCTCAGTGTTGATCAGAGAGATGACGGGTAAATATATAAGCATTTATTGCTCTTGTAAATTTTTTTGTAAATTGCTAATAATTCAGTATCATTAACCTGTACAAAAATAAATATGTCAAAACTGTCTCATTTAGAGGATGGACAGTCAGTCTGGTGCTCTATCCCTCCACCGCGGAGGACTGTCTGTCCCAGTTTGTCCGTCTTACTCTGACAATGGATCTGGACTCTCAGGTTTGTTGATCAGATTGCTATAATATTAGACTATGGTAATTGTGCTTCTTTACTGGCGACACTTGTGTCCCTGTTGTTCTTCTGAGAGTAATTTTGTCTTCACTTCCAGTACCCATATTCATCCCCTTGCATCTCTATTCACAATCCACGTGGACTCTCGGATGATAAACTGCTCAGGTGTTTGATTATTATTAGAAACTGCTATTTTAAAATGTCCTGTTAAGCTGTATACTTTTTTCATTGTTTTTACGCACTCTTTTCTCTCAGTTTACAGAGGAGTTTGCAGATGGAAGCAGAGTCATGTATCGGGACACCTGCACTGTATCAGCTCATAGAGGTTTGGATTCCTTATTTAGTGCAAAATATATACTACTGTTCAGATGTTTGTAGAAATTGAAGCTTTTTTTCAGTAAGGATGCATTAAATTAAAGTGACAGTCAAAGACATTTATAATGTTACAAATAAATGGTGGTCTTTTTGGTTAGATTTTGCTTTTTAAACATAAAAAGATCCAAACTTGTTTTAAAAGATTGACACTAACAAATCTAACTTAAAATAACACTTAAAAATACAATGGTACATTTTGTGATATATTTTAAAGGGAAGCCTACACCTCCGAGTTTGTTCAAAATACAAATGTTGTATGGATTTACCCAAGCATCTTTCCAAATAATATCAGAGATCTATGCATTCCAAAACAAACAAACAAAAAAATTATAATAATAAATGACATTTTCATACATTTTACAATATATTGCATTATAAAACTTTTAATTAATACTATTTCACAATATTGCTGATTTACTGCAATTTAGAACAAATGAATTCAACCTTGGTGACCATTAGACACTTCACTCAAAAACATCAGTAGTGTTTGTGCCTGCTAATATGTATTTGTCTCAGCCCATTTCTCTATGTCATCTTCACAGAGAGCCAAAGAGATCCTAACTGAGAGCAATATCCCCCATGGAAACTGCGTCATCTGTCTCTATGGCTTTAAGGTTTGGTGTTTTAATTGTAACATGCTCTTAAGTGTGGTTTGTGGCCTGTTTGTAAAAGTTGTAAATGAGCTTGTTCCTCTTTTTTCAAATCCATAGGAAGGGGAAGTGTTCACAAAGACCGGCTGCTATCACTATTTTCATTCTCACTGTCTTGGCCGCTACATCACTCACTCTGAGATGGAGCTGAAGGACCGTGAGAGGGAGCTGGAGGAGGATAAAACCAGAGACAGGACCGAAGAAGAGGTGCAGCTTCCTTTTGTTCACTTTCATACGTTTTCCGTACTTCAGGCAAAATGCTTATAATTTGGTATTAAATTAAACTCCAGTCAGCAGTTTTGTGCATTGCATTATTATTACTATATAATTTTCTTCAGTGTTACTGTGAACGTTTAACTAGTTGCAGTCCAGGTGAACTTGAATAAAAGCAAGGTTTTTTGGGGATATATTATGTGTTTTTTGTTTCATTAACAGGAGTTGGCTGTCGTTTGCCCCGTGTGTCGAGAGCCTCTCACCTATGATTTGGATGCCCTCCTTTCCTCTCCAGCTCCAGTTTTCACACAGGTAAGACACTCTGTATCTTTCTCTGTGAATACGGTGTAGCAGTTGGGTCAAGCTAAACTGGCCTGACGTTTATCATTGTTAGAAATGTCAAGTGGACAATGTCACCCTTGTGTTCTGTGCCAAGCAGTAGTTTTTTTTTAAAACAGTGCATCATTGTCCCGTGTGCAGTCTCTCTTGTTAGCTATGCCAGGATGTCTAGTTGGAAAGCTCAACACCCTCATGTATGCTCACTGGTCACATGCTGTGGACACACATGAACCTTGTGTTTATTATTCCTTCACACACAGCAGGACGATGCAGTCATCAGTGGGGAATTCAAAAAGAAATGGGCAGCACTCCAGAAGGTTCTGGAACGGCAGAAGGAAAAGGGTGGAGTTATTGACCCCGAAGCAGAGTCTAATAGATTCCTCATTCACATTAATGAGGTATATCCTAAATGGAACATATATTACTTTTTATAATAATTTATTAATTAAAAGGGTCATGAGCTGCCTTTGTTTTTTATTTTATACTGTTCATTTAGGTCCACTTCTGATGTTCATAATCAAGATTTGTACAACAAAAAACGTCAGAATTTCAATGGAATAGGCTTTTTTCTGTGCTGTTTTGACTCCCTCTTCTGAACACTTTGTTTGAATAGGCGTGGCGGATTAGCTGATAGTTGTGTAAGTTTGACAGCGTACATTCATCATGGATGGATGCTTTTTATGTTAAAAATACATAACTACTCAGTACATATTAATCAGACAAGCAATTGGGATCACGTAACAAAAACAACATTGGATTCAATAAAACATAGTCTTTAGTTTCATTCTTTCTGAAAATTATGAGTCGAATTGTGCCTTGTTTGTAAACAAATCTTTGGTAAAATGAAGCAAACGAAGGACGTCCTTACTGGTCTGGTGCTTCTTTTAAAAGAAAAAAAGTGAATCATATAAAGTTTATTGTTTTATTCCTGCGTAGACCTGCATTTGCTGCTTTTGTCATTTACTAACTACTGTATGTGTGCAAATCAGTGACCATGTTTAAACCATAGATATATATATACATAGATGCCTCATTAGCGACTGTTTCTATGGGCCGCAATACATAAGCCATCGGCCATATTGTAGCGGTCTTTACTTGACGTCATTCACAATAGTAATTACTGAATGTTCAAAAGAGGCCACAGTCCTGCACAGAACGACTCAACGGCTCTGTGTGAGCCTATGGTGAATGACGTCAAGTTCACCATTCCAACATGGAAACCGCTTCTATGTGCCTGGATATATATGCGTCTATATATGTCTATAGGCTAAATGAACAATGAAGTAAAAGTAGGTATTGATCTTCTTCTGTGGAGGCGGTGCTTATCCACACTATTACATCATAGAGTGGCACATTCAGATTGGCTTTACTATAAGCTGTTTTTAGACTAACGAGTCCTGAAACTTACAGAATGTTTCATAGCACAGTGGCCTCCTATGTGTCAAAAGATCAAGGCAATTTTGATTTCTCAGTTTATGCCCCCTTTAATATTTATTCACCCAGAATAGGAGTGATGATTGTATTTAGCTGCAGTCTGTGTATGGCATGAGTTCTCAATGTCAGAATGTGAAAAATTACATAAATGAATGTGGGATGTGTGTTTTTCCTCAGGCTCCAGCTAATGTTTCTGACACTCCTCCAACGGATGCCTCTGGTGCCGAATCTACTCAGTCACTCCCCTCCTCGTCCCAAGATCCCACAGATGCAACCCAAGTCTCTCAAAGTCATCACACTACGGGCCAATCACAGCGCCCGTGCCCTCGTGAGAGAAGGCAGCAAGGTGACTTCAAGAGAGGTCGTAGAGGAAGAGGAGGAGGTGGAAGAGGGGGATCAGCTCGTCACATGATGCCTACACTTGGGGTAGAACGATTGGGCAGGCTCATGCATTCTTCTGATAAGAGTCATGAGAATCATGTAAACTCAGGCCCACCGAACACCACACCACAGAGAGAAAGTACAGCACAAGGACAGGAATGTGAACTCAGTGATAATATAACACAGCTCAGGCAGCCTTTGACCAATGAAGAAGAAAAACCAGTTTCTCAAGAGAAGGTTACATCAGAATCCAACTGTGGACAAGATGTGAGCCAACAAAAAGGGTGTATTTCAAAAGATGTGACTCACACAATCTTACAGGAAGGACACCCAGAAAGGGAACATGTGGTTAGAGGATGGAAGCGTGGCGGTCGTGGCTCTGGACGACATTATGGACACTGGCAGGAGAGGAACTTCAAGGGACCCAGTCACTGGGATACTTCTGGAAGCGTTGGATACCGTGGAGGAGGACACAGAGCCAGAGAGGGAGGGGCAGGGCATCATCACAGAGGGGGCGGGGCTTATAGAGGTGGTGGGAGGGGTTTGCATCAGAGAGTGGAAAAAGAATTTAGGAAAGAGGGAGTACTCTGACAATGGGAGAGGGGAGGTGCAGGCAGGGGAACAAGTGTACCTCCCAGTTTCACCAGCTGTACCATCATTATGTCAGTGTCTATAATAAAATTCTCCACAAGCAGTAAACTGCCCTGTGTTTTTCCTTCCTCTCTTTGGTTCATCATTGTTGTTAGTGAAAATGAAGGAGTAGACATTGCAATTAGGAAGGAGTGTAACCACTAGGGAAGTTCAATGATGTTTAACTTTTGCCACAGCAATTGTGATAAAGTCACCAATCCATAAATCAGAACTCTGTAAAAAGTTTGTTCTTTCTGTTGCATATTATGTAAGATGAAACAGTTAAATAAACAGGATAAATGTATGGAATATAAATATATAACACATGTAATGTTTTCATACAGACACACACACACACGAGGATTATATAAATAATTAAAATGTTATCAAACCTATCAAAATCTATGCATACTGTGCTTGTTTTTGTTAAAATAAGTTATATAAAATAAAAGTGAAACAACAGTAGCGCTACTACACAAATCGTAGTACTGCGCGTGCGCGAGTGAACGCGGCGTGCGCAGTGTTTTCAAATGGACAAAGATGTCTGGCGTAGCGATGTCGATGTCCAACAATCGCCACCCAAACATGAACAATTCATACGATAACTGCGGTTCAGAAGAGCGAATGGATGTGGAAATAGACGCTGGTCACGCCGGAACCGACAGAGGAAGCTTAGAGACGGGAACGAGAGCGACGTGTTCATCAAACGGCAGTGGCGGGGAAGAGGATGAGGTGGAGGCCGCTGATCGAGAACGAGAAGCCGCGGGCTCGAGTTCTCCGCCCTCCGGGGATGGAGTGTCGCTCGGCGGCGGCAGAGAGCAGGAGGTGTCAGTAGAGATCGGGGAGACTTATCTGTGTCAGCGTGCGGACAAAACATGGCGTAAGCTCAAAAATGAAAAAGCTTTGATGCTAAAAGCTTAATTTGCCATTTGTGGTTCTGTGTTACCAATGTATTATCATTTACTTACTATTGTTATGAAAATAATGCCGATTGAGAAATGCATAAATGACAGTCCATGCAAACCCAAAATGTGAATGCACATACTCTTTATTTATTCACTTGTTTTCTGCTTTTCTTTCAGATTCAGCAGAGGTTATTCAGTCCAGGCTGAATGAACAGGAAGGCAGAGAAGAGTTTTATGTCCACTATGTTGGATGTGAGTGGAACTGCGTGACCATTCATAGCTGACACAAATACTTTACAGGTTTGTTTAATACTGATTCACTGAGAACAAGCACTCTTTTGTCATTTGCAGTTAACAGACGTTTAGATGAGTGGGTTGGAAAGGCTCGTTTGGCACTGACAAAGACTGTGAAAGATGCAGTGAGAAAGAGTGTGGAGGAAGGTGGTGGAGGTGAACTTGTGGACCAGCCAGAGAGGAAGATCACCCGAAACCAGAAGCGTAAACATGACGAGATCAACCATGTTCAGAAGGTATGCCTGTTATCACGTTTCTGCACATCTAAACGACACAGTGTTGATCATATCAGTCCGATAGCAACATGTGTAATTATTTGACTACATCTTTTCATCCTTTAGACTTATGCAGAGATGGACCCCACCACAGCAGCCCTGGAGAAAGAGCATGAGGCTGTAAGAGGGGCTAACATTTGCATAACGCTCTGAGGAAAAAAAAAAGTGCTTTGCGTTATCACAGTGCTTATAGTGTTTCACATCAATGTCAGTAACAAACCATGTCTATCTCATTTTCATCAAAACGTTGCTTTTATTTTCAGATCACAAAAGTTAAATATGTGGACAAGATCCAGATTGGAAACTTTGAGATTGATGCATGGTACTTCTCTCCATTCCCTGAGGACTATGGAAAACAGCCTAAGCTTTGGATCTGTGAATACTGCCTGAAGTATATGAAGTTTGAGAAGACTTTCAGATACCACCTGGTCAGTTCACACAATGGTTTTGTTGTTGATTCACACAGTAACATCTGTTATTAAACCATAGGGGGTGCTATACATCTGTGCTAAGGAATTTAATGGCTTGGAATAGAGTGCAGCAGTTATGGGGTATTTTTGTAGGCCTGCTTCTGTCACCCAAAAATCAACAGGATTTGTCCAGTAGTTTTCTGAATATTTATGAAAATAAGTGACCAATAAACAAACTACACCACAGCTGGATGACTTCTATCTCACCACAACTGAGTTTGTGGCAACTCTTAAAATCTTGAAAAGTGTTAGTTAAGATGGTTTGCAGAGTTGTGATTATGCAGACTAGTGGGTAGATGAGTTTTCCTATTTAGCATGGTTTACTTTTCCTAATTAATGTCCCCAACAACCTCTGTAGTACCATTTAGGTACTTATTAGTGGCCTCCTTTTTTAGGATCAGTAAAAGCTTAAAAAAAATTATGAATGGTGTATAGATTTTAATTCAAGCATTAAACCAAGAGCCCATTTAAAAACCCCACTGACTTTAGGACAGTGGAGCTGGAAGTGCAGAAAATCCTGTCTTGTTTGGGTTTTAGGCTAATTCCTGTAGCGCTTTTTACAAGAATTTGTTCTTAGATCAATGTTGTTATTTGTCAATCAGCTGGGGTTTTTTTATTTTTGTGTTTTTTTTTAAATTAATGTTGTTGTTTTTTTTAGCATTTCTGGCTTTCCGGAGTGAGGTTAATGTTCTTGAATTTATACCGTCTTTTGTTTTCCTGTTTCTTTGTTCCTCAATGGCTCCTGTTTCAGTCGCAATGTCAGTGGCGTCAGCCTCCAGGCAAAGAGATTTATCGCAGAAACAATATCTCAGTATACGAGGTTGATGGGAAGGACCATAAGGTGAGCCAGATCGTACCTGCCATTAAAATGAAGCATAGAAACAAATGATTTTGTGACAGATTTCAAATCCCTATGTTGGTGTAATATTTCCCTACAGTTTGTTGTTCTCACTGTCTTTCTCACTGTAGATCTACTGTCAGAACCTGTGTCTCCTGGCAAAGCTCTTTCTGGATCACAAAACACTTTACTTTGATGTAGAGCCATTCATCTTCTACATCCTCACTGAAGTCAACAAACAGGGGGCACATATTGTGGGTTACTTCTCTAAGGTAAAGTGTTTCTTTTGGTTTGTTTTTGCAGCGTATCTGTTAATTTGTATCGTGATTAAGAATGTATTCTTGATGAGTAGGAGAAGGAGTCTCCAGATGGGAACAATGTCGCTTGTATTCTCACGCTTCCTCCGTACCAGAGAAGAGGATATGGAAAATTTCTAATTGCATTCAGTAGGTTTCACTCCTGGTTCACCTCTCCACAGATGTTCCCTTCCGATATAAGCATATACACTGATAACTCCCGTCATATTCTTCTCAGGTTATGAGTTATCTAAGCTGGAGAGTACGGTGGGGTCTCCAGAGAAGCCTCTGTCAGACTTGGGGAAGTTGAGCTACAGGAGTTACTGGTCTTGGGTGCTACTAGAGATTCTGCGAGACTTCAGAGGGACCCTGTCCATCAAAGATCTCAGGTACACATCCAGTCACAAACACAAGAATAAACCTGCACGTAAACAAACGCATAAGGTTGCATGCAGAGTCAACAGCCAGGGCTTTGGTGAAGAGATCTAACACATCCATAATGTCTACACCCGCAGTCAGATGACGAGCATTACTCAGAGTGACATCATCAGCACACTACAGTCTCTGAACATGGTCAAGTACTGGAAAGGTCAACATGTCATCTGTGTCACACCGAAACTTGTAGAGGAACATCTCAAAAGTGCCCAGTACAAGAAACCACCAATAACAGGTAACGTATCTGCCCCTTGTTCTATTCTTTGACCTATATATGTGTTCTCATGCATTCAAACATTTACATTTTGTTTCTACAGTGGACACACATTGTTTGAAATGGGCACCTCCCAAACACAAGCAGGCCAAGTTCTCTAAAAAGTAAACATCGCAGAAATGAAGAGAGGGAAACTGCCCCTTCACCCAAGATGTTTTTTTCCACCGCTAACCTAAATGTCATGTAGAAAGGACTAATATTGTATATTCGCATAATGAGTCTGTTATTTTTTTTAAATAAATGAATAGTAATATTCATGTCATTGCTTGCGAGTCGTCTTTTTTTAGTGCAGTATGGTATTTCAGTTCTGTGAGGTAGTTTAATATTTATACCAGACTCCACTTCATGTTCACATTACTTTTGGAAGAAGAAAGTTGTAAAGTCAAGCTACATTATGCTGAATTATTCATTTGTCAGTATAGAATTACTGTTTCACATGAAGCACCTGTCTGGCTTTTAGGTGAAAGTTGATCCCTATACACACTGTACTGAGAATACGGGTTGTATGTGTGTGTGTATATATATATATATATATATATATAAATAATATATATATAGGTCAAATGCCCTTCAGCTTAAGGAACAATAACTTGTTATAACCTAGTTGTAGTTATCATACTTGGATTTTTACACCACTGAAACGGAACCTTATACTGCCAATCTTATCAATGGCAAATTATTTAATGAAGCATTATTATTATTGTGTTTATTCTTTAAACAGCGTAAGTTAAACTACGACAAAATACTATTGTGTGGCTTGAGAAAAGACTACTCAAAATTCAGTTTATTATTAGGAAAGACAACATCAGTCTAACCGAGGCCTACGGCAGTAATTCTGCTCTCTTCCACTCACTGTGAGTCTTTCTGTCGAGAACAACGGGCTCATTATTTGGGAGGAGATTGAGACGGCGCGCTGTGATTGGACGCTGGCAGCAGGTAGAAACGCACAGGTACTTTCACGCATTCTCTGCCAAGTGAAGATTCCTGCGTTTTCACTCGCTGCTCTTTTCTCACTTCTCGATCACATCACCTCCTTTGTCTTTGGCTCTCAGTAAATGTAAATTAATGTCGGAAAGATACGAATATGTTTCGTTGTCAGAACGAGGCATCACAAATCTGTAACTTGGCGCGGCTGGAGAAAATTAACGTTTTGGTTGATTGACATTTTTATTGTTTGAATGTGACTCTGGATTATTCATTTTTTGGATATTGGACATCAGACAATACAAGTAGGTTTTTAGACCTGATTGTTGATACCAATTTTGATTGTTCTTTGTTGAATTAGAGTCCAATAAAGGTCGCAAGGGCAAATTATAGTTATTGTAATATTCATTAGGCTAACGTGATTATTTACAGAAACTTGTCCAGCTGAACAGAATGACTGATTCATGGCTACAGCTCCTTGTCTTCATGTTAACAGGCAAGTCTTATAGGATGTAGTAGGTCTATTGCTGTTATTTGATTCAATGCATTCATTAAATTCATAATTTGTCTTTCTGTATCTTAAGGTCTGTCAACATGTATGGCACAAGGTAATTATTTCTCACTTTATGGGTCAGTGACAGATTAAGATATCAGAGATGAATAAATCTTTTAAAGATCTTTTTTTTTTTAATGTGTCATGTTCTTAGGAATCTTTGTACTCAAATGTTTTTAATATGATTTTTTTCAAATAATGATTTCAGAAATGTATTAGAAGTGAAGAACATTTAAATGAAGTTCTAAAATACTGGTACCAAATGCTTTTTTAAATGTTTTTTATTTATTTCAATAGCAAAAATCTTTTCAAGGTAGAAAAATATTTTAAGGATACTCGACATTTCAAGACATTACATTACAAGAGCAAGACATTATACTTTCTATGAATAAAATATTAAAAATGTTTATAATGTCATGATTGTTTATATATTGGTATTCTAGTGTATATTTGACTGTTTAATCACAATTTGTCATGTCACTTTAAAAAAAAAAAATCCAGAATGACTTACATTATATTCAAGGTTTCACATTTTACCAGTTTATGCTTTCCTTGAAAATTGAAGCATACTTTACATATCCAAACAACTACATCCAAATGACAAAGTCAGAACTTGTTTATCACAGTAAAAAAAGGCTAATTTTTCTAGATGTGGATTTTTTTTAAATGAACATCACATCTTTGACCTTTATAAACTTTCTCCTCTTCCTCTTCAAGTTTGTAACCTTACCCACAACAGTTTTCACTTACGCCTTATGCTCCTGTTTGTGTCGCTCCCCATTAATATATTGAGAAGATGTAATGATACTCTAGGGATGTTGTAGGGCAGGTGTGATCATGTAAGAAAATCTCTACTGTGTATGTGTGCTAAATCTCCTCTGACCTGTTCTCGTAAGTGTGCGGCAGGCCTCCGCTAGGGAAACGCATCGTGGGAGGAGTTGAAGCATCAGCAGGGGCATGGCCATGGCAAGTGGACATTCAGTTGGGATCCAAAGGCCATGTTTGTGGTGGATCCATAATTGCAAAAAATTGGGTCCTCTCTGCTGCACACTGCTTTCCTAAGTAAGTATCATCATATCATCAATGACAGTGTGGATAATAGAGAGGTTAATGTTCTCTATCTTCTGCCCTCAGCCCCTCAGAAGTGTCTTCGTATCGCCTGTACATGGGACGCCACCTGCTCAATGGCTATAACCAGTTTGAGATGATCAGTCAGGTGCAGCGCGTGGTCGTTCCAGAAGGATACTCAACACCTCAGGAGGGCAGAGATGTAGCTTTAGTGCAGCTGCGCTCTCCGGTCACCTGGTCAGACAGGATCCAGCCTGTGTGTCTGCCATATGCTGGATTCCAGTTCAACAGTGACACCTTATGCTATGTCACGGGCTGGGGACACACTCAGGAGGGAGGTAAGTGCATCATAAAGGAAATAAAGGGGAAACTAAGAGATTTTACTGTTTAAAGTCATGCCAAAACTTCATTTCTGTAGTGCTAGGAGGAGGAGAAATAGTTAAAAAAACAAGATAAATGAATAGAACACATTTATTTCTATAGATTTTTGTTTTCTACTTAAATATCTTTAGGTTTGGGACAAACTGACCAAAAAAAATCACACTATGAAAAGCAAACTAATCAGCAACAAACAAAAGAAACAATAATACTTCTCAGCTCTTTCTAAAAATATAAATAATTTGTACTTTTTTCATAAAATGTAAATATTATACACAGTATTGTAACTGTTTTAAAAAATGTCTGTGTCTCTTCCTGAAGCAAAGAGTAGAGCATGTTGATGAGCAACACCAAAATCATGAGTTCGGTTTCCAGCTCACTGAGCAGGCATGAACAGATAAAAAGGCATCATGCCTTCAGTGCAGAGAACGTTTTAGATTTAGAAGATTTGTTTATTGAGTGAGAAACAAAGTTTCCTGATGCTTTATGCAAATTGTCTATTGCTGCTGCATGGAAAAGATAAAAATGATTTGACATGGAAATGATAGATAAGAGAGAAGACTGCTTTCTGTCAGATACAATGATATAGCAATATGATATAGCCGGACAAAGCCTTCTAGCTTATGGAAGATCTGTTCCCTATTTTATGTTAGGTTAGGTTAACAACATTTGGTAATTATTTGCATTTTGTATTTCACCTTCACTGTTTTTCCTTTTAAATAGTTTCCCTCAGTGGAGTCGGAGCGCTACAGGAAGTACAGGTGCCCATTGTCAACCAGTCCTCCTGCCAGTTAATGTATCAGATTTTGTCATCTGATTTAGTAACAGTCAACATCCTATCAGACATGATCTGTGCTGGATACATGGAGGGAGGCAAGGATTCCTGTCAGGTGTGTGACACTAGCACACAGCCATTGTACTGATTCATCCTGCTGTGTACAAAACATATTTGTCTCTTACAGGGGGACTCTGGAGGGCCTCTGGTTTGTCCTGGTGGCAATGGGACTTGGATTCAAGTGGGAGTCGTAAGTTTTGGACTTGGGTGTGCTCAGAAGAACCGACCAGGTATCTATTCCAGAGTCTCAAGCTTCGCGAGCCTCATCCACACCACAGTACCAGAAGCTCACTTCTTCGGTCACGCTCAGAGGAGTGAAAGTCAAACACTTCTGGTTCTAGGTCTTTCTTTTGCATTGGTACTTTTGTGGAGATAGTATATTAGTTAAGCATATGCAATATACAGGTGAAACCCAAAGTCAAGTTTTGAAACACCATGCACAGTTTTGTTTGTATGGCATTGATTCGCCATATTTTGAATGCTGTGCAAAGCTTCAGAGGTATTGAAGCTTGTTTTTTTTATGATGTAATAATACAGTATGTGACATGAAGAGATGTGGTCATCTGATCCTTCCTAAGCACGGATCCAGTAGTTTTATATACTGTTCTTACTGTGAATTGGATTTGTTTTATGCAGTTTCAGTAATGTCACCAACATCTCAGAACACTGTAAAATGCCAATTTCCTTTTTAACAGCATAAATACAATGTTGTGTATTTCTTGTATTGATTATTTGTAATGAAAAATCAAATTGATTTGACTGCATAAGGGATAATATTGCACATTACAGCTTTGTATGATCCACAGCGTCCAGTAACAGTAATCAGTAGCAGTATTGCAGCTTCTTTAATAATTTTAGGATTTATATTAAATAAGTATGCCACCTGTGTTTTCCTTTTTACTGTGTTTTTATTTATTTACGTTTATCATTTTTTAGGATGCAGAGTTATGTCCATTTCAATGCACTTTGAGCTTTTTCGTCCTTTCTTTTTTATTTTTAAATACGTCATATACGTTTGGGGACTTCTAAAGATACCTAAAGATTTAACCCTTTATGCCTGGTACATTAATTTCTACTTATTTCCTTGTTGTTCTAAAAAAAAAGCAACATATTGAAATATGGTAATTAAAAGGGCTGGCCTTAGGCTAATCATTGATGTGCTGTTTTTAAGTCAAATGACATTTGAATGTTTCTCCTGAACACCTCTTCCCACTGTCACCCTCACATGGAGGACATCTGTTGAAGTGCTCCAGAAACTGCTCTGTTAACCTAATTTCTGAACATCTCTTCCCAAGAAATATTTTTTTTTTGCATTGTCTTTGGTTAGTAAGTTACACATTTGTATTCACAAATCAACAGTTTTACTATAAAGTGAGAAAATATCAGTGGAAGTGACAATGTATTTCCCATTGGGTTTTTTTTTATAGATCAATAATATGATTACAGTTATTCAAAGTGTTTATTGAATTATAGTTGTATTTGTGTATGAATAAGAAAGTTATTTAATCTTTTCAGAAAAAGAATGCAGCAATATTTCAGGCAAAAGGCAATACTCTTTAATGAGATGACAATGAGGATGAGTTAACCTTCATTGACTGTAATGATGAGTGTGTATATATAATTATGTATGTGTGTAGCAGATTTTGATGGAAATTAGGATAGAATGCATTAATTTCTAAAAGAAATGTGCATTTCAAATGAAAAGAAAATATTTAATTTTCTTTTCTTTTTTTTCGACATTTTCCATTGTGGTACACTGTTACCATATGGCAACGTTTTCATAAATCCCCACTCTAAAAAAAAAAGTCAAATGTGTTTTGATTTTTAGAAATGAAGCTATTTTATGTAACTTTCTGTAAAAATATGTCATGGTTAGAACACAATGCATACCATAGAGGGTTAATTTCTCTCTATATATATATATATTCACCTTAAGTCTGGCATGGATTTCAAGTGGTTTTAAATGTGTAATTGCACGTGTTTACTATATAATGGTAGTAGTCTAATTCTGTAAACATCTAAAAGCTGAATGGGTGACAGTGTGACATCATCACCGGTGCCGCCTACAGGCTCAAACCAACACACCAGCGTCAGCCTCGGCACAGTTGCGCAGTTAATATCGGTAACCGAAGGTGATAGTGCAGCATTGCTCAAACTGGTCTTCTGCGTTAGATTCTGAAACGACTTCGAGCGCGATTATGGCGTCAAATGGTAAGGTTATTCAGCGCAATATGATCTGGCGTTTTATTATTGTCTCGTCACATTGCCTAAACGCAGCATCTGATGCAAAGCGTACCTCTCAATTTCCCACAAATCTTCTTTTTGGGTCACTCGCGCGTGGTGAGGACATTCAGTGGTGTTATGTACATGTCACAGAAGCGATAGGCGCATTTGATGCATTTTTGGTTTAACTGTGAAAGAAAAATGAAGAACATGTCGGCATCCGCCATTTTGTTTGCAGCGCTTTCAATTTTCACTGGCTTGTTCTACTGACCTACATTTGCATCGATCTCACTATATATCGATTTAAAATTCAGTTTTAATGAAGTAATAATGTTGAAAATGATTGATTAGGCATGTCTGGTGTTCTCGACACCCCATATAACGTTACACTAGACGCAACAAAACTGTGAGGCGGTTATTTTTTAAGAAACGGGAGCTTCTTTACATGCATTAAAGGGATAGTTCATCAAAAATAAACTGTTACCATTGACCAAAAAAAAGTCTTATTTGTTTTTCACCGTTTTTTGTGTTTTGTTGTGAACTGTAATCTTTCTAAGGCCAATGTAGACAGATTTTTTTTATTTACGTTATTTTGCAAATACTTGGAAATGACCAAAAACAGCCACTATCTATAATGAACATTGTCTTTTCCCTTTAGAGTATGCCCAAACCTCAGGCCATGGGTATGTTTACAGCATCCTTCCCATAGTGTTATCAGAATATTGAACGACTGCTCACGTTTATGATTAAAATAATTAATCCATTGTGTTGTGCCCAGTTACAGTAGTTATGGAGGACAGTCCAACCAGAGTTACAGTCAACCCTCCGGCCAAAATTACAGCCAGCAGAGCTATGGAGGATACAACCAAAACTCAGAGGGCAGCTCTCCCTATAATCAGGGTGGATACAGTTCCAGCTATGGACAGTCCCAAGCAGGTATAATTCCTCCAATTAATCTGAAAATGTTGTGAATAGGCAATCTTATCATATCTAAATCCTTGTCGTTTTATAGCAGGATATGGGTCTCAGCCCCCCTCGCAGGGCTATAATCAGTCCAGTCAGTCATACAGCTCTGGAGGCTACAGTAGCAGCAGTCAGCCTCCACCAGCTCAAAGTGGAGGCTACAACCAGCAATCCTCTTATTCCAGCTATAACCAGCATCAGTCTGCTCCTCCTTCTGCCTCTAGGTGAGATGTCAGCTGGATGTCAATGTGTCTAAAGCTAGTGGTAAAGATAATACTTGTGCTCAATGTTTTTTTTAGTGAATACAATGTGATGGTATTGAGTAGAATATGTTAAACCCATTTTGTGTTTCAGCAACTATGGCAGCAGCCCGCCGTCATCTGGCTATGGCCAGCAGCAGCAGCAGCAGCAGGGTGGGGGTGCATATGGTGGCACTGGGGGTCAGTCTGGAGGATATGGGGGCAGCGGAGGACAGAGCGGTGGATACGGGGGTAGCACAGGGCAACACCAGTCCTCTCAGCTTGGAGGAGGGCCTTACAACCAATCTCCCAACTACAGCTCTCCTCCACCTCAAAACTATGGCCAACAAAATCAATACGGAAAGGGAGGTGAGCTTGAGAGATTCATTCAGCAAGTTGTCGTATAGAATTTGATGGTAATAGGAAACAGAGCTGTTCAGTTTGTAGTTGAAAACTTAAGATTGGCATTTTCCTTTTTTAGAAACTTAAGCTGCTCTGCTTGAAGGAAGACATGATGTATTTCCATCTCAATGTGTTGTATATCTATTCTAGGCTACGGCCAGGATGCCCCGCCAATGAGCGGTGGTGGTGGAGGAGCAGGAGGAGGCTATGGTGGCCAGGATGGTGGATACAGCCAGGATGGCAGAGGTGGACGTGGTCGTGGAGGTGGAGGTGGCTTTGGAGGTCGAGGAGCGGGTGGGTTTGACAGAGGTGGTCGTGGAGGACCCCGTGGCAGAGGAGGAATGGGGTAAGCAAATATTCACACCACGCACTTTTCCTGTCACCTTCACCACATAAAGTCCACCTGTATGCATCTGCGTTTCATTTTGGAAAAAAAACAACAGGTAAAAGGTTAAAATAGAGCCAAAGGTGTTACACCATATCATCTGGCTGGGCTGAAAGTAAATGGTGGCCTAGGCCTTGATTAACTACAGCTAAAATGTCCTGAATTGTGGTGTAAAGTTACAGTCTACTTAAAACATTAACTTGGAGTAAAACTCAAACCAGAAAATCCTTCCAATTATGAGCCAGAGTGGTCTGGTGTATGATTTATTGGTGATTCTCACATTCATGTATTTACCTAAAATGATACATGATGTTAAGTCGGTGCCGGTGTGCTCAGTATGTTCATGTCTTCACCCTTCACAAGATGGAACCAGCCAACGGTTCACATAAAATTATACAAAATCGAAAGTTGCAATAAATGACCAGGTCTTTAGTTCACCGTTGACTTATCGATGGTAAAAAACCCGAGATGAACTAGGGGTTTGAATGTGACCTGTCCTGTGACAATAAGTTGATAATTTTACTACTTGTGTGTGGGAGTGCATCACATCACATGTTTACCTTCACACGTCTACATTGCACATTGTGACTAGGAGTTTAATAATCTTATAATTTATTATGTTTTTGTAGGTTTTATTTTGTTTACATGTAGTGTTAAAGTGAGGTATTTTGTTTTCACTGATTCCTTATCAGTAATGCTTTTATTTAGGCTATGTTTTATTTAAAGTACTTAGAAGTAGGACTACTGATAATGACATTCAGGTTTGATACTATGTTAATATGTTCTGATACAGTTTAACAGAGTTAACATGCAGAGTATTGTGAACGACTGTATTGATTTAGCTGTCCTAGATTTTTTCATTTATTTATTTATTTATTTATTTATTTTTTTAAGTCACAAGTAGCGTTGGAGTGTTTGACTCATCGGTGTAAATTGATTCAGTATGATGTTTTAATGGGGGAAAAAACTCTTCAAATCACTACTTCAATATGACGACATGAGTGTTCGAGTCTGCTTTTGCTGCGTTTTTCCCCCAGATGCCAAAACCAAAGTATTGGCACATCTAAAAGTATCAAGAACATACAGTCTTTCACAAACACCCCAAAATGTATTAAGGGTTAGGTTAAGATGACTATTTGAACCGGCAGATTATAAATCCCATCTGGCTGTGATCCCACATTCTGGTCCGCACCTTAAGGTGCTGTCATGTAAAAACACCTGTTCTCTAAATCTTCTCCATCCTCTCCTACAGGATTATTGTGTCTTGCAATGCTTTAATGAATCTTCAAATCTCCTCCTAGGCTGTTTTCTACAAGGTTCAGCGATTTAGGCTTATCCTTTTGAAGAAGATAAAACAGAAAAGCAGGCTCTAGAAAACTGGGAATTGGGAAAGATTAGTCAAGAATAAATTAGGCATGTGCGACTGTCAATTGTTAAAAAAAAACTTACAGGCAAAAGAAAAAAAGGTTTTGCATTAGGGATCAAGGGATCCTAAAACAGTATGGAACAGTTGGATTCGTCCAAAAGGGGGGAGAGTGGTCACATCAGTCATGGCTCTATTAATTTAAATGCAAAACTGAATGCAGTGTGTGCAGTTTCTGTCAGAACATGGATAATGTTTGGGTGAAGGTCCTGGGCTAAAGATCTAATAAAAGAAAATAATTATTTGGTGAAATGAAATGATTGAGTTCACAGATGCACTGCAAATCTGTATGGTAAAAAAACAAAGGTAATTCTTTTGAGCAAAATAGGCCAAATGGTTATGATATAGGGGCCCGCATGACTTTGGGAAGGAAATATCAAGAGGGTTTCCCAGAAGCCCTATGGGTTATGAGGAAAGGTGAACCTAGTGAGAGGGGGCAGCAGGGATAGGGGGCAATGGGGATCTTGTAGAAAAGATGATGGAGATGGGTGGGGCCTTTCCAGCCTCAAGAGTGAAATGGGGCACTACCCTCATCAACCTTCAATTCGTCTCGCTTCTCTCTCCTTCTCCGTCAGAATGGGTGATCGTGGAGGATTCAATAAGTTTGGTGGTAAGTGACAAACTCTTTAAACAAGGAAATTAAGGGGTTTAAAGAGAGCCTGGTCAAAGAGGGGAGGAGTGGGTGTCTGGTTGTCATGGACAAAATAATATACTGAAACGACTGGTGTGTGTGGTAAACAACTACGCTTTAATAGATTTAGCAACAGGATGCTCATTATGAATAGTTAAAAAGAAAAAGAATACAAACTCATTTGAAAACCATCATAGAAAAATAAAAAAATCTTAAGGATATTTGATCTAAAAATGTAAAATTCTGTAATGTACGCAACCTCGTTGTTTCAAGACTAAATATTTTCTTCTGTGGAACATAACAGAAGATATTAGAGAATTTTAGTGATGGGGTGAATTATTTCCATTATTTCAGCATTCTTTCTTTTGTTAATGTCGCTACACAAAAATATTCTCAATATAAGGAAAAAATATAAGGAATATTTGAATGAGAAGCTACTGAACAGACTCAGAGACATGCAACAAAATGGCTGATATGTGTAGGCTGATAGTTTTGGTGACTCCAAATGAATTGCTGTGGTTTATTATGCTTTTTTTTAATTTTTTTATTTTTTTTTTAAATCAAAAAGCACCTCTTTTTTTTTTTTTTTCGTTCTGCCCAAAAAACATGTTGCAAAGGTTTTATTTTTATTTTTTTTTCTTGGACCTACTGTGGCAGTATCGTTGTGTGGTTGTTGGACAGTACACAAACATACCTTTATCAGCTTGACTGTCTTTACAATGCATGCAGTGCCTCCAGAAGTCAGAAGGAGAATATTGGATATTAAAAAGCATTAATGGGTTTTGAATGTGAAATACCTGTTCCCTTTACTGATTTTTATTTTACGGGGCCAATTATGTTTTTCAACAATCACACAAAAAAAAAGTTGTTAGAGTTTAACTTAAAGAATCCAATACGTTTTTTTTTGTTTAATTTTGAATCTCACTTTTTGTTGCACCAGACTTTGCTCTTATTAAAAGGTGGATTCAGGTGGCCACCAACTGGATTCTAGAGGTGGTTTAAATCCATTTGTGTCAGTTTTAGGTGGTTGTACTTGTCTGATAAAGGTCATGACGGAATAATTAAACAGAAACAACTGTATGATCTAAAACAACAGGAATGGAGATAGAAGGGGTCAATGTTACAAAGCATGTTCACAATATATAACAGTTTGAAACATGCGTAACATGTTCATAATTGTTAGAACATGACCGCATCAGCTGGAAAACAACATGCTTGTGTTCTCCACATGGTTTCTAACTGGTAACTATGTCGATTGGCAACTAAAGGTATAACAAGGTGTTGAAACTTATCTGGCTAGCTCAAATACAAATTGAAATGCAACCAGATCAAGTGAAAATTGTCTTGGGTTTCTTATGGAAAGAATATTTGCTGAAGATGGTGGATTGTACGGTGAACTTCAAGGTGATTTCAAAGCTTGCTACACTTTGGGGTTATCTGGCTGTCTAATACAGTGAGTCATGGTCATATTTCCTAATACTGAAAGTACAACATTTGGGTTTTAGTGTTTTTTTTTTTGTTTTTTTTTGATATCTTCAGATTAGACTGGTAAAATGTGTGAGATGGTGGTTCATCATTCCTCACTGTAATCTTTTTAAAATGTCAGTGGTGTTGGTAACTATGCTAATGGTTTGCCAAATTACTCGCAGTTGTATAAAAGTTGCTTTACCTTGGAAAATCTAATGTCTTGATGTACTCGGAGCAAATGCACTGACACAACCCAGTGTCTGCTTTTGTGGGGATGGAGAATAAGAACCTTATCATATGGCCAATACACATATATAATATCATTAATGTAATGTATCCAAATATCGCATATTACTGTGATGCGCAGTGCTGATGATGGAGTTACTCCTCATTAAAAAAAAATAATATAGGTTGGAAAGTGGTATACAGTGGTATTTTAAGATGGAATATTAAAAGTTGTCCTTATTAGATGTGCATATGTTGACCAAATACCTACAACTAATAAAGATGACAAAAGACCCAATAGCTGCTCTCTGCAAAAATGACTGTAAAAGTATGGTCACCGAGGTTTGAACTAGATGGTTAGTGCATGGTTTGCCGCTTTCCAATGTGAGATAAAAAGCCACTACATGGAGTTGTCTATGTATTTTGGATTGCCTTTGAGTACTAATCAAGCTACAACTATCGGTATGGGAGGAAAGAATCTCCCACTTGACACCTCAGACTTGTTCAGATGTTGGCCAGTTTTCATCAGTTTTGAAAGTGTCTTGTGGTGGTTGGTGCTTGTGGTGTTCCTCTCTCAAATATCCAGCTACAGATTTGCATCAGGTCCTGTATTTGTACTTGGAGCATACATTATATATAATTGATGGTACAGAAGTATATGACCCCCAAAATGATTAAAAATGAGTCATGTAAGTGTGCGTAAGTTGTGTATTTGTGTACATATGTAATATTAATGAGCTTCCTTTCACTTCAAGGGCCCAGGGATCATGGAGCTGGTGGGCCCAATAGTACGTCAAAAACATAATTATACATTACTTGCATTATTAGACCATTTTTTTTTAGCCCGATTATAAATCTCTGATTTATTTATTTATTTTTTAACAGTGCAGGATCAGGATAACTCCGACAACAACACCATCTTTGTGCAAGGTCTTGGAGATGACTATAGTGTGGAGTCAGTAGCAGATTTCTTCAAACAGATCGGCATCATCAAGGTGGAAAAGCAGAAAAAACTTCCGCTTTGCAGCTGCTATCTTGGCACAGTTCTCCTTGTCTTAATATCAATTTCTTTTCTCACACAGGTCAATAAGAAAACAGGATTACCCATGATAAATCTGTACACAGACCGAGAGACAGGGAAGCTTAAAGGGGAGGCTACTGTTTCCTTTGATGACCCTCCTTCTGCAAAAGCAGCCATTGATTGGTTTGATGGTATGTAGATCACACGAGTGCCTTTTCCCTAGAGTCTGACCAGACCAGAGTCTGTTTTTGTTTAAGATTTCCTGGACATCTAAATCGTATATCTTTCCTCCCTCAGGTAAGGATTTTAATGGAAATCCTATCAAGGTGTCCTTCGCTACTCGCAGAGCTGAATTTGGACGAGGCGGTGGCGGCGGCGGTGGCGGCATGAGAGGTGGTCGTGGTCGAGGAGGTAAGATTTTGTCTCTCTGTGATTTTTACCTCATCTCCCTTTTTCTTTTAGTCTTTGTTTTCCTGACATGGTTTTCTTCTCCTGTAGGGCCAATGGGCCGTGGGGGATTTGGAGGTGGAAGAGGTGGTGGTGGTGGTTTCCCAGGCAACAATGGCGGCAGTGGCGGCGGTGGTGGTGGTGGTGGCCAGCAAAGAGCAGGAGACTGGAAATGTTCAAACCCGTAAGTTGTTGGTTTTCTGAACTCTTGAGAAGTAAATTTTGGTAAAGTATTAAATACTACAGCAAATCTCAACTGGCAGCTTTAACATTGTGTGTTGTTGTTGCTTTTCTCTTGTGTGTTGGCAGAACTTGTGGTAATTTGAACTTCTCATGGCGAAATGAGTGTAATCAGTGCAAAGCTCCCAAACCGGAGGGAAGTGGGGGAGGAATGTCACCGATGGGAGGTAAAGAGAAACATCTCTGAGATGCTGCAGTCGTATGTGACTGAGTGAACTCAGTGAATTGCTTCTTTAATGTATCTGGTTCTGTAGGAGGTTTTGGTGGAGACCGGGGCAGAGGCGGCTTTGATCGAGGTGGCTTCCGCGGACGTGGTGGTGATCGAGGGGGCTTCAGAGGAGGGAGGGGAGGTGACCGGGGAGGATTTGGACCCGGCAAGATGGACTCAAGGTGAAATTACTGATGATTCATGCTCAGCACAGATTTTCAGTGTGCAATAATCACGAGTGAAACATGTATTTGATTGCCTGTGTTGTGTGTTTTTCAGGGGTGACCACAGGCATGACCGCAGAGACCGGCCTTACTAATGGGAAAAACCCTCTTCTGTCCAAATAAGACTTTAATTCGATGTGGGACCAGTATTCACTCCACTTCAACATGTATTACCTTGTTGCTCATGTTTTGTGTTGTATGTTGTCAAAAATATTTCTGTTTTAGTTCTGGTAATATTATTTTCTATATATTCTGATATTCTTATTCATGAATTTTGTGCTTTTCCTCTGAATTTGCTGGTGTTTAGGTCAGTTATTTGTGCAATTTATTAAATGTAATTTGTTTGACCACCTTTTTTTTTTTTTTTTTTTTGAAAACTGTGGTTTAAAATTAAAAATGTTTGAAAATAGCAAACTTGTGATGTGTCATTACTTTAACATTTTTATCCACACTTCCAAGCCCTTTGCATTTGTCGATTTCATTGATTTGCAAAAGTAGTAAATGGTTTATCTCTAAATAAGTGATATTTTTTAAATATGCTTTTATGAGTCAAGTAAAAGAAACTTTTTTTATTACATTTCATTTCTTTAAAATAAACATTAACTGAATTAACTGACTCTGCTCATTTTCATTTAGTTTCACTTGATATGATAAAATAATCTTAGCTAAAACTGAAATACAAAATTAATAAAAACAATTAGAATGAAAAAAATCACATATTAAACCTATTCAATCATACAAAAATAACTTCTTAAAGATTAATGGCACAAAGTTTTCACAATAGCAATTTAAATAATAGGAAGGGATTTCATTGTGTGAAGAGACAAAAATGATGGTGAGCTTGAGGTGCATCAACAGTGAATATTTGTTTATGGAAGACCAGACGGTTATGAAGGTGTAACGTGACTTCCCTTAATAAACTTAGTTTTTAATCAGTCGTCCCAGAACATTGATGCTGCTGCAGGCACCAAACCACTGTCCTTTGAAAGGTGAATGAAGGTGAGAACACAAGGAAAAGTGTACTCTTAGGTTGTTGTGAACACTGGCATGAAAAAACAGCAGCCAACAAAAGCACAGGTAATTGAAGAAGATTGTACTACATTATATTAACTACCTGATGTCACACTATTACCCTTTCATTTTGTTGAAAAATAACAAACTGTATTAATAAATGTTTAATTACCTGTGGGATTGTAGCAGCACCACCTGCTGTCCACAAACGTGTAGGAGTTTCTGAACTTGTGTATAGAATAAGGAAGAATAATATATGTAAAATGAAATTAAACTGAATAAAAATGACTAAAAATGTATATTCGGATATTCTTAAACTTGTGTGATAAGTGTAGGCTATAATGTTAGTATTTTGGACAATGTGTAAATGAATATCATAATGCCTCCCAGGACTGTAAGGTTGCAGGGGCAAAAATGCTGCAGGGCAACTTTGTCTCATACCATTACATTTATTTGCATTGTTTCTTTGAGTAGGTTGTACGATTATAAAAGTTATTTAGAAACACAAGCTACATTTATTTATTATTATTACAAGTTTGTTAAATTTTATAATTAAAATTTGTTAAATTATCGAAGTAGATGTGAGAAAATTGTTTCTGCGCATAACTCGTGATTTATCTGCGCCCTTCCTCTAAATTGGTCGTTTTTACACTTTTAAAAAAGTAATCATTATTATTTACATTTATCGTGCAATTGTTATTCATCTTAACAAAGCTGTTGCTGTATTTATGAACAGAAAAGAACCTTTTAAGCACACGCGGCTATATCAAGTTCGCACTTCGATGACGTAAAATGAAACAAAAATGCAGATTCGCCATAAATAAGTCACTCTTGCGTCGGTCAAAAAAAATGTTGAGCTGTTCAGAGAAAAGTGAAGGCAAGAAAATAGGTTAATGTGAATTTATATTACAATTTTAAGTTTTATGACATTGATAACCCACAATCTTTTTCAACGTTATTGGGCAAATATTGCATAGCAGAGGCACGTAGCTGGGAATTGTGTGGAAAGTGCGAGTGCCAATGCAACGGTATTTCTAGTGACTGATGGCGAGCAGGCGAGGCTCTCAGGTTAGTTACGCGATGGCCGCTTACTGTATTATGTTATTCTTTTTAGTACATTTCATTTTCTGGCGGAATTTAAAGACGTATGCCATATCGATAGTGCACCGGAATACAAGCGACGCCGTTTTAGACCAGATCTAAGGCGCGTACATCAAAACGGAGCTAGATTTTAACTAAGGATTGTGTGTTTTTCTGCGCCGATGCAGGCCTAGCTGTAGCGAGCTAGCGGCTGCCGAAGCGGGCAAACCTCGTCAAGACGCGCGCTCCGTTGTGTGAGTCTTTTGGCACACCATAAAAGAAATATTTCTTTTTAGTTTTGGGAAATAGTCTAAATTCGTTTGTTGGAAGTAATTGGCATTTGCCCTGTACTCTACTGTCACATCATTTTGAAGTTGAACTTCAGCTAGCTCGCGCTGCGAGCAGCTAGCAGCTTCAGTGTTTATTATGTTAGCTTGTTGTTGTTGCTGCTAGTCGATGTGTCAGACAGCATTTATTACACAAAAACTGCAATGCTTTTTATTACTCCTCAGAACACCACGGGAAGCCGTGCTTTTATATTCCACGCTGTGGAAGTTTGTGACGTTTTAAGTTTAATATCATATTTGTCTAACTCAGATATAAGGGACGTAAAATCAGCTTGACAGATTGACTGAAAAATATCAGTCAGTGTCTTAATAAACAGCTGACAACAAACTTCAGCTCCCTAAATAGAGACCTCTTTGTGCGTGTTTTTATAAAGAAAGTGGGGCTGTATATGTCACGTTGTTTGCTGTTTTTGTTTTGATGGTTACAGTGTGAGGTTTTCAGGATTATAGTGTTTACTGCTCTTTTGCATGTGGACACTGTCAGATTGGTTGCTTGGTGAAATGAATGAGATATAAGTAAAGATCTTTTCTTACTGCGACTTCAACATGAGTCACTGAGTGCTGTGGGCATCGGCACATCATCTCATTCTGGTCTCTTTCTCTGCAGTGATAGCATGGATCCGGACAGTGGGGCGGACACTCAGCGAACTCTCAGTCTGCAATGGAAGAGCTATAAGCTAGTACAAGACCCTGCTCTCCGACGGGTTACTCAGAAAATCTACAGATATGATGGCATTCACTTTAGTGTACAGGTATAGACAAGTAATATAAAACACAATGACTGCCAAACGGAGAATGATTACACACATAAGTGCATATTTATGCAAAGTCTCTGCTTTCTCCTTGTTTTTAGGATTCAGGATTCCCGCCTGTGGGGGACTTGCGTGATCCAAGACCCCGCAGAATCTGGTCTAGACACACAGAGCTGTCGCTGCCAGTGCCCAAATTTAAGGTAAGCCTCTCTTCTTTTCTTTTCTTTTTTTTTTTTTTTTGGATCATTTGCTGATTTTCTATTGAACTGTTTGTGCTCGTCTGTTTTTGTATTGTACGTGTTAACCCTTTTCTTCTTTTTCTGCTTGTTCTTCATAGTTGGATGAGTATTACGTAGGTCCTATACCACTTAAGGAAGTGACGTTTGCGAGGTTGAATGATAACATCAAAGAGCCGTTCCTGGCAGAGATGTGCACCAAGTTTGGTGAGGTTGAGGAAATGGAGATTCTGTTTCATCCCAAGACTCGGAAGCACCTGGGCTTGGCCCGTGTCCTCTTTACCAACACTAGAGGGGCCAAAGACACCGTCAAACACCTGCACAATACTTCTGTCATGGGAAACATTGTCCATGTCCAACTGGATATCAAGGGTGTGTTTCTTTGTTTGTTTGTTTCTTTCATTAATCTTATGAGGTATAGACGAGTTTTGCAAATCCATGCTGATAATGAGCGTGGTTTTGCGCAGCTCGTCAATGAGCTATGGCTCTGTGTAATAAATGCGGCTCAATGTGAAATCACACACCCTGATGGCAATGCTTGTTTTTAGTCTTCCATCTCATAATTTCTTATATAATGTATAATGATAATGAAAAGTGGGAATGTGTAGCATTGCATGATGGAAGTAAATGCATTTGAATTTATATTGTTTCTAGGCCAACAGAGGATGAAGTACTATGACTTAATAGTGAGTGGCTCATACACCCCTCAGACAGTGCCGACTGGAGGCAAAGCCCTCACTGAGAAATTTCAGCCCCCAGCCCCGACTCAGCCAGATACGGTGAGTACACAAACAAACCTGTCACACTGGAAAGAATGCTTTGCTTTCCTGTATGTGTGTGCGGTTATCAGCCAAGGTTTCTTGGCATCTTAAGAGCTATGGCCTTCCTTGGATTGAGTTGTCTTGTAGTTTATTCTACACATTACAGTCACTCTCAGATACCCTGATCTGTGTTATTATCTTGACCACAAAATTTCTGAAAGACAAATAGCCATCAAGCTTCGCAGTGCATTTAGATATTCCAAATGAGGATGAAACTGTTGTGTCTGTAGAAGGTGGATTCTGGCATTGAGACTTTCGGCTTTTAACTCAATATTATTTGCTTTTTTTTTACCTTGTGTAAAAGCATTGTCATTCAGTGACCAATGTGTTTCCCTCACTTATCTGTAGGACTCTTGGATTGCTTTAAAAAATGTTTCCCTCAAGTGATCGATTATGTAACCACACCCTTGTAATTAACAGTAATAAGGGATTTTATTGGTCAGGCTGTAAGACTTTTTTTTTTTTTTTTGGTCTTGATTTCGTGAATTTTATTGCTATGTTCCTAAATACTCCGTTTAAATTGGCCAGTCACAGTTGAGGGACTTTTATGTATTATTTTATGTATCTATGGGTTCTGTTTAACACAGCATTTCCCATATTTTCGTTAGGAATGCAATGATATTCAAAGGCGGGATGATGCTGATTAAGATAACGATTTTCCTGGCCAATAGCTCAGATTTTTAATATTAAGGCTTTAAAAACATCACTACCAACTATTATCTAAGTCTGCATTTATTTGATCAGAAATGCAGAAAAAGAGTAATGTCAAATATTAATACAAATTAAAATAAGTGTTTCCTATTTTAATCTATAAAGCAGTATTATTGTATACAATTTGGGCTCAATATATGTGGAAACCCCAATTAATTTTTTTTTCAGGATTCTTTGAATAGAAATTGCAAAAGCTTTTTTGAAAGAGAAATCTTTGTATGGTAATGTAAATGCAAAACACTACAAACTAATACAGAATACAGATAATTAAAATAAACTGGTAATCTATATAACAAATTTTTATGTTTTATCTTTTGTAAATGTTTAGCTGATATTTGTTTTCTTTTGTTAGTCGTCTGATATCCGGCGGAGGCTCTCCACAGACCAGATGGCAGCTCCTGCTGCACCTCTAAACTCTGGCAGCACCACCCCCTGTTCTGTGGACACTGGATTTGGAGAGCAGCGCCTAGACACCCCTCCATCCTCACTGGGAGGACCCTATACACCGGGTTCCTCTGCTTCTTCACAGGGTGGCGGCACCCCTTACACCCCTCGCTCTGGAACCCCTTTCTCCCAGGATTCGGGATACTCTGTTGCCAGGTTGGCTTCCAGATTTGCATAAAACTTTGATTAGAAGTTACTTGCTTAAGTTTCTTTAGAGATTTAGAAAATTTCTTTTTTTTTTTTTTTTTTCAGGCACAGTGGCTACAGCAGCACTCAAAGTTATCCCCAACAGGATATGCTTCCATCTTCCTCCTGCTCCTCTTCAGCAGTCTCCTCATCATCAGGATTTAAGCCCCCTCGCTTTCATGACGACTTGCATGCTCCACCTCCACAAGAACCTTCCGTGTTCCACAGGGGTCGGCCGGGATATCCTCCATCAGCGCCCTTCAGACCTAATGAGCCTCCCTATCCGTATCCCAGTGTTGGAGGTTCAGGGATGCACATGCCGCTGCATCCTCCCATGCCACCTCCAGGGCCTCAGTTTGAGCCGCCCCCGCTGTCCGACAGAGACCGAGAGCGAGATAGAGAAAGAGGACACAGGGATAGGGATCGGGAGAGGGACTCAGGAGGGCGCTATGGAGGCGGGATAAGCTCCCGACGTTCCTCTTATCACTACCAACAGGAAACAAACTCTTCATCCGCATCCAAATCCTACCATTCACATCACTCGCATCACGCTGATCGGCGGGAGGACAGGGACGGCAGGGGCTATCGGCGTGACAGCTCAGGCTCCCGCTCGGGAGATCACGGAAGGCATCGGAACCACCATCACTCCCACAACCACCACAGCAGCAGCGGCGCAGGTGGATCGAGCCGGCGGAGGAGCAGCAGAGACCACGAATGGGAGCGAGACCGAGAAGGAGAATATAACAGCTCCGATCCACGTTACGGAGGCCACTCGAACTCCAGCCACCACTCGTCCAATAGCCTCTCTCCTCCCTCTGCCACCTCCTCTTATGGAGGATACTCGTCGTCGAAAGACATGTCCCCCTACGATACGCCTTCTTCCTCCCGTCTAGAGCCCTCGCCGGCTTTCCGTCCTCAGCAGGGTGCAGGCGAGAGGGGTTTTGGGATGGGAGGTAGCATGGACAATGACTACCGTGCTCATTCTCACCACACGCCCCTGGCGCCGCCGCCTCCGCCTCCTCCCCTCCCGCCAGCCTCCGTTATCGCAGCCGCTGTGGCTGAAACGCTCGGCTCTCTTGATTTTGGTCAGGACAGTCCCATCCGAGAGGAACAGTGGACCAAACCCAAGCGCTATCCCAGCACCCCACCCCATCCACCTCGGACACCTCCAGCCTCCTCGCCTCCTCACGCCTCAATCCCATCATCATCCACCTCCCCATCCTCCACTTCCCTGCCACACCACCTCCCCTCTTCGACAGCATCCCTCTCTCCACCTCCTCCACAGCGTGACTCCTCCCCAGAACCTGACTCCACCAATGAGAGCCTGCCGTTCATGCACCACAGCAGCAGCTTGGACTCACGTATTGAGATGCTGCTGAAGGAACAAAAAGCCAAGTTTTCTTTCCTTGCCTCAGATGATGAGGACGACGAGAAGGAGGAGGACAGAGAGAGGGGAAAAACAGGCGAGAATGCAGACGACGGGGGGAAGAAACTCAGAGAGGAGAACGGTGAAAGGCCTAGTCACAAGAGACAAGGAGAGACAGAGGGAGGCCAACAGAGGAGGAGAGGAGAGAAAGATGGGCGCCGCAGCAGGGGTAAAAGGCAAGGGGGCGGAGTCAGTGAAAGCAGAAAAACACCTCCGGAGGTGGCCTCTTCCACTCCCACTATGCACAGTTTGGTGTCAGAGTCTCTTCAGGGCCAAATGCTGCCGCCTCAGGAGGAGCACACAACCTCTGACTCACACAGGGCTCCACACACCCCACCCACCTACAATGGAGAGGCACAGGTGAGACCTAATGCTTACACATTGTTATTTGCTTTATTTTTAAAATAATACTAGGTGAAATCGTTTGAAACTGGAATGTGCAAATTGGCTTGTCAGTAAGCCAGTTCTGTAAATCAGCTGTTTTCAGATGGAGCGGCATTTAATACGCAGAGCCATAGTTCTTTGACAAGCTACGCAATATCACGTTCAGTATCGTATGTGATCCAACTAAGATTATACACGTGAATTGCGTAGCTTGTCAGTGATCTACTGCTCCGTGTATTAAATGCCGCTCCATCTGAAAACAGGTGATGGAGATTTATTACTAATCAAAGAACCGTCTTACTGAGGAGATGCACATGACTATCACATGCAAAATATCGTGCAGCCCTACTCTGTACTGAATACCAGAGTGATTCATTGTTTATCACTTGTTAAAATGTCTGGGACATTTTTAACCTGGAGACTGTAATGTACACCAGAAGTTTTAAAAAGCTGAGCTTCAATGTTTGACATAGATGAAGAGTCCTTATAAAAGACTGAAAACTGTAACAAAACCAACAGCACACAGCAGCTAATTAATCATTGGGCTCAACCATTCACAGAAAAGAAGCTGATTCTGCATTAAAAATTAGGGTGAATATATTACATCTCATTTATAAAAGTTTCTGAGATGTTCACATTTTGAGGCTCATTATTTATTTCTGTGGCAATGCTCAGCAACTGTAAGTGAGGCACTGTCCTTTTTCAAAGCTGATGTGCCTATTTATTTTGCTGTTAAAACTATGCACTATTATTATATGGTTAGTTGTATTTATTTAAATTATTTAAATTTTCCTGCCGTTCATAAACCTATCAGAACAGACTGCGACCCATTATTGATAATAAAAAATGTTCATTTTTCACACAAAATCGTATTATGTGCATAAGCTTCATAACTACCTTAAAAGGGTTAGTTTGCCCAAAATATCAAAACATGATGTATATCATTAAATAAATATCTGTCGATCTATCTTGACTTAATAAATCATTTACTAACTTTCATATGGGTCCAAGCCCATAAAACTTTCAAACAAATTAAGAAACTATTAATGAAATCCAACCCATTTGCTTGAGTAAGGTTGATATTTAAAAATATCTTCATTTGCGTTCCAAAGACAAACCATATTCATATAGTTTCTGGAATGCATGAGGGTGAGTAAATGATGCAGGAATTGTTATTTTTGATAAACGATAAAAAGCATTTTATTTTTATGACATCCAGTAAGTTAACAGAAGTGAAACACATGCTTTTTCTCTTTTAATGCTCTGGTAGGCTTGAGTATTATATTTCTCACTTTCGATGCATCACTATTTGTTTCTAGCTTAACCTCCCTAGTGTGTTTAACCTGTAATCTTCATACTTTCTTCTCTCTAGCCCTCTCCTCACTCCTCTGGTGAGGATATGGAAATATCCGATGAAGATGACAATGCCATCACCACAGCAACCCCTCATCCCGCTGCCTCTTCATCCTCCTCACCAGCCACCTCCTCGCAATCAGCCCTCCCCACCCAAACCACAGACCCCTCTGCCAGTCCCACCCCGGACACCAGCCAGCACTTCAGCGCCACCATGCCACCTCCGCCCATCCCGTCTTACCCTCCCCACCTGCCTCCCCCACCTCTGCCTGGCTTCTCCCTGCAGCCCCCGCCACCCCCGGGCATACCACCTCCACTTCCTCACATGGAACTGCACCCAGAGTACCCTCCTCCGCTGCCGCATCACATGTACGATTACGCCAGCTCCATGGAGCTCATGAGCCAGTACTGCGGAGGAGCACCCATGTCATTCCAGATGCAGACACACATGCTCAGTCGCCTCCACCAGATGCGAATGGCCTCCTCCAACAGTTCTTCGGCACCCCCTGGAGAAGTCCCATCCGCCTCTGAATATCCCCCGTCATTTCACCTCCACTCGATACCCCCTCCTCCGCACCACCCACACCACCCGTACATGGACCAAGATGGGAATGTCGCCACCCACTATGACCAGGACCACCGCTATATCCCTCCTCACTTACCATACGCCTACCCGGACCCTCACGCCGCACAGCTTCCGCACCATCACACCATCCCGCCTCCCCACAGCCCCTGGCCTCCTCACCTGCTGCCCCAGCAGTTTCCTTCCCACTATCCTCCACCTGGCTTCGGCACAGTGCCTGGCGTAGATGGAGAGCTGTACGGAGCAGCGGGTGACCAGATGGCCATTATGGGCCACAACCCCTACGAGGACGTAGTGCAGCAGGTACTGGCAGCTTTGATCGAAGAGATGAAGAACATCATGCAGAGGGACCTGAACCGCAAGATGGTGGAGAACGTCGCCTTCGGCACCTTCGACGAGTGGTGGGACCGCAAGGAACAGAAAGCTAAGGTAACATCAGAGAGTTTTTTAGATGTAACCCTGGACCACAAAACCAGTCATAAGGGTAATGTTTTAAAATTGAAATTAATACATCACATGACAGCTGATGAATAAGCTTTCTGTTGTTGTATGGTTTGTTACGATAGGACGATATTTGGCTGAGAAACAACTAATTTGAGAATCTGTAATCTGAGGGTGCAAAAATATTGAGAATCCAGTATTTAAAAGTTGTCTAAATTAAGTCCTTGGCAATGCATATTACTGATCAAAAACTTTTGATTATATTTACAGTAGGAAATTTACAAAATATCTTCATAGAACATGATCTTTATTTAATATCCTAATGATTTTTGACATAAAAGAAAAAACAAAAGATTTGATCCATGCAATGTATTGCTTACGGCTGGTTTTGTTGTCCGGGGTCACATAAGTTTTTTCTGAATGACCTACAGTGTTCATGAACAGTACAACCTCTTGCTCTCATCTTTTCAGCCATTCCAGACAGCCATGCGGGGAGTTGCAGTGGTGCGCGAGGAGGAGAAGAAGGATGAGAAGACCAGCAGCCGACCTCGAGAGCCACTCATGTCTCTGGTAGACTGGGCCAAGAGTGGAGGCATGGAGGGTTTCTCCCTGCGGGGGGCCTTGCGTTTGCCTTCTTTTAAGGTGCTTGAGGTTATTTTAAACCTATTAAAAAACTATTTTTTACGTTCATGTTTGATTGCCACATTTCACCCCCTAGGGACCATCACATGGAGCATTTAAATTGGTCGTAAAGCTGTGGGGGTTTTAACTCTATAGCTTAATCTAACAGCCTGACCCACAGCAGAAATATGAACTTTGGGGTTTTGTCTAATGCACAAACTCAAACACACTTAACGGTATCTGTGTCTTAAATATGAGGACGTGGACAGATGAATTATCTTCACAACAAACCATCAAAATAAAAATTAGCTTGACCTTGAAATTCTAACAGAAATTTTAAATTTTTTCAATTTATTGCGTTAAGACTGGTGCACTTTACCATGATTTGAAATAATCTTGTGAAAATGATGTTACTAACGAGGAATGTGTTGTTCAGGTGAAGAGGAAGGAGCCTCAGGAACTTGTGGAGGGTGGTGAGCTGAAAAGAGCCAGGCCTTCCACTCCACCCGATGAAGAAGATGAGGGTATGTCTCTAATGCTATGGTTTAGAGATGGATTAATGACATTACCATGAACTCTAATTGTTCTCTACTCTCTTTCTCGTATCAGACTCGTATCAGGGTAAATCTGCCGACTCTGCTGCAGGAAGAACAGAAGAGAGGCGTGTGGCAGACAGAAGAGCAGCCAGGAGAAGAAGCAGAGCAAAGGCACGCAAACCATATGACCTGGACAGTGAGGGAGAAGAAACGTCAGATGGCTCCTCCTCGGAGAAGGTTAGTTTATTTGTCATTATGTCTGTCATTTATGTGTGTCTGTGTAGTAGTGGGCATGCCACGGGATGGTTGAAAGCATCCCATCCATTGCAGCTCAAGCCTCACGTGGCTTGCACAAGAATTAGTACTTGAATTTAAACTAACTTGAAATTTGTAATTATTTTTAATTAAAAAATTTTTAATCTAATTATTTTAAGTTAATCTAATATTTAACCTTCCACTTTATTTCAGTCAATAACAACCATTTATTTATTTATTTATTTTTTACCTTCAGTTAATTATACGAGCGCTGTTTAAAATCATGACCAGCTAAACCAAACAACCTTTTAAATTGTACATTTTATCTGTTCTGAATTTAAAAAAGAAAAATATATTTAAATGAAATACTTTGTTGCTGAAGTTAGATTATATATTTTTTCTAATAAATTTTACACACAAATACACCCATGGCAATCAGGTGGGTCTTTAATTACAAATGTAAATATTTAGACGTTTATTTAAATATTGACAAAAGATAAAATTATGTTATCAATATTAGATGTAAGAGGTTTTTTTTTTACATCTAATATTGTGTGATGCCTGTGAAAAATAAATAAATTTGCATAATGTTATACTTAGTTGTTGTTTCTTTGAACAATGGCTAGATGGCAGCATTTCTTTTTTCAAATTCTGTGGGGGAATTCCCTCACAACTTTTCAGCAGATGTGTTCAAACACATTACACATGGTGATTCCTTGTTTTATGTTTAGGAGGAGGATGAAGACAGTGACAAAGTGGATGAGTCAGAAGGTATGCAGCCATGTTGTTTTGCCTTTCGTATTGTGTCTATGTGTTTTGCAGTCTAACTCTTTTCTCTATTTCTCATTCTTCTCAGATGAAGCCCTTAGCGCAGACAGTGATGACGAAAGCATTTCTTCCTCCTCTTCTGAGAGCTCATCATCATCATCCTCTGCATCGTCCTCTTCCTCCGATGAAGAGGACGGTGAACAGGCCGCTGAGAGTGAATCATTGGACACAATGGATGAGTCTACGATGGACAGCATGGCAGCTATAGATGCAGAAAAGGATGATGGGTACATCCCTCTTTAAGAAATGACACTAAGAAGAAAGTTGTGTCTTCACAGGATACATTGACATGCATTTTGTTTGTTTCTTACAGGGACAAAACATGTATTGACCAGTCATCAGTGACTGCTGCAGAGATCAAACAAGGTCAGTTAGAGACACTTTTTACAAAAACAAACAAAAAAAGAAGGGCTAGTCTGCCATTTACTCACCCTCATGACATTACAAACCTGTTTGATTTTCTTTTGTTTTACTGAACACAAAAGAAACAAAACAGTTTCGTTTAACACTAAATTCCATTGTATTTTTGTCCATGTAATGGAAGCGAAACAAGATTTTCTGAAGAATAGTTTCACAGAAGAAAGTCAGTCATGCAGGTTTGCACAACATTAGGCTGAGTAACTGAATTGACACAATTGAGTGAGCTATCCTGTAAATGAGCAGATTTGAGTTTAATATTCCTGAATGTTTTCAAAAGTGTGAAGTTTAGTTCACTTTGTTCTTTCTTTCACTCCAGAAGAGAAAACGGCTACAGCTGTGCCTCCATCTTCTCCATATCCCCGTCCTTCTTCACCCATTCTCCTCCTTCCCCCACTCAAGAAACGGCGCAAGACTGTTTCTTTCTCAGTGGAAGAGAGCGAAGTCAAGCCCTCCGTTTTGTCCCCTTCTGCTCCCTCTCCATCTCCCACTCCTGTCTCACAAGCCTCAGATGTTCCTACTTCCTCTTCTCCTGTAAGCACGCCCACAGCAGCTGCTCCAGCCACCCCCTCCAAGCCCGCTCCAATGCTCCTTCCGTTTGCTTCTCGTCCCAGCGAGAGTAATGCCCTGTCCTCCCCTGCTTCCCCTTCCTCTGTTCTTACCATCCCTCCACCAGTGCGCTCCCTGCGGCCTGATGAGACCAAAAAAAGTCCAGGTCTCCCTCCGTCCCCACAAACTCCCCCTGCCAAAACCTCCTCCAAACGAGGCAAAGACTCTCCCAGAACGCCCCCTGCGCCCGTCTGCCTCACTGTCCAGAACCTTCCGCTGGACCACGCCTCCTTGGTCAAAGTGGCGTACGAGGACCCCGTCCCTACTCCATCCACGCAGAAGGGTCGCACACGTGGTCGCCCTCGGACACTCAGCCAGTCCGCCTCTCACCTGCATCCTGCTCTGGAGGAAGAGGAGGAGGATGAAGAGGAGCTAGAGCAGCGGCTGAAACTCAGGGAGCAGCTGGGAGTGTCCAGCCTGCTGCAGCTGGCCTCTGCCCCCAAGCCTGACCTGTCTGTGCTGGCCGATGTGGCACTGAAGATGGACCCAGAGGCAGATATCGACTCGGAAGAGACCGAGACCTCCGATGAGGCTGAGGAGCACAAGCTGGAGGAAGAAGAGGGAGACTTCTTCGCCCCACACCCACGCCAACCACTCCCTGATCCAGAGGGTCTGTTCGTCCTGCAGGAGCACAACTATTCCAAAACTCCTGCTCCTCCGCACCTCACGTCTCCACAAAAGAGGACAAAACAGGACCCCACGGTCCTGCTCCCTGCTGACCTCAACCAGCACGGTGTCCAGGAAGCCCCCGAAGAGGTCATCGGGGATGCTCTAGCTGCAAGAGCAGAGGCTCCAGAGCTGTTTGGGGACATTTCTGGGATGGGCCTGCTCTGCGATGCCAAGGACACGGCTGAGACGCAGACCAAAGCCCTTGGCCCACCGCACAAGAGAAGAGGATCGATTAGCAAAGAGATGGAGATGGAAGAGAGAGGGAAAGGGAAGAGCAAGAAGAGAAGTAGGAAGGACAAAGAAAACGAGGAACTTCAAAGCTCTAAGAAACAGAAGGAGAAACAGATCAAGAAGCAGAGGAAACGGAAGCTAGAGGTTTGTGCTTCTGTCTGGTTCTCATTAAATAACTTGTTTTGTTTTGTGATTTATTTATTATATATTTATTATAGGATATAAGATGAGGGGAACCAACCCACCAGAATGTTTAAGACTCTAATTAGTTTGTTGCATCTAAAGCTTTTTGGGAGGTGGGTCCCAAGGGCTGTAGTTGCAAAACACTGAAGTAAAGTACACACTACTACTCAAAAGTTTAGGGTCAGTAAGATTTGGGTTTTTGGTTTCTCTTATGCTTACCAAGTCTCTATGTCAGGACTGTCCAAACTCTGTCTTGGAGGGCCGGTCTCCTGCAGAGTGTCCTGAATAGAATTTCAATCAGATTGGGATGGGTGGTGTAGTTTTACAAGTTTACAAGTGTAAACACTTGATGGAAACCAAAACTGGACATTTCTGTGCATGTATAATGACGTATAATTAATGTAATGACGAATGACATCTGGAACGAGTTCCAGTCCTGGGAACCCCCTGCTCTGCACATTTTGCATGTCTCCCTTATTTAAACACACCTGAATGAGATTATCAGATCATTAATTCAGTTCATGGATCTCACTCCTAATGAGCTGATGATTTTATTCAGGTGTGTTAAATAAGGGAGACATGCAAAATGTTCAGAGCAGGGAGTCCCCAGGACTGGAATCGGGAACCACTGCCATAAATAACTGTCATGTTATTCTAAAATTGATCTGTCAAGTGGAGCAGAAAATCTCCATCAGTCCTCACTTCATACTCTCATGCGCAGATTGCTTGTTTTGGCCACAGTGAACGGTTTTACTGCCTGACAAATGTAAGCAGCACGACACAAAGCTTCAAGTGCTTGTCGTCTTCTAATTAGGACCTAATATAGATAAATGTTAAGTCTGCTCTTTTAAACAAAGAAATAAAGCAATAGTATGAGAATAGTATGTAGAGACAGTGTGTACGTCAAAAGATTAAATCCGATATTGAAGCTTTTGACAAATAACCGCGCTCATCAACTCAATCTCTTTTAGTGTTTGTGTAAACCCTGCATTTGGATTTATCAATCAGAATGATTTCATTCAGACTAAAGCAAAAAAAGTGTCCATATAAACAGCCAGTTTCGCTTGATCCTTTAAAAATCATGCTGAAATACTCATTTAGTGTTAAAGAAACATTTCATGTTATTATCAGTGTCAAAAACACTTGTGCTGTTTAATATGTATGTGGTAACTGATTACATTTTTTCAAGATTCTTTGATTTAATAAACAATAGATCAGTAACATTATAAATGTCTTGACCATCAAACAGTTTAGTGCATCCTTGTAGTCTTAGTACTATAGTAGTTTTAACTTCCTTTTTAAAAAACTTATTCCAAACATTTGAACAGTAGTGTAATGCCCCTTTTGAATGTTTTTTTAAATGGTTGCTTGACTAATTTTCAGTTTAAATCACTTGAAGCTTGGAAAGTAAGTGATGTCTCTAGCATTGGTCCTTGTATGAGGATCTTTGCAACATCTTAGATAATTTATATATATTGTCAATGGTCTCTATTTTAGTTCAGTGGCACTTTGCATTGTAAATATAGCACTGTTGCAACAGTTTTAACGTGCTGGTATGTTTCAGGCTGTTGCGATATAACTGCTTTCAACAGTTCTGCATTTTTGGGTATTACAGTTGTTTTCCAAATACTGCCAGATTGTCCCAACATTTGGTCTGCTTTTTCTACACATTTTGTCTGTTTCCTAACATTTGTCCACCATCCTCTATTGTCAGGAATATGAAGAAGACGTGGATGTGGAACAGTTGGAGTCTGGTGAGCTTTCCAGCTCCAGCTCTGACTCGGGAGACTCTGACTTTGGTCTGGATAGATCGCTGGAGTTTGAAAAGGAAGAGGTTCGAAAGAGCGAACGACTTTTCCTGCAGGAAGCTGGCTTCACCCCCTCAACTCAGCGACGACCCAAACACATGGCTGCACCAGCTCCCGTACCACGGCCCTCTTACAAGAACCGTAGCGAGTTTGAGCAGATGACCATCCTGTATGACATCTGGAACACTGGCCTGGACCAGGAGGACATGAAACTCCTGAAGAGCACCTACGAGAAACTGTTGCAAGATGATCACGGCACCGACTGGCTCAACGACACACACTGGGTCCCTCATACCAATATCCTTACAGCTGCCTAAGAATGAAAATACAGTTATACAAACAAACATGTGCTTTTATTAGTGATTGAAGCCAACAGAATTATCAGTAACGCAATAACAAGTATAAATGCATACAAATAAGCGAGTAAAAGGCTTTGTTTACATGTTAATGCTGCTTTCTAAGTACATTTTATCCAAGTTTTGCTCCCTTAACCTCTTGCCTGCACTCACCAACATCCCTAACCCTCGGCGGAAGAAAAAGACCCCAGATGGGCAGCTAAGAGAGCACGTCACGGGCTGTGCTCGTAGTGAAGGCTACTATGCCATCAGTCGCAAGGAGAAAGATGTCTACCTTGAGCTAGACCAGCCAGTGACCGTGCAGGAAGCTGGAGAATATGATACCTCAGTAGGTTCACTTTAGGTTTTAATAAATCAAATGTGTTTTTGAGTCTTGTTTGTTTGTTTGTTTTGTGAAGATGATTTAAATGCATCTGTACTGTAGTTGTGTTACTAAAATTAAATGACTTATTAGTTTGTATCCATCTGAGCCTATCTGTCTGTGTCTGTCATAGAATTCGAATCGTCAACTCTCTGAAAGGCGCTCTGAGCAGCGGCGTCTCCTCAGCGCTATCGGCACTCCAGCAGTGATGGACTCAGACCTGTTGAAACTGAACCAGCTGAAGGTAAAGTTTTTTTGGTTCATTGACGCAGCCGTGACCTTGATCATATCAGTAACTTTTATTGCATTGACCTCACGACTCCTTAGTTCCACGAACTCCCTTCAGCTTGTTTTCAGTGTAGCAATTTATAGCATTTTATCTAGGGTGTAATGTAGGTGCAGTGCCCTTGTAGTGGTGGGCACAATGACCAGCAGGCCTCTATATAATTTATACCCTCCCAAACAGCTCTGTAAAGTCTAATGACTTCTCTGTCAGTGACCCTGACTGACTGAGCTTTATCAGCTTCTGGCTGTTGATATGGTTTGATAAGATCTTTGAGATTGAGTTCATGTGGTCAAAGTTAAAAGGTGTTCCTCTAAAAGCAGTTCTTCTTTAGACCTCCATATATCTCAAAAAGTAGCACATTTTAACCTTTTCTAATTTGAATGAACACGGCATAACATCTGACAGACAGGATAATTTGCTTTTTCTGAGGTGAGAGACTTTTTATTTCATAACCAGTTCTAAAAATAACAATAGAGTAGAGTCACTGACAATAAACCTGTTAGCATCTCATCTGACCGCAGACACTGAATCAGGACAGCTTGTTTTTACTTGCATCAGGCAGATGTGCCAACAGCTTTGTAATGCATCATCACATAAGAACATTATAATTCGGTATGCTAGCAGTCTTCCAAAATAACGACATAAACATTACATAAGGTCTCTCTAAATTAGTATGTTATAATAATGTTAATAATTTAATAAACACACCCATTTTGGTTACAATAAAAATTTGTCTGCATATAAATATTTAGAGTATTTTTTTCTGCAGTAGCCTAAATAAATTTAAAACATTAAAAATGCCGTTACAGTACTGCATTTACAAATAGATGAATAATAATAATAATAAAGTATAAAGCAGAGCTTACCAAAAGATTTATTTGTAGTGATGAAATGCATTCACTTTATTAAGTGTACATTACAAGATGTTCCCAACTTTATTTTACTTTTAATCCCAAACACGGTTAATTAATTTATGTGAATGTGTTCTAATAAAACAAACATTAGTCATTTTTAGCAGCATTTTGCAATTTTTTTTGGTTTAAAAAAAAATAAAAAAGTTTTGCAGCCTGCCTGCATGCCCCTACTGTAACCACTGTACATTCTTTTACAGGAAAGTTGTGTTTGTTTGTTTTCTTTGTGTAATATTTGCTCGAACATTGGTGTTTGTTAGGCTACAGATAGTTATTTTACATTTGGAAAAATTAAGTGTTGTTAATCATGTTCTTAATTAGTTATTTTTATTTTTTATTTTTTATTTATTTAATTAAAAACACAACAAAACGTACAGTACCGGTAAAGTACTGGATTGATAAGTGGAATCGATAAAAGTAGTAATACTGTTAATAGAAATGCGTCCAAATAATTTTTTTAAACTTTGTCAATGCTTAGCATGAGGATCCAACTCTTTTAAGAGTAAACAACTCTAAACTTCATTGTACCCCCCTTTTACTTTTATTCACCAAGAAACCCTTTAATGTGACATTAAAGGCATTCATTATCTTATGAAGTAATTATATATTTTTTTTAAAAATGCTATCATGCCAATACATATTTTAAAATATATTAAAATAAAAAACCATTATTTTAAATTACAACTTCTGATTTTATCGAACAAATGCAGCCTTGTTGAGCATTAGAGGCTTCTTTCGAAAAACATTTCAAAATTTCATTCCAAACCTTTAGAGAAGTAGTGTAAAAGATGATGAAAAGGTGTGTGCATAATCCAAAATTAAATGAGTGCATCTATCTTATTTAGAATATAAAAAACATATTAGCATAATTGTGTTTAATCGTTCTGTATATGGTCAGATTTGGGGTTAATGTTCATAGAGTATTCTTTCGCTTTAAAAACATGGTCAGTCCCGTATGCGTTTACATGTCTTCATGCTTGTAATTCATCTGCCTGCAGTTCCGTAAGAAGAAGCTGAGGTTTGGCCGCAGCCGTATCCACGAATGGGGCCTGTTTGCCATGGAACCCATTGCTGCAGATGAGATGGTCATTGAGTATGTGGGACAGAGTATCAGACAGGTAAACATTCGAGCTGAAGTATAACAGTGATTAAAACATCTCCACTAGGAAGTGAGTTAGGTGCTTCTTGAGGGACACATACTTATTGATTCATTGGTGGTAATGTTGAGTTTTTTGCTCTATTTGTAGATGGTTGCTGATAATCGGGAGAAGCGATATGCCCAAGAAGGCATCGGGAGCAGCTATTTATTCCGTGTCGATCATGACACTATCATTGACGCCACCAAGTGTGGCAACTTGGCTCGGTTTATTAACCACTGCTGCACGGTAAGTACCCTCCTAATGACGCAGACGTATCCATATATCTCAAATGACATATGATGTCTGATAAACATACTGCCGCCACTCCCAATGTCATAAACTGACACATTTATATAAACCCACCATTAGTATTGCATCAAACTGAGGGAAGATAGGCTGTTAACCAAGGTTATGCAAGGATAGGATTTTTTTCTTAGTTTAAGTTTTCATTCGCCTTGGTAGAAAAAAAAACCACTTATGTATTCTAATATGGTTATGAGACCCGTTTTAATATAAAATTGAAAATTATTCAAGACATGTAAACAGTCACCTATAAAATTAGAATAAATAAATAAATAAGCAAGTTATGGGCAAAAAAACCCCCAAATCATAGAATAGAACTAAGATTAAATAATGGTTGCACTTTATTTAAAAAAAGGTTGTCCTTTTTACAGTGTGTTTGTACACCTAAGTACTGAGCAAATTTAAACCGAATAAGTAAATAAATAAGAAGGCTGAATAAATAAGCATTCCATTGATTTATGGTTTGTAAGGATAGGGCAATATTTGGCTGAGAAACAACTATTTGAAAATCTGCAGTCTGAGGATGCAAAAAAGTCTTAATGAGAAAATCGCCTTTAAAATTGTCCAAATAAAGTTTTTAGCATTGCATATTGCTAATCAAAAATTAAACTTAAATATATTCATGGTAGGAAAACTACAAAGTATCTTCATGGAACATGATCTATAATCAGTCTAATGAGTAAAGAAAAAATTGATGATTGTGATCCATACAATGCGTTGCTGGCTATTGCTACAAATATAGATGTGCATCTTATGACTGGTTTTGTGGTCCAGGGTCGCACATGGTTAGGATTAGGTTTTGGCTTAGGGTTACTTTCATGTGATAATGGATAATTAATTGTCATTACAATAGTAAGTACATTAGCTTGTGTAACAAAGACACCTTAAAATTAACTTATCAAATAATTAGTGCTTTAAGGCTTTTCAGGGTCTTAGACTTTGAGCCAGACAATTCCCTCAACTAGTGACTTTCACACAGTAACCCGGGCCATCAGATTATCAAAATGTCCATGTTAAGAGATGGTCCTACTGCTCCAGATCTGCAGATTTTTGTTTCAATATCTGATGGGCTTTCTAGCAGCTGCCGGATTTGCTAGTTCATTGCTGAAAAGACTCAGATAAAGCTGCATCTGGTTTTTACATTGTATATAAAAGCCAAAAAGACATGTGTTCTTCCTCCAGCTGCGAATGGAATCTGTTTTTGCAACATGGTGATAATTCCCTCCAGCTACAGAAAATGAGCTCACACAGAGCTAAGCTGGACACTAACAGAAATACAACATAGGAGGGAATGTAATTCACGAAATCCGTTGTTCTGCATCTTATTCATGATTTCATGCATTCTCTCTTGCAGCCCAACTGCTACGCCAAAGTAATCACCATCGAGTCCCAGAAGAAGATAGTCATATACTCCAAGCAGCCTATCGGGGTGAACGAGGAGATCACGTATGATTACAAGTTCCCCATTGAAGAGAACAAAATCCCATGTCTGTGCGGCACGGAGAACTGCAGAGGAACCCTCAACTAACAGTGTCCTAGACCTTCCCCTGATACATGACTTGCCAACTTTCCTGATCCACAAGCTACTCTTCTCGGCGCACAACAATGTAGGTAGTGTGTGATGGGAGAACATCAGACTCTTTGAAAAGCTTCTGTACATACACAGATGTGTAGAGATGTTTAATGAGATGTTTGGCCCAGGGGGGGGGTCTCAGCACTGCCGCAACACCTCCAGTTCCACCTGTGAATTTTTTTGTTTTTGTTTTTTGTTCTCCTCCCCCTTCCTCCTGACCTGGCCCTTATCGATTTGGTTCCTCTCATTGCAGCTGTGTTTGGTGTTGTTTTGTCAAGGTCTATGCTTTGAAATTGTTCAGCAGCTGCACACACACATACTGCGCTCACTTATGCACAGCGTCTGACAGTGGCAAACACCCTTCAAGTGCTGAGTCTTTTTTTCCAAGGGCAACTTTTATAGATCTACCTAAAAACATGGATTTAAGTCTTCACCCCTGTGGTGAGAGAGAGTAATAATTTTAGTTCATTATTTATTGTCCCTGTTCTGAGGCCCGTCCTTTTCGTACCGTTCATTTAGGTCAGATACCTTCTTCATGTTATCTGTGTAGTATCACCTCTGCCAATTTTTTTTTTTTTTTAAATGAAGCTGTTTTGGTGCACACGTTTCTTTCGAAACTTCCTCAAACTTCAACTGGTCTTAATTAAGCGTCTCCTCTTTTCCATGATGTGCTGATATTCAAAAATGGTCTAGTATTGTAAGTTGTTACATTGTACATTTGCTTCTTTTTTTTCACAAATTAGTTGTTAGAATGCCAGTGCACTGTAAAAACAGATATTCCAGAGGTTATCATGCACCTGCCATCATTTTAATTCACCCCTTACATGAAGTAATATCCCTTACGTTCATAGTTTTTAGCAATACAAGAAGGACAGGACAGATAAGGCCGTAGTTTTGACGTGCTGAAATATATGCGCATCGATATTTTAGTGAAAGGACAGCAATGTTCTTTGGGTTTCCTTTGACATTGATATTATTGTAGACCACTGAAGAACTGTGGAGTAATTGGGCATATGTTTTGAGACAAATCACTCTAGCTCCTCTGCTAAGGAAAATATAATTGTAAAATATCTATTTCCTCATAGCTCAAGTGTCCAAGATCTAAAATTGGTTGGGCACGTTTATATATATTTCTCCACAAAATGAAAGTCCCAGTTCCTCTGAGAGGTATGCATGTGCTTCGATTCACTAGACCAGGTGCTCATGTCTGTTTCTTCTGTTCTGTCCTTTCATATTACTGGTCATCTCTCTCTCTCTCTCTCTCTCTCTCTCTGGGATTAATTGACATGTCAACATTACATTGTTTTTCCCCTTTTTTTCTCCTTGCTTTGCCAGAGGGCCTTGCCAGCATTCTGTTCCTTTGAGAGGAAAACCTGTAAAATATGTAGATTTACTGCAGTCTTTCAGTAAAAACTGATCCACAGAAGTGTAACCATAAAAAAACGAAATGACAAAAAAGTTAAAAAGAATTACATGTAAATATTGTAGAGGTGTTTGTTTCTCGTAGAAACACACTGGTTCTAGTCTGTAAATATGTTCATCCTTTTCCTACTTCCCATTGCAAGAAAATAATTGTACATACCTATCATTCAGTTGTTTTGTTTTTGTTGTTTTTCCTTTTAATTTGATTTAAAGTTTTAATATTATTTGCAATATTTCTCTTGTATTAATGCGTTGGACCCTTTATTAATGGTGCATTAAAATATTTTTTAAAAAATAATTGCTGCTCCGTTTTTCTTTTTCTTCACCCACTTTTCAGAGGTTGGAAAAAAAACCCGTTGGGTGCTCGTGCATGGGTTTGCAGATGACAGGCCATCTCTGCAAACCTTAAAATAGAGATATTTTAGAAGTGGCCGCTGCTGTACATTTATAGTTATATGGAATCTAACCCATCAAGCTTTGTTACATTCAGGCATGAGCTCTGCTGCATGAAAATGAAAGCAGAAATAAAAAAAAGCATCAAGGACCTTTAGCCTAAATGGAAAGAATGGAATAATGTTCCAATTGTTTTGTTTTACAGATATTTGCCTTGGCAAGATGACCAAATATTGGCACACAGTGGATATTACAGACTAACACTGACTATTAGTTTGTTTCACAATCCAATTACATCACCCCACTGGGAGTCAACACAACAGCATTAGAATGCAATCTCATGGCATGATCTGCTTTAATTGAACAGTCACTGATCTCTGTTGTCCCTGTCAGTATATTCATTGCCTCTTTTAGCTCCTGCATTGAGTATTCTGCTGAAGTTTTAGCTTTTGAGTCTGCATCGTGGTTCCTGTCCAGCGTTCCAGTAGGATTTAGCAGGATGTGCATTGTCTCACTCGCTGTCGACAGAGGCAATAGCAGAAAAAGCATTGAGAGTGAGTAGAATTACTAAAGTCTTACAAATAATAGACAATAATAGACTGTATATTGTAGATGTTTGTAATTTTACTTATGGATGCCCAATTATTTTATTTTGATACATTAAGGCAGTATCAATAACTTCCCTCTGTTTCTTTCTCTCCTTTATCATGTTACTGTATTTAAGCTGTTAAATATGAAGCGGAAGCATGCAGCTTGCAGAGAGGAACACACACCCCCCTTCTCAAAAAAGATACAGGAAGCAGAAACGTCAAGGTTGAGCTCACTGGATTCATTGAAGAAAATGAAGACATTTACTGAGGTAAGGGTTCATTTCAAAAAGGAGATGATGTGTTTGTATAGACCACCTGCCTGATATAACTCAGATTATTATTTTTAAGACCATTAAGCAAAGATATTGGAGCACGAAGAGAGAGAGAGCAAGGGAGGATAAAATGGGTTAAAATGTTAATGATGTGTTTATTCTGGGGTGCAAGTTATTTTTAGTTTGCAGGGTGGCCAAACCCGCTGTGTGAAATGTGCGGCTGCTTTTAGGTAGAGTCAGTTGATGTGACAGCCGCAGTCACAACTCGAGTCATCACCACACTGCGAGAAACTGCGAGAGCCTTTCTTTTTTTTGTTTGTTTTTTTTTCGGCCACTGACACAAAAGAGCTGGCTAAGCTTTCACGGAAACTGAAACGCTATACCACTGAACTGAAACATTGTAACGTTAGCCTACTCATTCTGCAAAGGAAACCTGACCGATGCGAAGACGGGCGCTGTTTTGGCGGTAAAAGACAGGACGTGTCAACACAAACCATTCATTCATTTTTCTCGATCAGTCTGAAACAATTCCTCTTTGTCAGACATCTGTGTGACGTCGGTCCACGTCCCCTGATAGGAAGGCTTCTGCCCCGCACGTCACCGGCGCTGCTGACAGCTCGTTGAGCCGCACTCGGTGCTTACAAGGTCACATTTCACCTTGACATCTGTCCAAACAGAACATGTTTTTAACATCAAAAACTAAAACACTGACTATGGTTCTCGGTTAATAAACAGGCCTAACTGAAATACGATAAAATCATACGGCTAAGTGACATTATATCGCCTGTGTACAGTAAGTCATTTAGCATACGCTTTTTTCCAAAGCGACTTACAAATGAGGACAACAGATACAATCAAAACCAACAAAAGGGCAATGATATGCAAGCGCTGCGACAAGTCTTGGTTAGCTTAACGTACACGTAATGGTGTTATTATGTAATAAGTAAAAAAAATATATATTTATATAAATATAAGCATTGAGTAAAATAGAGGGAAAATTTGAAATGGGCAGGGTTTTTGTTGTTTTTAAGAATATGTTTAGAATGGAGACAGCTAGAATTAGAGGGTTGTATGAAGATGGAAGAGATGTGTTTTTAGCTGATCCTTGAAGATTGAGTGAACATTTAAGTCTGTGAAAGTGATTGTGTACCTCTTTGGGATGGCACAATAAATGTATTTACATGCATTCATTTTTTATATACATATCAAGCTAAAATTTGACTACAGCCATCAGAAATGTTTTAAAAAGATTTTTGTCTTCGATTTTTATATTACTAAAAATAATGTTTTATTTTCAAATGACTATTATTCAGAAATTGAAAACCGGTTTGTCATAGCTGTATTGTAATCAAGTCATTTTGATAATGTATTGTGTTTTAATGCATTTATTGAGTGCAATGAGCCATGTGACATGCTGCCAGCGCTTCACTAATCTAATACAATAAACGTATTTTGCTGATTTAATTTAAACCAAGACATGCAAGAGAGAAACAAAGGGATAGTGGGGATAGTGGAAATCTCTGTATACTAGAAGAATACATTTGTGATTTATTTGGGAATACTTGAGTGATTTTAAATGCAAAGTTGTTGCTTAGTAAATTAAAACCTAAAACAAACAAAGAAATAAATAAAAATTGCAGTGATACTCTATACATTATATTCCCATGTGTGGCCTTCTATCTGTTGCTGTCTTGTATATTGTGATTTTAACTATAAAAAGCTGTTAATTGGTTAACAGCAAGTTTCTGTACCATATGCCATGCATATCTGTAATTACATTTGATGTGATTTGTCAGTAAAAGTTTGTGGAAGTAAAAAAGCACCAGTTATTGTACTTTACAGTGAAGAACGTAAAATTACATTCCTAGAATTGGATACATCAAGACACAGTTCTTTTTTCATTTAAATGTTTTTCTCATCAGTTTTGATACCTAGGCCTTGATTAGCTGGTTCAGTTGTGTCTGATGCTAAACTCTGCAGTGCAACTCTCTCTCTCTCTCTCTCTCTCTCTATATATATATATTGGTGCATCTCAGAAAAATTGAATATCATGGGGAAGTTCTTTATTTTTTGTCATTAAATAAAAATAGCAAACTTTCTTATTCTATATTAATTTTTTTACATGCACATGTACATGTCGTCCATATTTTTTTTTTGTTTTTTTGCCGTTATTTACCTTGATTTCATCGTTTTTAAAGAAAATGGAAAAAAAATCTCTAAGAGCATAGGATTATTTTGTTTATAATGTTTCAGCTCTTAAATTAAAAAGCTGTTAAGCTGATGTAACCACTTTAGTAATATAGCCCAACTGCTAAACAGTTTTGCAAATCCTCTTGCTTAAATTTGCTTTCATCTACAGTTTTCTCCCATGCAGCGTTGAAGATTATGCAAAAAGAAGCAGTTTTGAAATTGCTGGTATAGGGTGTTTTTTTTTTTTTTAGGGTGACTTTTAACATTTAAACACTGACACACTTCTCTCTCCACAAGTTGTCACGTGTTTTAAAGGGTTAATTTACATTTGGTATGGGTTACATGGTCCTGACCTTGACTGGAGATTGTTTTTGTGATTAAAGTTATGATCATTGTGTTAATTTTTAACTACTCACACACTTTGTAATTTAGAAAATTACCCTCTGTCCTATCTGGCCCAAACAGGTCAAAACAATGTATAGATGTGTCTAACATTTCAGTCATACTGAAACAAAAACTGACTCAAACTTTTTGCACACACAATAAAAATCCACCCTGTGATTCATTCTGATGTAGTGCCAGTGTTATGTGTTTTGTCTGAATAGTTAATGCGTGACTTTACATGTCATGTAAGTGGTTATGTGAGGTTTGTGCAGAGTAGAGAGCGTGATGGTGGATGAGTGATCGTGCCACCAGTGGGATGGATGAATTTCAGGTTTGTGCATATCAGTCAGCGTTGGGGGTAAACGCATTACAAGTAATGTGAGTTACATAATAATATTACTTTTTATTACTTTTTACATTACTTTTTAATTTTAGAGTAATATAACTGAGTTACTTTTTCAAAAAAGTAACACCAGTTACTTTGTTTTCTTATTTATAGACTGACAAGTCTCCTGACCCCATGTTAAGAGAAATCAGAAATACAGAGCATTGTGCGCGGTGTGTGAATACAGTGTAGTTCTAGACTAAATGTGAATGTGCATTAATTCAACGCACTCAAAAAACAGATTTAATATTCATCAAAATTAAAATAAACTCAGAACATGATGCAAACCTGCAATAATTAAATGTTAAATAACACAAACGTATCTAATCCCGTTTTATTAACCAATATCTTTGCTGCCGACCTTCGATGATTCAGTTCAACCATACTTTCAAGCATAAATGACTTCAAAAATAACTATTGTGCTTCATTGTTGTTTTATTGCTGAAGAGTATTGAACTTTCTTTTCCTGTATTCTACTTTACAGATGTGAATTTGTTTCTTCTTCAGCCTAAAAGAGCTTTTACATTTGCTATAAATAGAACAACTTACATTAAAACAAACACTTCAGTTCTGGTCATATTTAAAAAGTAACACAAAAGTAACGTAATGCATTACTTTCCATAAAAAGTAACTAAGTATCATAATTTAGTTACTTTTTAGGGAGTAACGCAATATTGTAATACATTACTTTTAAAAGTAACTTTCCCCAACACCGATATATCAGTCCTCAATATTTGCGAAGTTGACGCAAAAGGTTTAATTCACTAAAAGGTTTAGACTCTAGGACTAAATTTGGCAGTGTAGGCATACATCTATCTATCTATATTGTCTCTCTGTTAACCTATGGTAAAATACTTCACATATGCACGGATTAATCTAAATAAATGGACAAATCTGAGTGAATAGGTAAAATTTTAATTTACCTTTATTGTTTTTAAGGAAAGTAGGCCTACATGTTGACAGCATTTTAAAGTGCAGTATTCTTAATATGGACAGGTGTTGTGCCAAATTATGACTCTCCTCGTTGAAATCAATACTAATCCTAACTCCACCCCTAATCCTAGCCCCTCCCCCACACCTAACACTAAACCTACCAATACTAGGGGAGTCAAAATCTGGCAGGGGTCAAAATTCTGCACTACACCGGCATAAAGCCGATTAGGGTAGCGTGGTTCACAGTCTCTTAGAGACTACACCCCCTGAATGCTGTGATACGCGGACAGTCCTACTCGGATATTCTCAGTGCCTATAAAACTGCTCTCTCTCCCCGTTATATTCGCAGAGTGAAGGAGTTGACCGGCTCGGTTAACACTGACCGATACACGCTTTCAAGTCAACACCAAGAGAGGAGTGAACAGCGGAATAATATGTCTGATGAGAAATCGAAGTTGACCTGCGTGATAACTGGAGGATGCGGGTTTCTCGGGCAGCACCTGATGAGAGTTTTGTTGGAGAAGGAAGAAAATATCAAGGAGATAAGACTTTTCGATAAAAACGTTTACCCAAGTCTGCAAAGTCACAGTACAGGTAAGACACACTCGAACGAACTGTTCTTTGTAATGATTCCGAGCTTGTTACTGCTCACAGTGATTAAAATGACTCACTGGTGAACGTTTAGTACGTCTTTGTGTTTTTACGTAATTATAATCCAGTATACCACGACCCTACGTGCGTTTGACGTCATAAACAGATGTTTCTACATTTCACATTGGGACGAATTTAATCGCTTTCGTTTTATTCTGATAGTCCCCTTTAGACATTCTGCTAACTATAAGTAACTTTGTAACTACATGTCAGCTACACTTCAGCTAATTCTCAAAAAACTGTCTAACTCTGAGTAGAGGGTAGGTTTAGTAGAATAAGCTGCATTCATGTGTTTTGAACTCGTTTATTTAATCTCCTAAGTACATTTAAATCACTGAGGATGCTGTTTCAGCATGTTTTTAATGTACTGAACATTTCGGTTACATCATAAATTAGCTACGTGTTGTGCTTCTGATAACTCTTTTTGAATTTTGACTGGAAATGACTTGTGGCTCATAAAATGATATATTCACAAGATTTATTTTCTGAATCATACATCATTTTTCACCTCGAGGTGCGCTCTCATTTCTTAGAATGACACTGTTGTTTTCTTGGTAGCCGTGGTCTGTTGTAAATAATGTCACAAAACCTAGAGACGTGGAATGTTTTTTTATACATATATATATAAAACATTGATAAATCTCTCATTTATACACCAGAATTAAATATGTTGTTTATATATTTTTTTCTTTAGATTATCACAGTTTTCATGGAGGCATGGGGAAAATGTTCCAAGTTGTGGTTAGACACAAAAGAAACACTCTTTATTTTATTATTTCCTGAGAATTTGTCTGCATTCGTGATGTTCTATAGGGCGTAGTTTCTGTAAGTGCCCTGGGGAAACATCTGTTGTTTCTATGACTCCAACAACAGGAAAGAGCATTGGAAAGAATGATAATAATAAAACGTAAAAGGAAATGGAAATGTTCATTCATAACCTTGGTTTTATTGGTGTACATACAGGCATGGTCAGGCCACACCAGTCATTTCCATCCAGTCCAGTGTCCTCTTCTCACTTTGCTCCACCAGGGACAGGTGCTCCATTCGGGTGACGTCCTGCTCCATACAATGGGATTTTGGAATCCAATTCACTGTATCATATCATTATGCAGCGTCAGCCAGAGGAAGAGATGTGTGAGGGAAGTTAGACTTTGAGTTCAGTTAGCTGGTTCCAATTTGTGCCAAATGCTTTTTATTAGCCACAGTTTGTTGACTCTTTTCTTATACAGTGAGTTTCCATTGTCCTCCTGTCCTATCTAGTTCTTAGATATTGCTAGTTTTTATCCCAAGGTCTAATGGAGGAAAGTTCACTTTACTTTCACGAAGATACTTGAAACAGACAACAGCTAAGCATGTGGTCAAAGTCCAAATGGCTACAGAAATAGGTTAGATAACTTTTTTTTTATCAGAAGCAAACACTGACCTACTTGCATAGACATTTTTGTAACTGCTTGGAAAGCTTTGTTCATAGGCAAACTATAAATTATAAAGCTTAATAATAATTAATGTTAATTAACCATCAGACAGATGTGAGGGATTCCGGGGGCATGTTTATTTGAATATCTGCCATGCACAGAAGCTGATGGCAGCTTAAAGTAATTATTGTTTGTCTTCTGTAGTGGTTTAAAAACCTGTAATTCTATGTTATTAAATGCACATGTCCAAAAACAACTGGAAACTTCAGACAACAGGAAGATGCCACAGAGCAGTCATGAATGACTGTTTTTATTGTAAAATAAAAAAAAATCTGCTAGTGAGAAATGAGAACAATGTGTTTTGTTTACCAGGACAAGGGTGTTGCTTCCACCAAATAGATGAAGTTTATTGTTTGTTTCCTGTTTTAGATAATGGTCATTGTAATCAAGAATGCTACTCATAATCCTAGAAATTACATCAAGAAGCATCCCACAGTATATGTAAGAGATAACAGGATGTTATCATGGGTGACCTTGGCTACACCCATTCGCTGGAATCCATGAAGCACATCCCCGCTTTGTTGTGCTTCGAGGAATTCAGATGTTTGTCCGTAAACTCGACTACTATTGAAATCTTTTCATTGTATAGAAATAGCTTTATTACACGCACTGGTAGTCGCATCCGTTCTCAGCAGCTGTCTGTTTGCATGACGACTACCTTATTACACATAGAAACCCTTTATAAAGATGCACCTGCATATCAGATCTCTAACAATATGCTTTTAAAAAGGAAGGAAAGGATGTGACGTGTGGCCAGGTATGGTTTCCCATACTAGGAATTTGTGCTTTGCATTTAACCCATCCAAGTGCACACACACAGCAGTGAGAAGTGAACAACCACACACACGGTGCCTTGCTCAAGGGTCTCACCTCAGTCGTGGTATTGAAGGTGGAGAGAGCAGTTATTCACTCCCCCCACCCACAATCCCTGCCGGACCTGGGACTCGAACCTGCGACATTTGGGTTACAAGTCCAACTCCCTATTAGGCCATGACTGCCCCCAATGTATTTTAACAATGTATTGCATCTTTCTCTTTTATTCACAGAGCATGTGAAGGTGGTGGCGGTACCTGGAGATATAACGGATTATGGGAGTGTACGTGATGCCTTTCAGGGAGCAGACCTGGTTTTCCATGCAGCTAGTTTGGTTGATGTGTGGTATAAAGTCCCTGAGAAGGCAATCTATGCTGTCAATGTACAAGGTCAGTAAAGAACAAGATTGAAAAACAAAAGGAGACTGATAGCAATCACTTTGTAGAAGCGAGGCTGTATTAAAAACTGTAATATTGTGAACTGTCTTTACAATTAAGTGTTTTCTATTTTAATATCAATCAATCACTTTTATTTATATAGCGCTTTTAACAATACAGATTGTAGCAAAGCACTGAACATTATCAAA
>JAUMHE010000044.1:10588783-10644198 GCA_032359235.1 Enteromius mattozi | reverse complement strand
CAAACACCATCGTTTCCTACTTCTTATATAAATCAAGTGTTTGCAAAAGACGACTGAAAAAAGGTCAAATTCCAACATAACGCAGACTGTTACGTTACGAAAAAAAAAAAATCAATACCGACCGTCACATAATGCGTTTCGTTATTCTTTTGTACGCTATTTAAAACACGCAGCGAATTCATTCAACTGCATTTCCTTTCCCTGCTCTCTCTTCATCTCCAAATATTTCCAAATATCTCAATATTTCCAAAAATTCCCAAGCTTAACTTACCATGGAAATTTACCGGAAACTTTCTGGAAATTTACCGGAAATTTTCCGCCCCTTTGCAACCCTAGCTACAACACATCCTTATAAAAAATAAATAAATAAATACTGATCTTAGGACATACAGCCCAAATGCGGACTCCTCTCTTTGTTCATCTCAAAGCAGACAAGGCTGTAGGGGCGAGAGGAGAAGAGTGACGGGTGCTTTTTGAAGGGAAAGACAAGTGCAGATGTGTCCTCCCACCATTCAAAGGCAGCGAGAAAGGGAGAAAACAGCACATGCAAATTTAATGAAGTCATGTTTATTTCTCAGCAAGCAGCGCCGGGTGTATGCGTGCACGTGTATGTTCTCCACCCACGCTTCCCTGTGGCTGTGCTCAGATAAGGGGGCTTTGTAACGATCATAGCTCAACTCCAAACCCCTGTGTTTCTCTTTCTCAGGAAGACACTGTGTAGATCATACATTGTATACACTACCAGTCTTCAATTATTAAGTAGCACTGAAATAAAAGGCTAGAGTTCAGCGCTGTGCCAATTGGGTCTCCCACTCCACCCCACAGTAAATGTCAGTACAGGAGGCTGTCGCCAGTTGCAGTGCAAGAAAACACCCATGGGATGACTGAACCCCCAAAAGATAACAAAAGCAGTAAGTTTGGTGTGTGTTTGGTATTGGTAAAATATTACTATGTCTGATTAATTTAGTGACAATAAATAGTAATAACTTAAATTACAACATTTTTTCAATTTGCAGACTCCCTTTAATATCAATAAATTCATCTGATACAATCCCCGAATTCAGAGTTTCATGTTTCAAAAGATAAAAACAGTGCCCCCAAAAAGTATTTGGACACTTAAAGGCTGAATGCCTTTGCATTAACAAAATATCACTTACCACAAAAAAAAAACAACAACAATAAAAAAAACAATAAAAAAGCAAACCCGATTGAATTATAAACAACAAGACCTGCTTGACTATACTGACTGGCCCAAAACTACGGCTCTTTATATTAAATGCCGCTCCACCTGACTGAGATTTATTTTTAATCACAGAACCGATTTTACTGACAAGACGCACATGGGAATCACATGCAATATATCATGCAGCCCTAGTCCACATCTTAATCTGATTTGTGTTTACTTTGAGTATGACTTTAGCCAGATTAAGGTAAACAATATCTGTTTACATGGTAGATTCTTAAACAGTATTATGTTAAAATTTGAATATTGCTGTACATGTAAACGTACTGATGGTGTCACTAAAGCATCCAAAAAGGCCTCAATTCTGCAAATTGGGATGGGACACATTCTTACCTTGCACCCTTCACACGCACTAACTCCATAATGGTAGCCTGAGGACTTGTCCTGGCAGACGAAACAGGGCTTGTAAACCCGTGGCGGAGGTGGTGGGGAAGGTGGGCTGGGTACGATCTCCTCTGAGCTTGTGCTCTGGGTCTCCACAGCTGCAAGAGAACAGAAACAGCCTTTAGTTGGACTCATTAACCATAATTTCCTCACAAGGGTTATTAGGATCCATTGAGAAAACCGCTCGTTGTGTTTTAGCAACAGTCTGCAGTGACCTTCAACCTTCAAAAGATCCCTCCGCACCCCAGGAAGGCTCAGCGAGGGAGTTCTTGCGCATCCCGATGAGCAGCTAAGGTCAAGCTTGTCAGGAGAATGTCTCCATTCCTGGAGCAAGCAGACAGATAGGCTGGTACCATGCTCTCCTTACACATTCGCTTTCGCTTTCCTCCCGCTTTCAGCTGCTACCGACTGGGACGAGTGCCAGCCTTAATTAATAAAGTCATGACAGTCAGCCGGGGTGTGGAGGGAGAAACCGCATGCTGTGCTTGAGTGGAGGGGGCGCCCGAGCCGCACGGCACAGCCAAAGAGCTGCCATGACCGAGAGCTTATGAAACAACTCCCATTTAAACAGCAGACCATCAGGGAAACCCACAATGCCCTCTCCACACGTCAAGGGCACAAAATGACAAGCACACTGAATTCTGAATAGCTGAAATTCTCCACGTCGCTGATGGTTCCCACATGTAAATGACCGTCTGCATGGTGGCGATGATGGCACCAGTATATTTTCAAAACATTTATATACACAGACACTAACTCTTCAACCCTCATGTGTCTCTCCCCTGCTGCCATCCTCTCCTTTCTCTCACAAATGTCATGGAGTGAAGAAAAATGAGAGATCTAGTGAAGGAGAACATGCTATTATGTGCGAGCAGTTAGCAGGTTTCAGTAAACTGAGTTATGCAGCGTCTCAGATATTGTTTCAACAACCTCTAATAGATGTTGAAAAGGATCAAAGCGCAGCATTAAAAAGCATAAATGTTGACCTCAAGTTGCTCCAAACTTCTGCTGATCACAAAAGGTTGTGGGAAGCCACATTCGGTTGCTGGTAGTCACTGACTTTCATAGCATAGGAAAAATACTATGGAAGTCAATGCGGACCACAAACCGTTACAGTACGTACATGCTTTCACTGACACTTTTGATCAATTTAATTTCATTAAATTAAATTATTCCATCAAAAAAAAAAAAAAAAATCTTGTCATGTCTTTAAATATTCAACACCAAATCTTTTCTGATCAAGCAGTCAGTTATGGCTGTGGTAGAGACAGGCACTGAGACAGGTTTGATATGATATCGGACTCACTTAGATCAGTGTCGGTGTTCAGAGAGACAATCTACCTACAGCACAGTCCCCAGCTCACAAATGCAAACTCTGGACAATGGCCTCTAAGTATAAGAACATGGGTAAAACAAGTTAAACAGGGAGTTAGGTAGATCTCTCTCATCTAAGTCTATTACAAGCGGTCTAGTAGAACACCGGGCCTCACCTTCATCACACTATACACGTACTGTTGCTGAGCCAGTGGGCAACCGTCTGCGACTATTTCCTGTGTTCAGAAAAAGCACAGTCAAAGCTAAAAATACCCACCCTGGCACCAGCACAGAGTCAGATGAGGATGTTGAGTTCTTATCTCTTTCCACACACACACAGAGCAAACGTACCCACAAACGCAAACATGATTCCCAGCACACAACACAAACGACTTCAATGCAGTGTGCAGAGAGAACTGCTTACTGCTTTTATTTAGCAAACGAGGAAAAAAAAGAAAAATTGCTCCAATAACGTGGGGAAACAACAAAAGAAAACAGACACATGAAGGGACAGTTATGAAGAATTTTTAAAGCAATAATTTGGGAAATGCAGGTTTTTCCCTAAATACACAGAATAGACCTTCTGACCAATTCCTTTCCAGCTATTGACATTTCCAGTCAAACACTGGATAAAAATAAACATTTTATAGAAATAACACTCAAAAAGTTATTTCATGCTACTTTGAAATAAACGATGAGGGAATGAGAGGGAGGAAATTTGCATGAATTTTCCAGGTCTGGGAGCTACAATTATATTATTTCCTTCAGTTTTCTAATAATTCAGTTTTTTTTAAATGAATATGGTAACTAGAGGTATTGATATACCACTTATTGATAGATTTATTTTTATCTTTTTGGTTTGGCAGATGCCGAGATCTTAACAGCAGATGCTCATTTACTACACTGTTATCCAAAGGGTCATATATGTCATACTTTGTCCTTTAATGCAACTGTTTTACCATACAAAGGTAAAAGGCAGCAAGAATGCCTTTAAACAATATGTTAATTTGATTCATTTGTATATAAATTTGCTACATAAAAAAAAGACCCCTTATTGGAAAGGCGTAAAACAAAGTGGTATGTCGGCACAAAACATTTGCAGATGGTACTTTAGCTTGTATTTTCACACAGAGAGAACAGGAAGCGAGAAACTACCGGCTGGCATCACACTTCCTGCTCTCACGAACAAAGCTTCAAGAAGGTGAGACTGTTTTTAGATGTCAAACAGTTGATTTCTCTCCCACAATTATTCTCACTGTTGCACTCATTTCCTTTCACCAAAACTCGCTCGCTCTTTCTATGGCGTTCGCTCATTCCCTAGAGCGCCGTCTGACCTCTTTCTGCGGCGCAGCTCCAACATGAGTGGCACATTTTCCATAACAGGGACAGAACTCGACACAGATCCAGGACAACATCATGGGAAGTGCTCTGACAGAAGACGCTGCACTGATGGCCAAAAGTATGCCTTCATCTACTCTCACCCACACCACAATGTCTCAAGCTTCCTTTAAACTCCATGTGATCAATAATACATAGCGCCTATTAAAAATTGAACGGCTGAACTGAACAGAGAAATACCTCGCTCTTATATAAGCGAAAGTTTGAGGGCTAGAAGCTGCTTCCCTGAACTCGAATAACCCTGAATAACCGCAGAACTGGCAGCGCAAACGGCTTCCTGTGAAGCTGTGATCAGGTGGCACGCTCTAATTACGCACTCTGTTGCATCTCTGAGGAGGCGCGTCTTAGTCATGGCTGTTGAGTTAGCCTGTAGCTCTGGAAGGAACAGCCTTGTGCTGAAATCAAGTTTAATTATGCCCAGAGGTTCGACACAGGGTAACCTTACATTAACCGCTGCAAGGCTTTCGGAAACGGGTCAGTTTCACCACCTGTCCGGTGCGCCCCTCATGCACACAGTAGACAACAGTTACAGAGGTGTTCTTTAGCTGTTTTGACATCTCCTCGTACTTCTACTCACTTCCAAAGCTGGCAAGCTGCTTAAATCTCACATTATAACTGCCAACACATAGGCTCCGCTCCAAAACACAGTCAGCAGGCTACCTAGGCAGCATTTTAAGGCATTGAAATGCATGCAGTCTTCTAATACCCTTCATAAAAGAGGCAATCCCAGAAGGCATTGCAACTATGTAGGCAGCTTGCCAGGTTTTGGAGCGCAGGTGTAGCTTTCAATGATCTTACTCATTCTTTTCTTATCGGGCTGCGAGGGTCTGAAATCCCAAGAGGGCAAAAATGTCATCTTAGCACAATCCCTAGGACTTGATTTTTGAGAGTAAGACAGAAGTCTGCATTACTGGTAGGCTGCACAAGCAGCTGGCATTGACGTCCTGTCACAGCAAGAGAAGCAGCAGATGAGAGGGGTAAAGGAAAGAAAGATGGTTCTTGTATCTCAGTTTCCCCCCAGAGACCGTTAACTGAACTCGATGAACTGCCCTGACCCCTGTCTATTAATGAAACACAAGACAAATCATCACACACAGCAAATATACACTGTGCATAAACTTAGAAAATGTATAATAAATATACTATTACAAAAATATACGTATATTACATGTATATCTTATACCACAAGCAACAACATTTATGATAAATCAAATATTATTAATACTATATGTTCAACTGAACTGTAATGTATGCTTTATATACACTTGCATAGATAATTTACATAAGCTATATAATTGTTTCAGGGCAATAAAATCACTTTGATTTGGGTTGTGGGCTGAAAGTAAACCTAAAAATGTAAATCCGAGTAAATGTCAAATGAAATATGGGTCAATCTTAGGATGGTCATCCCTGTGTTAAGGTGCCTTCCTTCTCACTGTTGCCTTTGGCGATTCTTTCTTTTTGTAAACGTAAAAAAAAAACACCCAAACTACATAGTATCCCCAGACGAATATGCAAATCACTTCCATGTACAGAACTGGTGTATTCGGATATCTCACAGGACAAAACAGGCTACAGTCAGCATTATTACTGAGCTCTCTGCAGCAGACACCACATATAGGGAGACAATTATGTTACTTGCACATAAAGTGAGTATGGTGTAAAGGTGGTGTAAAATATTATGGTGTTAAAGTCTTTGAGCTTGTGGGTGTGCGTCTAAGTGAGAAAAATACAGCAAAGATTGTGAGTTATGCGTGAGAGAGCGAGAAAGATAGAGAGCGCGTGTGAGAGAGAGGGAGAGGAAAAATAGGGCAGATCATGAAAGGAAAACGCTGCATACCTCTCAGCGTTGGCGGTAGCTCTCTGGGGGAAAGCGGATCCTGGTACAACTATTAAGCCTCCCTATACTTACCCGACACACACTCAATAAAAAATGAGTCCCGTTTCTTTGTGTTATTCAAAGTTAACCCAGTGAGAGGAGGAGAGGGAGATGGATACAAATGGAATCAAGGCCTCATCATTACCAACACCATTATGGTAATGGGCCAGTGCTGCTGGGCACAGAGAGACAGAGATGCTGGAGAAAAACGAGGGAGCATGCAGGATGAAAAGCACGCACTCATATGAGACTACGATGTAGGTCACTTTGCACTAGAGTGCCGGTGAGTCACAGTCCTGGATCAGTAGCGCAGTCTGGTGACTCATCTCTTCAAGCTCCGCCTCCTCTCTCCTATTGGTCAAAGAGGACATGACAGACTGCTTTTTCCCCAGTAGTCACCTTTTTTAGTTAGGGAAGTGGTGAAATTGTTTACTCATAGCCCTTGTGCTGTTTCAGTCTCCGAGGCCTTTATACATGCAACACAAGATAGAAAGTACATTTAAAATAATCAAACATAGTTATGAATCCATCAAAACAAAGGGAGGAGCTGCACTGAAGTGTCTAGTGCAGACGGTTTAGGTCAAATCCCACCGTAATAACTTCAGCTGCAAATGTCTTGAGGGAAATGCAGATGTCCACCTCGGTCTCCTGAACAGGGTCGCTCTTTTAAGCGAGCTACTAAGCAGCTCACAGATACTAGACTACAAGCAAAGATCTCATGCTCTGATTCATGAGTCATTGTTTACACAGCACACAATAGGTCATGAGAACAGCATTTGCCCACAAACCAGCACTGTTGTTCGAGTAATAAAGTCCTCTGTAATCTTTACTGTATAAAATGGCTTTTATGGAGCTTTCAAACCGCTCGGAGAGCAATTCAAACTTCACTCAACTCAAACACACGCTCTTTGTGTGGCATCAGTTGGCTGGTAAATGGACTGGATGGTATGGCGAGGCGGCACTGTTATTGTTAATTTCTAATTAAATTAATCACAGGCACTTTAAAGACATCTGCAGTGCCAGATGTGTGATGCACGAAGACCAAACATGAGGAGTAAGAGACTACCATTTGTGGTGCTTCGCGTTTGTGGTCTGATTAAATAAATAAATGAATAAATAAATAAATAAATAAAAATAATGTGCAAACTGGAAAATAATAGGCGTAATGTGAACACTTTACAATGGCTTTATTCTGAAACGTTGACTCAAGTTGACTGAACTGTCATTTGCTCTGTTTGGTCACAAATTGCTTTCGCTGACAACATTTGTGTGTCTTTATAGGTCTGCAAACATATTAACATGGTCTTCACAATCTAATTAAAGCATGTTTATATATTTATAGCTGTCATTACTGTATCTATAATTTCATTGCAGCTGTGTAAGCTAAAAAAACTATTATAAAAACCTATAAATTATTTGTTGCTTAGAAAACGCATACTAACACAAAAACATGTTGCTAAAAATATTATGTATTTTTAGCGGTAGGGCCATTGGCAGTATGAATGCAAATCTGTACTACTCTCCAAACTGGGCCAAAAAACAAACCCATTACAACCGTGTTGTGTATTTGTATAGCTATGCATTTCCCCAATAGTGACCTCACCGTAAATGTATAAAAGTAACATACATAAATTGCATGTCCCGTTTTAGTTAAATTTGACAAAACAGAGCAGTTTAACAACTGTTTAACAACAATCATTTATTTTGACAGCATAGATGTAACACACAACCAGTGACAGCCTCAGTCCTGCACGTATAAATACCAGGCCAAACAGCAGCGAGAGGCTGATTTGAGGTCCACGGTGGAGCGTAACAGCGCAGAGAAGCGGTGCCCTTTCATCACGCCAGCTGAACTCAGCAGGGTAAAGCGCTAACGCTTGCCAGGGCTCTTTGTGGTCAAAACCAAGAGGTAGCAATTTTCCAATTAAGCCACATTTTTATGGGTTCCTTGGACAGCAGAGGGAAAAGGAAAGTCCTGAAAGCAAACAAATAAGTGTGGTGCAGCACATGGAGACAAAATTAGCATTTCCCAAAGAGCCTTATTACAGCTGCATCTCGAGACGCGGGCCTGCCTTCCTCCTAAACCAGGCAAATAAAACACAAAGACAGTGAAAGAGGGAAGGGATTTAATTAGATCAAGGCCAGTAATGAGATTAGCTTTACGTCAAAATCTTCGAGGGCGCAGTTACGTGCGGAAATGAACAGGAATCAGGATCTTAAAGGCTTGCACTTGTCCTCTAAATAGCTCGTTTAGAGTTGGTCCTCCAAATACCGATCCAGTGATGTCCCACTGCACTGCACATCTCAACCAGCCAGTCACGCGAGCCCTAAAGCCCGGAGAATGGTTTATATGATGACAGGCGTGCTTAGCATATTGTAGACTTCACAAAAGGGCCTAGCAAAGGGGGCCGGCTCAGTCATAGCTGAGGGAACCCCTGATCTGCCACTAATAGCCGCTGACCTACATTCATCCGCAACAGTCCATGCCTCAGTGAATGCGTAGAGAGGGACTCCAAATAAAAGAGGGGCTGTGAGACTGTTAGCGCTAGTTAAGTACTTTTCTTACACAGCCTATAAAGCCAACAGCCTTTTGAACCTCGGCAAAGCCTGAGCTGCGTCAGAGAAAAGGAGCAAAAAACGGACAGAGAAAAACTGGAGGATGAAAATAGGCAACAAGTTTTATTACTGTAGCTACAATATCATTATAGCTGTATAAGCTTAAAAACATTTATGGAAACCATAAATTAGGGCTGGGCAAAAGAAAATATAAATTTCAAACATTTCTAATCATTATATGAAAATTGTAGAAATCAGGCTGTTAATTGTGGTTTTAAACTACTCTTTATGGTCAGAACAAGAACTTTTTAAATACTTTACACTTTTCCCTGTCAGTTTTCCTTTAAAATAAATCTTAACAGCAAACGGTGAATAAATGGATAAATGGTCGGCGTGTGGTGCGGTGCAGTTTAAATTCCTCCACTTTTAGAGCAGACCTCCAATTCTCAAGAAGTCTAGCCACGATGTGCGCTGAATGAATACCCAAGTGTCCAGCTACTGAGTCAATATCCTTGAAGCCTTTTCCAGCTAGCCGCGATAGATATCCAAGCGTCGTCACTCCAGAAAAAAGAAGAATTCCACCAAGAGCAGCGAGAGGCCCATCACAAGATATATCCAAATGAGAATCATACATTAAAGGTTCTCGTAACAACCAATGCAATGAACTCATATTACATAGTCTTTGCACTACAAATAAAGTCCAAACTTTGAAAAGGATACATAAAAAAAAAAAATAGGTAGCTTGGATAAGTTCATCATTTTAGGGTTCAGCTAGAACTAAGGTTTGTCCAGGCCTAAGCCTTCAAAATTCCGCAGGATGGCAAAAGCAATAGATTTCCAGTTTGAGTCCACTGGACCAGTCAGAAGTCTCTGTGCAAACTGAAGCCAAAAAGCTGCTGTTCTGCTCTGCAAATGAATAAGTCCATGGCCTCCTTCCTCCTTGGGCAAGTACGAGACAGCTTTCGGAACCCACTGCAGCTTGTACCCAAAAAAAAAAAAAAAAAAAAAAAAAACCCAATTAAAATCGACTGAACTTAACAAAAAATTGTGTGGAGGATCAACACAAATAAGCCGATGCCAGAGAGAAGATGCTAACAAATTATTAGTAATCAGCGTCCACCCTCTAAACGACATCTTAGGAAGCAAAAATTTCCATCCGTCAAGATGACCTGTTATCTTTTCTAAAACCCCTTCAAAGTTATTTTTAAAACAGTTTCTTTCCCTAAAAACACTCCAAGATATTTAAAACCTTCCCTCGTCTATTGCTAAACTATAGAGCATTCCAGAGAGGGCACAACCTTGTCTGACACCTCTAAAAACTTCAAAAGGAGAACATAAGTCACCATTAACTTTCAATATGCTTTCAACGTCACTGTATCATAGAAATAAAATTAGAACTTAAGTCAAACACTTCCAAAACATTCCATAAACAACACGATCAAAAGCCTTTTCCTGGTCCAAAGACACTAGACCAAAATCTAAGTTTAGACTTTTGCCAAAATTCAAAACATCCCTAATAAAAGATGTGTTATCAAAAATACGCCTACCAGGTACACAATAAGTCTGGTCAGGATGGATCACCTGTTCCAAAACTTCTCCCAATCTATTAGCCAGCACCTTAGAGAGCAATTTATAATCACTGCACAGCAAACTCACCGGTCTCCAGTTCCTAATGTCGTTCAAGTCTACCTTTTTTTGGCAGCAAGAGGACCGCTCTACGGCAACTTGTGGGTAGTCATCCATTAGCCAGGCTTTCCTCCAGCACCTCCAGTAGGTCTGGACCCACTTCAGACCAAAAAATCTTATAAAAGTCTGTCTTTTTGAAAAATTTCACTTTCTGTATCAGTCTGACTATGACTCTGTTCACAGTTTTCCATTCTTTTGGCCTGTTTGCTCATATGGTGCTGTTTGAGCCGTTTTAAAAGCACATCCATGAATCCATGATCGAACACTGGTTTTGCTCTGTATCGGCTAAAGGTTGCTCAGCAACCGCAGCAGAACCATCACTGTCTAGCGACTCATTCGTCTGACCCGCCGACGAAATACTCGCCGTGGATTCCTTTTCCACATTAACGTCAACAACATTCACCCCCCTCAATAAGCTTAACAGACGGCAACACTTCCGTTATTTTTCCAGCATCTGTTGGTACGGATTTTTGCTCACGACTGGTTTCAGGCGCGACTTCAACGGCAGTACCAAGATTTCCTTCATCACGCGTCACAATATTTTGCTCACCATCAGCTGGTGGACGACTATTATCTGCCTTGTTCAGTTTGCCTGGACAGGCTCGAACAAGATGCCCTGTTTCACCACAACCAAAGCACTTCATGCTATTTGTTGTAGCAAAAATAACATAATTAAACTCGCCATGGCGAAAGTTTTGAGACAGATCCAATTTGTCTTGTAAAATCGACATAGCGCCTAAAACAAATTATGCAAATGTTTCATGCACTGTTCATGCAGGACGCAGAAAAAAATATTCTCCGGCCCAATCACTTCTCCTACAGCCAAGCTGCATTCTTCAACACTTACAGGTGAGTCTATCGTTACACCATGATGCCGCGTCAACAAATCAAAACTCCCGCTACCTGAGGCGGCCAAGCTCCCAGTGCAAACCTGGGAGCAGACGCCCTGGTATATTAAAACCCTCCGTGCACTACCCAACTAATTCCCACTAAACCCACAAGACAAATGAATTAAAACCACCCCAAGAAATGTTCAAAAATATAGAAAGGTAGAACACTCGTACCTGACGCACACGCCAAACGCACACACGCTCTGCCCACTCACTCAGCACATGCGCACAGAGAGAGACCGAGAGAGAGAGAGAGAGAGACCGAGAGAGGGGAAGCAAAGCTGCAGGTAAAGGAAATCAAACTAGGTCAAATGTCAGACGCGGTGGAAGTGGGATTAGAGAGTTGTTTAGCTTGACTGGTTGTCAAGGATCCATTTACAGCGTCTTTATTGCTGTTCGACCCTACAAATGGCCCTTCATCTCGTAGAAGAGTATAAAATGCTTCATGTGGATCACTATGTAATGCATCCGTCTCTCTGGTCTTTATCCAGTGACGGCTGTTTTAATTAGCGTTAAAGAATGAAAATTAAGAAGCACCTTCATCACTTCTTGACGTTTGGTCTTTTTTAAAACTTACAAGGCAAAGGCCATCAGACACCAGGAGTTATTTCCCCCATCAGTAAGATGTAGATAATCACAGGACGAGTAGAGTAGTCATTCCCACAACTCTATTAACCGTACGCGCCTCATTAAGCCACTATATTCATTTGCGGCGCCCTACAGAATTCTTTCTGATAATTAACAATCTAGCAAGTGAGGAAAACGCAAGCTCCGCAGGACAAAGCAGTCCATTTCGCAACCACGTCGGAGGAATATTTCAGCCACGACGGTGTTTAATACACTTCTGACTCTTGAGATCTCACTAGGGTGAAAAAAAAATGAATTGACAGAACGGAGCTGCGCACACAAAGCCATTATTTCATCTCGCAGTCACGTTAGGGAAGTCGAGACGTGATCCATAAAACAAAACTCCAAGGCATGAATCATGCTGTTATGTGAAACTAAGCAAAAAGTGAAAGGCCATCTGGGACGTTCAGGACTAGACAAAAAAAAAATCTGCTGGACATTACAGACATGCTGATTTTGTTCCTTTTAACCTTCCCCACCCCAATGGTCCCTGTGAGGCACTGCCCAACCCCTTTCCAACGGGCCCCTCGCCAGAGCAGGTTTCAGCCCTCAGGCCTCCCTTATTTTTATTGCCTGTGTTTATAGCTGGTCTTGGTTTCTCTTTCTGCCCTCTTTTGCTTGACATTTTACGGCGTGCAATATAAGAGACGCCCTCCACCCCCCTCTGTCTGAGTTTTTAAGTACCTCGTCCACAAATTCTTTTTTCTGCACCGAAATCCATCCCTCAGGAATTCACTTGATGTCACTGGCCATCAGGAAACACCACAATGGGTCAAGCGCAGTCTTTTGAAAGGGATTGCGCACAGCTGGACGACATTCATCTCCTAAAACTTAACTTTGGTGCTTATCACTCGTTTCCATGCATATTATCAACTGCTGTGGTTGGGATGCTGCATTAGAGTTCCGATACTCTGTTTGGCCTGTTGCGTTTGGAAATAAAACAGATGTACAGTCATCCACCTGTAATCAAGTTAATCGCTCGAGTCAAAGAGCATCTGAAGCACGGGCAGCATGGCTTAGGCAGCTTTAGCCTTGGTCCAAAATCTGTCAATGTGTTTGGGCACGGCGCCCTCCAAATCCGCCTTAGCACTACATAAAGCTGCCCACTCCAGCGCTGCCTCCTTAAACTACACTGTGCCCACAATAGGACAGAAACCAAGATGTATATATCAATATCATATAATGGCATGACACAATAGCATTGATCCAGTACAGTAGTTTGAAACAAGCACAGAGTAGAGTGTAGAGTGAACTGCTCCAGGTAAAGTGCATAACCCAATTTGTCCTAAACATAAGACATGCTTTATATTAAGGGCATTAAAAATCACTCATAAGATATAGTTCACATGTATAGTTTAAAGCGACTCCACCCATCAGATGTCCTGACAGATGGATGCGCTGCGGACAGGCTGTTAACTTACATTTAACAGGTATAATCTCAATTAATAAACGTTAATTTTTTTAAAAAATATTTTAGCTGTCAGTGTCCATGAGTGCATGAGTCTTTTGAATGCGATTGTCCAGTAAACTTTACAGACTTCAGTGAGCGAGAGCTGTAGAGAAACAACGGAGTGCAATAAAATAGTGGCACAACAATCTCAAGCGGAATGAACATTTTATTAAAATATTTGTAGTTAGACAATAAATGTGTCATATGTAGAATTATGAACCTACAAGCAAGTGCATTTTTATGATGTGCAGTAACTGTAAAGTGACTATTGTAATGGGATTATCAAAATAGCTTAATACAATTAGTTTGTGCTTTTGTTTTCATTTACTTCAAGCTTCGAGTTTTTAGATAGTAATGTTACATTACTATAATATAGCTATAGCTAAATTCAGTCTGTTTTCATTGCCTTTAATATGAACAATGTTTTATTGGTCAACATTGGATAGAATTTGAATTTAAAAAAAAAAAAAAAAAAAAAAAAAAAAAAGAAGATACATATTGCATATAGCAATTAAACAAAAACAAAACAAAAAACATGATTTGTTGTATAGAAACCACAAAAAAGGTGATACCAAACATACAGAAACAGAACTCGTTAACCTTGCTCTCATAAACATTCCCGGTTCACTCCTGGATCTGCCACCATAAAGAAATGCTGCATAACCTGATAGCACATGACTAAGAGAAGATCTAATGTATGAAATGTGCTTGCGGTCTACAGTGCATGGCGGCACATTAAAGACAGCAACAGCCATTACAGCTGGAGGGTTGCACATCTGATTTGGAAGGGCGCCATGTGTTGCAAAATCCTGCCCTATGGCCCTGTGCAGGTACAAACATCACTGTTCTCCCCTGCCATGATTACAGAGCAGCTCGGTTAATGTTCAGCCTTTGGGTAAAAGTCGTCTCTCTGATCTGAAACTTTAAGACAGCAGACGAGTGATGTTTAGAGTGTCGTATACTAAACATGCACATCTGACTATTAACCTGTCATGGGTCATTCTTTGAAACTAAACTAATACAGATCCTCTCTATCATTCATAATACATTTACCAAGTCATCAGAGACAAAAACTTGACATTCTGGAGTGCAGCTAAGAGAGAATGGTAGTTTTTCTACTCTAAAAAAATAAAACACTAAAAATTTTAGATATTACAGCATTATAATGTACATTATTAGAAATGAACATTTAGAGAAAAATGGACATTTAGAGATTTGCAAAGGACTGCAGTGTTTAGGATTAAGTTAAGGCACGCATTTTTAAAAGACAATCTAAAATGTAAAAATTGAAAAATAAGTGTTTAATATGGGAGATATGTATCAAATGTGGACTAATAAGTGTCCAAAAAAAGAGAAACACAAATAAAATAATAAATATATAGTATGTAAATATTTTGGGCATCCATAACTAAAACAACAAGAACAAACCCATGTTACACTACCGGGCTTTCATTTGGGTTCTCTTTCAGTCATTGTTTAGGGACTAAACAAGCACATGAAAACATAAATGCATGCATTTTAACTGTGCAGGCCACAGTTACTCACGGTACACCACCAGCTGGTTACATTTGTGTATGCCTCAGCCTCCCCCCACAGTCCACATGGCACAGATGTGGGGTGTGTGTGTCTGGTGATTAGGGTTGCAAAATTCAAGACTGGAAATTTTCCATGGAAATTAACAGGAATTTACTGGAAATTATCAAAATTACTAGAAATTTTTCAATGTAGCTGAGAAAAAACCTCTTGCAGCATAATCTTTTGGTTAAAACAACTACATTTAATGCAATTTTAGTTTAATTTCTAGACAAAAAAATTGCTCAATCACATGCACACACAGCTGGGTTATTAAGGCCACGCCCCCTACATGCACTCCATTTCATGCATAGACCATTTTTTAAATCCTGCACACAAAATATCAAAATGTCCATCTTGGTAAATATTCATGTAAATTACATAAAAATATATAAAAAAATTAAAACATTAATAATAAAATAAGCTAATAATAAAATAAGTCTAAAAATAACCCTCCCCCACACACAATCCCCTCTGATCACCTAAAAGAGGGATTCCCCTCCGTTTTCCCAGAGCCACACTAGCTGCATCTGAGCCCAAAGTCTACATCTAAGTTTTGATATTCTAAATATACTTGATCAATGGGATTCAAGGAAATACCAAGGTGTTATAGCTAGTTCTGTTAGCCACTGTACTGGTCAAAAGTTTGGACACATTACTAATTTTAATGTTTTAAAACTTTGCAAATCTTTTGCTCCTCAAGCCTTCATTTATTTGATCAAAAATACAGAACAAAAAATTACAACTAATGCAACAACAAGCCAATAATTATTTTTGTGTTATGCCTGGTATTGATTCTATGTAATTTTGTCTAATGTTGTTCTCCTCATTATTTATCTATAGCGTATAATGAAACGGAAGCCTCACCCATCATTAGCCTGAACATAATTACTCCAATCTTCAGCGTCACATGATTCTTCAGAAATCACTCTAATATGCCTATTTATTAACAATGATGAAACTAAATGTTTATTTTTATGTTTGTATGATACACTTTTATAAATTTCCCCAAATTTAAAATTCCCAAAAATTCCTGTAAATTCCTGGTAAGTTTAAAATTTAATATTTCCAAAATTTCCCAGACAAAGTTTCCATGGAAAGCTTCCGGAAAATTACCGGAAATTTTCCACCCTTTTGCAACCCTACTGGTGATCCGCTTGGATGTGTGCTGCCAGAGCGCCAGCAGACCCAGTATCTATTGCAAGTCCTGCTCTGTATTTAAGGCTAAAAGAAATAAACACTCGGTCAGCCAGCCAAACCACAGCAACATAAGCGCCGCTCTTGCCAACAAGAGCCGCTGGCAAAATGCAAACTAGCAGCTCTCCCGTTCTGTGTTCAGCAGCAGACCTGCCACGCTGTCTGGAGTTCAGGCAAACCCCAGTCCTTAGTAAGCCTCAGTTAACCAACGGACCAGGGCAGTTATTCTTTCCCTCTCAAAATCTACAAATTCTGCTCTTATTCTACAGGAATCCCTTTTTTTCCCCTCCACTTTCCATCCCCTCCCAGCTGCAACCGGGCCGGGCTATTGCTCCCACCGGCACGGCACTGTTCATGGGAAACAATAAAACGCCACATGCGTTTCCTTAGTTAGGGCTTCCATGCAGCTCCATGCGAGACTCATCAAGCCATCGATAAAACACCACAGATGCTTTGCTGACTTGATCTTCACTGGCATTTTATGCAAATTAGGAATGCAACAACAAGCCAATAATTATTTTTGTGTTATGCCTGGTATTGATTCTATGTAATTTTGTCTAAAATAAGAAACAAAACCATTAGACGGCAAAGGTAATATAAATGCAGAGAGAATGAAATCAGCATCCAAAATACACAAAATGTCAACTGACAGCAATTAATAATTAAAATTGTATCATGCTTCCATTTTTCACGTATCCCCTAATGCCCATTTTGGGATGAATTAAAAAATAAAGCTGAATACACACAAAGAAAAATTAGGCTAGATGTTGATAACATTTCCAAAAAGTGCATTTAAAGATGCATGAGGTGGATAAATTGTATAGATGCCCATCAAAGTCACATGACTTAATGCAGAGAAGAAAACAAAACCTGCTCTGCTTGATTTGAATGCCAGAGCCAAAAATATTCACTACTATATCTCAAAACTCTGATACTTTGCCACCCCCTGACATAAGTTATTTCTCACCAACTACTAGTGTATTCTGTAATCGTGTTACTTTTTAAAGAACCATTTTTGCTTGTCCAGTGGCTACAACTTCCGTTTCTATTCTGCATCAAGTTTCCCAGAAGCGTGTGCAATGGAAATGCTGCTTTATTAGCTTTCCATGAAACCTTTTTGCAATATTTAAATTTTTATTTTAAGCCACATTCACAACTTGGATGGCACTATTGCGGCTGTGATACTATAAGTGAAACATAAGCAATAAGATCAACAAAGATGCACAACCTAAGCATGCTCTTCACCAATGCATGTTCACAAGAGATCAAGCTGTCTGTTAAAACAAAAGAGCTACACTGGAATGTCGCGAGGAGGCTGGTGAATAGAAAGTTAACAGTCTTTTAGTGGGGGAGGAACAGCAGAGAGATCCGACTGCCTGCTTTCATTCTGCTGGGTCCCAGGCAGCCTTCAGAATGATGGAGAGCTTTTCAAACACACCGTGATGGATGCCTCCCTGAGACATGGAGCGCCAGAGCCGCTCACTGCGTCGAGGTAGCAGGGCTTGGAGGTCAGGGAGGTGGAGGGCCTAATCCGCTCCTGATGGCCGTGAAGGTGCTCGTGTTTGAAGGCCACAGAGAACCAATCACACGGCACGCTTCAGAAGAGTGCGAGATAATACACAGACAGAAGCAGCAGAAAAACTCAGCACTACAGCACACTTCACTTTGAGTGTCACTTAAAGGAACACACTCTGAAAACATCCATTATTCAAAGTCTCATGATCTTATGCAAGGCTCAGAATGTGGTCATTAAACGCCACTGTCTGGCTTTAATTATTTTGAGGATTATCTGAAAGAGCAAAGCAATTCATTGCACTTCAGTCAATGGCCCTCAAGGGGTCTTTTGAGCTCTTTGTGGTTTACTCCACAAAGTGGAAACTATGATGGGTGTAAAAAAAAAAAAAAAAAAAAATAAGCGCATGGTTACTCCTGACCCATATACACCGCCTCTAAAAGACACTCCTGCAGAGATATGGAGTAATGCAAAAGATCTTCTTGGACTAAAAGCACAACTCTCATACAGGGAGAAAAGGAGACGATTGGACACTAGCTTACATTCCACACAACACAAACAACTTTACAGAAGATCCTAGGAGCGCCACTTATTTCTACATGACTTCATTTAGATCTGGTCTCCTCAAAGCTCTGGGGTCGAGCCGCACACGGACGCACCACTGAGTCTCATTGCTCTACGTGCCCTTTTCAAGAACCATAAATACTTTGGCTGCTAGGACTGTTCTCCATAAGAAAAGGATGCTGAGCTGCAGAACAAATCATTCCTCAAACAGGCTTACACAAGATTAGCAATGTTGACATGCCCCAACAATCACTGGAGACCATGTTTCCAGACAGACTCTGGCCCCCTGAAATGTCACGCTCGTGTTGCAAACACATACCATACGCTGAGAGAAGACATTGTCATTGTCTAGTGGCCTTGTACAAGATGTGATATTGCAAGCAGTCCCAATTTCCTATGAAAAGTGTATTTTCTATTATGCTAAAGATTTAACAGCTATTGTCTAGAATTGCTATTATTCAACAATACTTCGTACTTAAAATACTCAAACCGGTTTCGTTTCTAAATACTTGGTAAGAACTAACATACAAAGTAAGGTATTTAAAAAGACCCTAAACAATCAGACACAATGGCTACTGAGAAAAACTCCCTAATCTTCTCAGAACTTTTATTTTGCAAATAAAGATCTTTTGTGTCAAACGTTCTTTTAGTACAGTAGTAAAATTAGCACACAGGAACTGGTGGTATTAAAGTAGCTTCTTTTCAAAGCTGGCTGCGCACAGCTGCTTGAAAGAACTTCCCAGATCTTGCTCGCCAGCTAACTTGGGTTGATTTTCACATATATTCCCCTCAGCTTTTCACACTACACTACATTTTATCCAAGGTAAAATGCTTCAGAATGAGAGTTTGCAAAATGAATGATGCAACCGTAAAATTTATGAAGTAAAACGTTTTTCCACAGCAACCACTAAGATCATGCGGAAAATTAGGTGGTAGCAAGCAGCAACCACAATGCCCATAGGAGTAACACCAAATCACACTGAGAAAATGGTGCAAAACAGTGTAGGTTCCACAATATACTAAAATAGAGTGCACTGATTAGTATACACGTAAACATATACCTGTTTTTCATGTAAATACTGGTTTGAATATGGAGATTTAAACCAATCTGATATGCATGCCTCCACATCTGAAAAAGTTATGTAAACACTGCTGCAAATAATCATTTAAACAACAACAACAAAAAAAGTAGCACAAGACTAAAACAAGTCAATGGTTCCTAATGAATGAACTGACACAATGTAGGCCTAATGCATAGTGGTCACTGGGAGAAACTGCCTCAAAATTGACCTTTGACCCTCAAAGCCTAAGGAATTTGAACTCACATACATTTAGTTTGATTAGTTTGTTACTCATTCATGACTATCAATACGGCAGAAATTCCGTGCCTGAAAGGGTTTAAATACTAAGTGTCTGGACTGAGATGCTATATAACAAGGTTACCTATAAATGTGACATTACATAAAGCCACAGTAAACATACAGTACTCATATTACCAATGAATTAATGCCATACTGACAGGAAATAAGTGTTTAAATCGAGCCTTATTCTATAACAACAGAAAGTAAAATGTATTATGCATATTTACAGCGCACTAGCAGTTGTCTGGGTAGTCAGCGCACTAGGTTTGAGACACAGCCAACATGCATACACGCTGGAAAACACCCACACTCCTCAGCTGACGTGTAGTTGCCTCTGTAAGAACCCCAGTGACCCCCCAAACATTCAGCAGTCGGGGGAGGAACACGGGATGAAATTGTGCGCATAATGTTAGATCAGAGACTGCGTTAAGGATAAAGAAAACAGAAGGCCACCTACAGTGATTGGAGCCGCTCCAGTGCGGGGTCCTGAAGCCGCGGGCCGCTCCCGACACGAGGCCTTTCTCCGGGATCAGACAGCCGCGGTTCTGGTGGTAGTAATCCATGCTTAAAAACGGGTTCGGACTAGGGGTCAGCCCAACAACGTCCACACTCTCGTACATCGTGAAATAAAAGCTAATAATCTCCAAAAGTAAATGCTTCCTTCTAGTTGTCTCAGCAGAAAGACTCGAAATGCTATTTATAACGGGAAAAACAGCAGGTTAGAATGAAGAAACCCTAATCAAAACAATAAAACGGGAGCAAAAAAGTGCATTTTCACACTTGATGAGAGACGCTGATCTTTTCGGCTTGTTTATTGTATAAATCAGTTCAGCAGAAGCTCGCGCTGTCCACGGGGAATGAACTGCATTCTTCAGATGTTAAAATCCTGCGCCTGTTGTTGCAACACAGCGTGCTGTTGAAACTGTGGCTCTATAAGAGAACCAGACATCGATGAGAAACTGCTACATGAGTAACTAGAAGCAGAGGAGTCCCGTGCTCGTTCCGTGGAAACCTCCGAAAACTGCGCCGATTATCTTGTAAAGCTCCCAAACGCCTCCTTGCCTCAAACGACACGTCTTCTAAACGCTATTCTTTAACAGGCCGACGCATATTTACTGTAAACAAGCTGTCGTTTGCATCGATGATAGAGAGAGAGAGGGGTTTGGTGTTGTGACTAATCCCGCTGGAGGCTGCCGATCAGACGCGGGACGAACTTGCTCCAGTGTTTCCAGACGCGAGCTCAAAGTAATGCCTTTTGCGTGCTGTGTCGAACCCCTCGCATACCTGTGGGAAATTTCTCCCTGAAAAACAAAAGCGCTCCTCGACAGGGTAACTCTGGTCTCCACGCACTTTCCAGGCTATCCCACACCGCAATTCTTGACGAGTGTCAGCAGCTGCGCACAAACCCCGCCCCCGTCCACCCCCACGCCGACTGCGCCGCTCTCTGATTGGCTGCCGATAACCCTAATCTCAGTCTTATCAATGTGCCATCTATCAACGAGGATCTGACGCCATAATAAGTATAAAGTTTGTACATGCACATGTTTACATGAATTTGACTGCCGTTTTCATTAAACACACACACACACACACAACTATGTTTAAAAGCAAGAAACAGGACCAGAGTTATCAGGACATGGATTGGGAAGGAATATACTTTTAGAAGTATTTTGGTTTCGTCAGAAAGTTTTTAATCGTTTTCATTTAGCTCAAGCTTAATTACTGTATCATATTGAGACAAAATGTAACTTATTATGGACAACTACATAATACATCTAATATAAACGTGTGTGTAACATTTGCAAGAATTGAAATCCATTTATCTTATTAATAGATACTATGTTTTTGATTACACATTTTGTCATGTAAAGGTGAGGGAAACTTTGCTATATACATGTATGCATGCATATACATACATGCATAATTACATACATTCAAACCAAAAATTATCCAGACACCTATAATATTTTTTTTTTTTTTACTAGTGGGTGCAGGACACTACTATCTGACATTATCAAGATGAATTTGTTCTGACACAATTACCTCTGCGTTCTTGTCATATTTTATTCCCATTTTCTAAACTACATTGAATAAACTGTGATAATGTGAGAAATGTTGAAGGTGTCTGAATAAATGTTGGTTTGACTGTACACACACACACACACACACTATGTAATATTTGTATCAATACTTAAATTTTGTAATTCTTTTTTATCTTTATTTTTTTTTTTTACCAGCCAATTCTAATCAGTTGAAATGTAGCACTACAAATGCCAGAACTTGTACTTCATAATAGTAATAACGACCTATATACACACAGATCATCTCTTCCGGTAAACCACCATGCTGTTTCTGTAAAGAGCAGACACTCACTCCAAGACTGCTTTATCAATACGAGGTGAGGTAAACAACACATTGCAACACTATCTAGTTTCCCACCACAAAATCCATAGACGTTGTCTGGAGAGTAGTGTTCATAACAAGGCAATGAACACTCGGGCTGCAGCCCTACAGCATCCGTCAGCTCAACACACCAAGGTTGCTGCCATCCGCTGATGGCTCCATCCATCAGTGAAACGACGTATTAGCCTCCCCTTATTTTCCGGCTTCAGCCCTCACATTTTTGTCCTTGACATGTAAGAGGTACTGTATTGATTTTTCACCATCTAAAATATTAGCCTGCACACAAAAGGCCGCTCATTCAATAAATACACGCTTATTAATGAACAGTCCTTTTAATCCAACCAGACCCATATAAATCTGGCTATGAAATGGTCAGGGAGGAGGGAAATGGCTGGCTCTAAATAATACTGCTTTACATGTGTGCCAGTTTAAATGTTTTACGGAAGACATAACACAGGTCAAACGTCTGCAATGCTATATAAACAGTAAACACAGTTAAGGTGCGGGCACATTTAGCATTGTTCAGCGATTTTTCACAAGCTATATCCAGCCATTTCCATAGGAATGCACTACAGAATTTCGGTCAAGGCAAAAGCTTTCTCCTGCAGATTTCACATCAGGCTCAACTAGTCATGCAAATCTTCTGTATGATCTGTGCTTTATACATTGCTACACTATTGACAATGGATCATTTTTGCCTGCAAAATGTCTCTAATTTGACCATGACTTCACACAAAATAAGCTTGGCTTCAAATCTCTGATTTGACTTGACTTGATTGCACAGCATCAATACTGTTTTTAATCGACAATTGCGTGAACTAGGGTTGCACAATTAATCGAATTTCTAATCACAATTACATAATCGCTCAAAGCGGCAGTTTATCGTTTAAAATCCACTTATGTTAGTCTGTGTGCTTGAGATGTGTTCTTTTCTTTCTACATGTTATCTTAAGGATTTTGCATTGTTTTAATTTTAAAATTTTAAGTTTTAGTATAGCATTATAATACTATGCATATTTATACTTTATTTAAAAAAAGAAACCAATCCGATGTATAGTTCACATCTGAGGCTTAATTCTATAGAAAAACAATACGTTTTTTAGTTGTCTTTAGCTTGTTTATTTTTATCTAAAAATACGGGTTGCTTCAAGCAATGGTATACACATCATTCAATGTAAATTGTGATGATCTAAATTTCTAATCGCAATTACAATTTTAAGGGAATAATCGACAATTATGATTTTTGTCATAATCGCACAGCCATAGTGTGAACACACTTGTATGGCATTTTAGAAGAGAAAAACAACGACTGACTAGCATAATAAGCTACATATGTCATCGATGGAGGCAAATGACCTGAGATTCTCAATACCTTGAGACTGCAGTGGTGGAGAGGGGCAGTATATCGGGGGAGGAGGGGGTTGTATGGCGGCTGTTAGGAATTCAAAGACTTTATGGGGCTTTAGGAGGAAATGCATGAGCAAACCTGCTGGCAACTTGAAAGTGTGAGGCTATTTATTACCCTCAATCCACCTCCCCCACTTCACTTCCTCTAAATACGCATAAAAAAAGCTTCTCTATTTTCTATTAAGCTCGACTTCTTAGCGATGTGTGTTATTAAGAGTGAATGCATGTTCTCCAGAGCACATATTATGCAATGTCAATGCTGTTAGATTGGGTTTACGAGATGTTAGCACACTGATAGCATGCAGGTTTAAATGCTTATCATTATTCTGTCAGTCACATGACGCAGTTTGTCCCAGAATGCCTGGTCCTGATGAACAGATGGGTGTTTGCATTCACCCACAATGCCTTTAATCTGCCTGATAGGGAGGGGCCATCATTCAATACTGTTACAATGAGCGCCTGTGCTGACTCATTATATAGTAGCACAGTATGGATGTGGCTCATGCTATTAACACCGGCAAAGGTCAAGAGAAAGATACCATTCGACATTCTCAACGGTGACAACTTTTGAACTCCAACTATATAAAAAATGCACATGACAAAGTGAACCATTTTCCCATAAAATGCGATCACATAGGCAGTATGTTTAATCTGAGCGACATAACCTTGATCGCTTTCTCCGGTCATGCACACTATTAACTCTTCTGTGAACCTCGCTGAAGCAATTTCCTGAAAGCGAGTGACATAAAAAGAGGGTTATTTCTTATATAGTCATTAATAATCAAATGTCATGGACTTTTATAAATTATGGTACAATTTAAATGCATTGAACGGTTTGTGCCGTTACTATATGCCAGCTGATGCTTACTGCTGTGGTAAACATATGGTGGAGATTAGCTACCGTGAGCCACTCTACCAGATGTGTAATGTTAGCAGGTGAAGGCTATTGACTAGTCTGCAGGGCCACTGATGATCCTGATTGCTTTAGCAGTCCCATCTCATTACTCTTGGCTCAAGGTCAAGGATTAAGTGATGAGAATAGATCTTACCATCGTACCATCCTTATGGCGAGTTGTTTGTTTGTTTGAATGTGGGTTTGTGTACTTGAGGGTGAATATGTGAGGCATTTACATTGTCATTACAGATTTATAGTTATATAGTCATCACCACAGATTTTTAAATGAAGTGCCATCATTTAAACAAACTTTAAAATTAGTTCACCCAAAATGAGAATCCTGTCATTATTTATTCATTCTTGTGTCACTTCAAGTCTATGACTACTGTGGGACACAAAAGAAGATATTTTGGAAAATGTCTCAGTATACTTATGCCAAATAAGAAACACATATCATGCCTTGGTAAATCATAATTATGACCAAAAAAAAAAAAATCATCTTTTTGACACAAGTGGTTGAAATTAATCTTAGATAATAAGACTTAACTATGAGACTGTTACCATTGCACTACAAATTTTAATGTTAAATTAACATAAAATTATTACATAAAAAGTTATAAGATAGGCATTATAAGAAATTATAAGATACTAAACTGTAATTATGAGATTAAGGTTATATTAATATTAACAAAATGTCATAATCATGACATGAAAAGCCAAACATTTTAAGGTCATAATTTAGTTTTTTGCATAATAATTATAACATTTGATCTCATAATTGCATAATTATGATTTACAAATGCATTTTTTTTTTTTTTTTCTGTGGCAGAAATAGGCTTTCATGCAAAGTGTAAAGACTGTAATATTGTTTTGGGCCCCATTGGCTTTGATTATATGGACAAAAACAATTGAAATAAATTGTCATTTCTGGGTGAACTATCCCTTTAATGCATTTCTATTTTGTTATAATCAAACAAATTTGACCTCATCTAATTCTGATGGCCAGGTGATCAATTTCTTTTAAGATTAAGGTGCAGCATGAGTGGGTCAAGTCCACTTCACCTGTCCCCCAGGCTATGCTTTATAACACTCTATTGACCTTCTGACCTCTACTGCCCCAAACAACAGATGAACAGCTCAATGACACATATGACTTTGGTATACAATCAGCCAAGTATGTGTGCGTGCATAGGTGTATGATTTGTCTGAATATGATGAATGCATTCACTAATATGTATTAATACACATTTTAGTCCTGTACTATGACATGGTTATTGTTATCACCTAACACATCATACTACATAACAACCCCATAGTTAACAGCTCTTAACATGTTCTGATTGGTCTTTTGCGATGTATAGTGACCTACATGATGAATTCTCGCTCTTTTCACCAGTAATGGCCCGGGCGCAGATTGAGCGCAATAGGGAAATGTGCCGAGCTGGTTCAAATGTTAATGGTCCATCTGAAATCCCCTGCTTAGCCAGCAGGTTGAGGAACAAAAGCCCCATAGAGGTGCAGCTTGCGGGGTCTGGACATGACAAATGCGGCCGGGACCGGGGCAGCGGTTGCTGTGGAGCTCTGGGGAGGGAAAAGCGGGGGCAGTGGAATGATCTCCCAAACCCAAGCCTCATTGAGGACGTCGCATCGGGGGGCAGCGGGGGTCACCCCATCATCATCACCATTTCAAAGAACTTAAGAGTGAGGTGGAGCAGAGTACGGGGTGGGGGAGGTCCGCTGACCCCGACCGGTGTCCCCGCGCTACTCCATCTTCTGCGGATGGTAATGGCATGAAAGGAAGCCCCATCATCTCTACTCCCGGCACGACAGAGAGATATTGAGAGGACGAGAGACAGATAGGGGGCTGCTCTCTAAACAGGCCCATTACCTTGACACCCCCTAGAGGAAAGACCCTCACCCCGACACTCTCGCTCTTGATTTCTCATTCCGGCTCTCTTTCATATGGAGACAAACACACAAAAGACCCAATGGGACTGTGCTGTGATGGTGGGCCTTGGGCAGGAAGAATCTGGTATGCTACACAGACGTGCGGCCAAAACAAAAGCCAGCGATTTCTCCATTTAAAGGAGTTCTGAGTCATCAAACGCACCTTGGCAGACCACAGCCAGCCAGCCTTCCAGGCCACCAGCTCTCTATCTTATCAAAGCAGACCCACTCCCCACGGAGGACCCCATATCACCACACATAAGAACATCAAGCAGCCTTTGTGATAATGCTCGGTCTTTACTGCCAGTGGCTTAAGCCTAAGCCCCATGCATATCAAAAAGCTCTGAATGTGCTGGCCAAACCCCCGCTTTGCATATAGATACTGAGCCTATTGACATATCGATTCTCCTGGCCAAGGACCCATGAAAGCAACCGACGCAAATCCCCCCTTTAATCAGCGAAAGCCCCCTAAAGCGGTCTGAAGCGGGAACAAGAGCCGGTCGCTCTGCTACAGTACCCTCACAATGGCCTGGCAAATGCGCCATTATGACTTGTTTGACCCTCCTCACCAAGTGCACTGGCCACTTTGAGAGGGTAATTAACCCATCTTTCTCCCTCCCCTTGATACAATTACAATGGAGGCACAGCATTCCTCAAGCGCTCTCATGCACTTGCGCGGGGGAAAGGGGGCAGACAGGGGCCACAGACAGGATGGGTTGATCAAGACTCACGGAGAGTGCTTCAGTACAAACATGAGGAGATTAAAGGTTTAGTCCTTGAGAAGTAAATGAATAGGCAAATGTTAACGAGCTGCTTGGATATCATATTCTCGTATTCTCGTATGATATGATGCAGGCTCTAAAAAGTCAGCACAGATTGCTGTATTTCCAAGAGGACAAGCAACTAGATGAAAAGTGGGTGTTACATATAAAAGAAGAACTAATGAGAGTTTGCTAAAACAATGCCTAAGTAGTTGTTTGGATGTTAGTTAATTTTAGGTAATAGGATTTTAACTGCAAGGAAGGTGGTCTGTGTGATATGTGTAAAATGAATAAAAACAATAATTAAAGTAATAAATCAATTAAACAATCAAAAATAAATAAGGTGGTCAATGAAAAGAGCAAAAGAGTGTATAAATGTGTAAAATAAATAAAATCATATACATAAATATATGTTTAATTCTGATTTTTAAAGACTAAAAGTCATTAGATTAAATCACTATTATTTTATTCTTCAGATTTACATGTGTAACAGTGCTTGAATATTGAGTAGAAAATACATGATCAACTTGATTATATTTTGTTTATATATTATTATATTGTTTAAATATATATATATACACACACATTTGTAGGTGCTAGTCATATGATGCGTTTCTACATTGCTGCAAAAGCTACATTGGAGCTATGATATGAGCATCTCATTGTATTTCTACATCTGTAGTACATGCAGTCCACACTGTATCTGACAGCATGATATAAAGAGATCTCTCGCTCCATCCATTTCTACCATGCTTCTTGAATGCAGAATGAGCACCTCCTATAATCCACTCCTCTGAGGGAAATGCAAAGAAGGGAAAAAAAGAGAAGGGAGATGAAAGAGGGCTGGGTAGTTACGATGGATTACAGGCTCAGCGAGGCGGTGGGGGAGGCCAGTGCACTGATAATATTTAACCAGGCCCGGGTGGACCATCTGGAACCACCCCCCCTCTTCATCAACAGTCCAGCTCTCACATCTGGGTCCTCCTCTGAAGGAGGAACTGGCATTTGCCTTCAAATGAATAATGCTGTTTTTACACGATTCTGAAAGAAGTTCAACACTCAACTCCCATGACCTCATGCAAAACATTTCTAACATGATTACGCACACTGTAGATCACTTAATTAGGTCAGGCATCCAAAGCACTCGCACACAATGCTCAAAAATGTTTTAGGCAGATGTCACATTCCTGAAAATTTTTAAAACAATCTTCAATTACTTTCAGGACATGATCTATTTCGAGTTCCTTGCTTCTTCCTCAATGCGAGGCCTGCAGTTTATACTATTAGTTAGGTTGGGATTCCCCCTAATTCTCCAGAGCAGCTGCAAACCCGTGTGGGGGTCAGGGCAAGGAGGGGGGGGGTACATGAACAGGAACAAACACCCTGACCCCCGGCCCAATTGGCCAGCCATTCTGGTCCCCATTCCGAGAGCCACTGCACTTCCCGTCTCCAAACTCCAGTCTGAGAAAACAAGCACGCTGTCACTCTAGAAGCCCTTCCACATATTTTAGCAGACCAGATTTCTTTTGGATGAGACGGAAGTTGGACTGGAGCATATGTGCACTGAGCTACAGGATATTTCTTCCATATAATTACAGCTCATTTTTGACATCGCACGCCATTCGATAGTCTGCATCTAAACAAGAATTACAGCTTACTGTCAGCGCCTTGAACTTAAACGGGAATCTCTCTAATACTGCTGAAAAAAAAGGTAGAGTACATGATCGATAAAATAGATTTGCCCTTTAATCCACATGCAAATGCAAACACATGCAATACATTTCTACGAAAGATTTCTCTTGCTAAAGAATATGTGCTGACACCTTGAGAAACAAAACGAGTGTGAAACCAGTCAATGCCTCTTAATCCAACATTAACATATGACATAGTTCTAACAATGGAAAATGTGGTAGAAAGATTAAAGGTTGGAGAATAGCTAGGTTTTAAACCTTAAAGGAACAGTTTCCAGTTTAATTCAGTCATGATTTGATGAGTCTCATGGTATACTCCAAGCCCGACAGGACTTTATTTTTTTTAAAGAAACTACATATTGGAATTGAATGGGAAGTGGGTCTGTCAAGCTAAAAAGGCAAAAAAGCACCGCAAAAGTAGTCCATATGACTCATACATTTCCTTCAAGGTCTTCTGAAATCATGCTGTAGCTTTAGGTGAGGAACAGACACAAATTTAAGTTATTTAGTCATTGCAAATGACACATCAACACTATTTTGGCAGTAGTTCTCATGTACATTGTAACCACATGTTGACATTAAACAGTGCATCAAAAGGTGTCATATTTGATTTGTGAGTTATATATGAGAAAAAAGGCAGACCCAGTCCTTATTCACTTTCAAAATATGGAAAAAGGTGGCCACGATTCTTCAAAAAACATCACCTTTTTTGTTCTACAAAAACCAAAAAAAAGCAAAACACAGCAGTATTTTTCTGATTAAAACTTCACCCTGTTTTGTTTGGGTTCAAGCAGCAGTTTGGTTCACATTAGCTTCCTGAACACGGATCAGCAGCGAGAAGAGAGGTCAATTGTGTTCATATTTTAGCCTCTTAAGATAATATGGTTGTACAATAGCATCACTGTTTAGGATCTGTGAATGAGTACAAGACTTCCTAATCAAATTCATTCAAAGTCCAGGAAATATTTAGCATGATGATAAGAGAACAGACAAAAAAAGGTTTCTGCTCAATGCACATATGAATTCTCTACTAATTATAAATGGAAGAAAGCACGCAAACAAAACCACAACATTCCCCACTATCTAGACCCTCCATGCCAGAAGAAAAAAAAAACACTCCTGTAAATGTCAATATACTGTTTTTACTTTGTCTCCAAGCCAGGACACCGAGTCTGAAAAGGGCTGAGCTCAGCAAATTCACTCAGAGCTTTCCCCCCCTTCTTCCTTGGAGTTTTTAAGGTTCAGATATCTCTAAACCTAACGGAAACTTCAGACTACAGTACCTGCTCAGCAAAAGAAAAAAAAAGTACCAGAAAGTTTTCCAAACACACTGGGATGCTTTTGAAAAGGCATTAAAAGTCCCCAGAGAAACTATTAAGTCAAAACTATTAGCTGGCACAATCATGACAAAATCAGCTGGCCATGGTTCAATATGCTGTCAACAATGGGATTGATGTGACTCAGTGTAATACAAGACTTCTAAAGAAGTGCTTGAAAACATGCCATCCATACATACTTATCAGTGTGACTGTTCCTGTGTGATTCTGTGATTTAATCTAGGATTTCACTTCTATGGTTTAGCAATATGAACTAAATATTAGCTTGTGCTTTGCAAAACTCAAAAGATTTATAGGCCTCTACTGAGAAAATTTTTCTCTATTGACCCAGAGAGAATCATTACTCCAGTTTTCATTGTAACATGATCCTTTTAATTAATGTAACGGGTCCTTGCTGAATAAAAGTATTAATACTGATTTCAAATGATTAGCTACTACTAAAATGTGTGTTCATTCTGTGTTGGATATCAAAATGTAAGGTTTGGTTGTTCTGACATGAGAAATATTATCTAGATCCACACAAGATCCATGCATACAATATATAATCTCAGATTTGGCCCCAAAATACATGTAAATTAGTCATTTTATTTAAGCAGTTTCTAACTGTCAGTCTTCATTGGGGGAAAAAAGAACAGCCGTTGTCAGCTGCCACAGGGCAGAGTACAAAATCAAAGCAGATATGCTAATAGTAACTCTTGGACACAATTAGCGAAAAGGAACTCGCTTCATGTGCCACAAATGATTAGCAAATGAACTTTTCCTTTTGATGTAGACGAAAGAGGCGGCTTATTCCTCCTTCCTTCCTGCCAGCCTCCTCAGTTGGTTCTTTCCAGTAAATTCCAGTAAACTGCTGGACTGGCATGATTGATATGGACATGGTGGCAAATAGGTTTGGCAATATGTTCACCATTAAATTGTTCCTAAATCAAGGCATTGCATTTCCATTTTTTACCAAACAAATATGTAACAGGCATTCATTCCATATTCAAAATAGACATTTTCTGAACAGACAAGCAGAAATCAGCAGTGGATTTAATGTGACAATCTTCTGTTTGAGGAATTCACAGCTTATTGCTGTCAACCGCTGACAAATTTGTATCTGACATCGTGCCAATGACTTCCAGTTCACGCAGAGACACAAGTTGTATTTGCTCTCACAGAAATGTCACCATTAACTCCTCAATATCCACAAGAGACTAAAAATACTGACAAACAAATGCGAGGATGCCCCTGGCTTAAAACTGTCAGTAATATTTATAAAGCAAATCATTATGTAACACATTCGAGAGAGAAATAAGCTTGCCAAAAGCAAATTCACAAAATGCAGGAAGTTAACGCAAGATGTTTTTGTCAGAACAAGTTCTCCTGAAGCTAATATTCATTTTGTTTAAACAATAAAAGGCTTTTGGACACAGTATAGCTATAACTTCATTTTCTTCACTGGTCAACAAACAGTTTAGAGGCTGCTAGCAAGCTTGCTAGCTTTAGCCTGACATGTATAAAAGTGTTTCTAAACATTCCTTTGAGTTAAATACTTTCACAGACAGTTTAATGGGTGTAGTTAGTATGGGTACCATCATAAGTGTCTCTTAGCTCATTACTTTTGTGTGTGTGTGTGTGTGTGTGTGTGTGTAAATTTGTAATCCCTTTACAGTAGCACACGCAGTCAGTAGTAATCTGTCATTAGGAGGACACTGCTGGTTCCTGTCACTGAGTCATGCCTTTACTAAATGAGGTCAGACTGATGTGTTGTTTTAATCAACCCAGCCTGCCTCCATTAATTATTCAGCACTTTAGCGGATAGGGAGCCCTACGGCCAGGGAAGAGGAACAAGGAGAGAGTAAGAGAGACAGTTTACAACTAGACATGGCTACCATATTAGAGGATACCGAGCAGGTAACCCTGTTGAAAAAAAAACAGCATATGTTGGTTAGGTAGGTTTTGAAGCTGTGATGCTGGTTTATGCAGGTCCTTTGCTGGTCACGTGCTGGCAAAGAACCAGCATAAACCAGCATCCCAGCTTCAAAACCTATACCTAACCATCATATGAGGTTTTTTTCAGCAGAGAAAGTAGCATATTTGGCATAAACAAAAATGCCAACACTAAAAATCTGAACAAATTAAGTACAGTAAACTAATAATGAAAATATTGACGCAAAACCTCAGCTGTTCCATTAACAACACCCACGATCCACCTCACACTCGATCTTCCCATCACATCGTCCACGCCGCAGTAAAATGTCAGCAGCCGTGGAGTGTGAAAGTGTGAATGTGAGGTGTGAGGGAGGACGGCATTTAGGTCACAGGGTTTCACACCAGGCATCAGGCACTCACACACACACACACAACAAAGAAACTCAAACAAGAAACTCAGAGAACTTCATACGACATCCACAACAATAAGATTTCACAGGAACTGGTAACACATTAACCAGGGATGCACAATACATCAGTGACTATCAGAGCATATAAACAGATTTTGTTAATTATCAGCAAGAGTCTTAACTTGTATTGATTAGAAGCAGATGACAATTATTTTGTCCTAAATTTAAGTAGTACGTGTTTTCTGTGTACTGAACAGTTAACTGTCTTTCCTGCTGCAAAGTTTTGATTCCTGGACTTACTTAAAACATGTAATATTCTGCATAATATAATGTAATGTAATATAATTATAAAAAAAATATTTTATACTTTTATTCAGCGAGGACACATTAAATAGACAAAAAGTGACAGTAAGGACATTTATAACATTATAAAAGATTTATATCTGAAATAAATCAAAGAAGATTGATTACAGTAATTTCTGAAGGATCATGTGACACTGAAAACTGGAGTAATGGCTGCTGAAAATTCATCTTTGCCTCACAGGAAAGATTTTTACATTTTTAAAACAGCAAACAGCTATGAATTACAATAATTATATTTTACACTATTGCAGTTTTTACTGTATTTTTGATAACATTAATGCAGCCTTGGTTCACATACAAGTTTTTTAAATGTGTATTATGTTACATTCTTGTTTAAATAATTTCAGTTGGCCATAAAATTGAACATATTAGTAAGAAAAATTCTATCCGTACATTATTAATTTGCAACTAAATCATGATAGTATATAATATGGTTTTCCATGTTTAATGTGATTGATGACTCTATTACGGCTTAGCAGTGTTTAAAACTGAAATAAATATATTCATCCACACTCACTAAAAAGAAAACTCCCACTTGGACACAAATACACACCACACAAACACACTGCAGCGATAGAGAGATCCCAAATTATTCCATGCTTCAGCAAAAAATAAAGCGCAGCACAGAAAGGTGTCACGCTGCTTTCCACCTCCCCTTTCTGCTGCCTCCTTTCCTCTCTTCACTTTCTCTGTAAGTACACATATCTCAGGATGGGGTCTGGAGATTTATGAGCTATAGTGAGAAGTGGGCCAGAAAGCCCTCCCCGGCTAGATCTGCTTTGCCGCCTCCCTCACGTCTTTTATTTCCATCCCTCCCTCTCTGGTTGCAGCGCTTTCTGCTCACATTACCCTCTGTTGAGTGATAAACATTGTCTGTGGGCAGTAAATTCAGTCTGAGCCTGACAGGCCTCCAATAAACCAGTCTATTCTCTCACTGTGAGGAGGCTTTGGTCTGGAGGCCCACAGGAAGGGAATGCAGACACACACTCACACACAAATATAAAGATAAACAAGTTAAGAGGGACAAGATACATGTGGTGTACATCATGCACATCAAAGGCAAAAATAAGAACAAACACAGGAGACATATTCATATACACTCCCACAAAGAAACAATGATCAACAAGCATCTGATTAAAACTCGCTTGAAAGAAACTAGCTTAATATAACCAATGATCAAGTGTTCAGAAAGCCTTGATATACAATTAATGTTTACTAATCATGCACGCAATGATTTCAGTTGTAAAAAGTGATTAAAAGGCACCAATTAAAAGTTAAATGCGACTTTAATTCTTTTTCATTCACCATAATAGCATTGCTGTTCTGCTTCAGCTCATTTTTATATCACCTAAAACCACAGCACACCCACTTTTGGTGCTTTACTCAAGGCAACTGGCTAACACTACAGGGAGCGGTTACATTACAATTTGGCAAGCAAAATAATCCAGTAAAGGCAATACCACCTGCTGCACAGTTAGCAAGTGAAACTTGAAGAAAACACACGTTTGTGGGAAATAGGAAATAGGCCTATATGGTATTTGGAGGATAAATTCACAGTTTATACTTGCAAATTACGTTTTGTCAGGCAAGAAATATTACAAAAGTTATGTTATGTTTCCAAATTTTGGTTAGATGAAGGATTATTTTCTGCATCATTGATATTTTACTGGAACAGCACTAGACAAGACTTTTGAACCAATCTCACAGGAAAACATTATGATTTTACAAGGCATGATTACATCTGAATTAAAATTATTTCAATTGTACAAAGGAAAAAGTAAACTAAATGCCTGCCCCAGACATAACCATCACTGAGGCATGAGCAGATTGTATGAAAATGCAAAAATGAAACTACAAATTCATGAATTTGAACAAAACGTCATACAGTTATGGATTGCCATGAGATTGTTTTGGTGTATCAGCCTGTTATTTAGCCATTTCATACAGACAGTTTATTCTTGTGTCTATCGACAGCATTTTTAAATATATTTAGACTTTTTCCCCACATATTTTTCAGTTAATACTAATTAATACATTTGCTATCACTCTATTATCTTTTAACTAATATCCATCTTCTCTAGATATTAGCATTGGTATCGTCCAAAAATAAGAACAAAACAAACGAAAAACCCCCAACACTGGTCGACCACTATATGAGGAATGACACAGCATCTGGCGAGTTCTTTTTCTGCAATGATCTAAAAGATCTAATAAGTTAGCAAAGTTTTTATAACGGCAAAGAATGATGGCTGAAATCAAACACTGAAGCTTCAAAAGCTAGCAGAGTCTCAGAGGTTCAGCAACAGCACATGCTCAGTGACGATTTACAGATGCACCCATAAACATCCAGCCAATAATGGAACAGCTTCTTCTCATCTACTGATGGCAGCTGACAATTACAAACAACGGCAATAAATCTGGGTGGTCACAGGTGTGCTCCAAACACACACAGGATCCCCCTGGCCTCTATGCCTCTCACTAATTGCATGTTTTAAGCAAAGCTGTCCGCTGTGTCCATTTCTTTGATTGAAAGGGAGTTTACTAGCCACTCTCCACTCAAGTGCCCTGCACAGTCAGCTTCATGTAATATATGTAAAATATGATGCTTTAAAATGTTTTATAACACTACACCTTGCAGCAAAATCTATAAGACGTAATAAATTATGTATATGTATTTTTCAAAACAGATCAACAGCATATGAGCATTCAAAAATGTGTTTAGTGTTTATATAGTATTATATATAGAATACACACATATATGATCCTGGACCACAAAAACAGTCAAAAGTAGCACGGGTATATTTGTAGTTGGCGTCAAATATGCCATCATTAGGATTTTAACTAAAGAACATGCTCCATGATGATATTTTGTACATTTCCTATCATAAATATATCAAAACCTCATTTTTGATCAGTAATATGCATTGCTAACAACTTCATTTGGACAAGTTTAAAGGCAATTTTCTCAATAATTAATTTTTTTTTTTGCACCCTTAAGATTACAGTTTTTCAAATAGTTGTAAGCAAAAAGCATCAATGGAAAGCTTTTATGTCAAATATATAAATGCATCTTAATTTTCAAAAACTGACCCTTAGGACTGTTTTTGTGGTCCAGGGTCACATATAATGTGTGTGTGCATATATTATATATCTGTGTGTGTGTACATTATTTTCATAATTTCTGTCCAAAAGTACTTGCGTATTTCATACACACACACACACACAAAATATGTAAATACCTTGAAATCATGAAAATATCATTAAAATAAGAAATATTAAATAAAAATGATTAAACATTATATGTTATATGCTAATATAATTATTTTATGCTATTTGTTAAAAAAAATTTAAAAATATAGTGAAATTCATTATAAATTCTAATGAATTTTTTATTCTCACCTTGTTACAGGGACTACTATATTCAAACCTGCTGTATCAGCGCATCTGTTGCAACAGAATCCTGGCTGCTAAATACCAGCATTTCCTTTTGTGTGTGTGTGTGTGTGTGTGTGTGTGAGAGAGAGAGATATGGAATGTAGAGCGGGTGAAAGCTGTCACAGCTGGATTGGGAACATCTGTCAATGCAGACTCAGAAATAACCTCTCACACACATACGAGTGTACGCTTCTGTGACTATACCATACACTACTGCCAGCTCTGTTAAGAAAGAAAATAAGAAGTGAAAGAAGGACAAGAAGCATGAAAATGACACCTGGTTGTAATTTCTTCAGTTTGATGAACAAGGTCAACAGCAAACATAATGCGTCTAACAGTTTACGGTTTCATTTTTAAGTCAAATAAATCATCACAGCTGAGAAAACCCCAAAAATGTCAAACGAAAACACTTATATTTGTATGAATGAGTCTTTCTCTGTAATAACTTACAGGAATGCTGTGGCCTATACGGGCCAGAATTACATGTGGAGGCTTCAGGCAGCTTAACGCAAATGTTGGGGCGTTTAATTACAGTGATCCTCTTCAATATGAGTGTTTATATAACATAAAGGGTAATTAAAAAGCTATCAAACACTTACTAAAGAGCTGGTGGCAGTATGGTGGTTTTGGGCACAGTTGTGAGGACAAATGCTGATTATGTCACAGTCCCACAAACTCTCTTTTGTGGCGCATGCAGTTGATACAAGCTTGAATTCACTTCCTCGCTTGTCAGCTACTGAAAACCTTTAAAAGTCCATAAAAGTTTTCTGTGAAGAAGTCAAAGTAAACAAGCACAGGAAATCAACACGTGCTAAATCATTCTATAAATACACCCCCAAATAGGCCTATTAAATCGCTTAAGGAGTTAACGGCAGCAGGCGTCCCCCAGGGGCCCTGATTTACGGGACACTGTGTGCATGTCTGTACGTGTGTATTTGTGTGTGTGTGGCTGTTTGTATGTGGAAATACTATGTGTATGCTTCTCTCTTTCTGCACTAAAAAGTAACCATTCTGACACACATTTTTGCTTCATCAATAAAACGAGCCCTTCACAGGTCAGCAATGGCCTTGTGAAGTTATTTATGGCTGAAAAGGGGGAAATCGTATAAAAATGTCAACTTTGATACAGTTTATGATTAAAATCAACACAGACTTTACACTGTAAATAAAATGCATATTCCCTCAATTTAAGAGAGCTCATAATGTGTTAGAGACAAAAAGCTGATGATTAAGATTTGGCCTCTATAGAAGCATTCTTGCATGCATGAAAGTTCTGGAACATACAACATAGACGGCAAGTCTGTTATCCAAAAAAAAACGGGAGACTCTAATTTAGAGGAGCGTGAAGCTAAGCTAACAATCTAACAATGTTAAGCTAACAATGTCAGGCATAATGTGGTGCATACAACATACATCTTTGTAGAATCAGTGCAAATGTAAGCCTAAAACACACACAAAATAATTAAACAATTTTTTTTAATTGCATTCAGTGTTGTTCTTGTTAACCAGAAATCACACTATTAAAATAGTTTTTATCAATTAAAATAAAGCTAAAATAAAACAGAAATATTAGATTAAGATCTTTAAGTGATAGTTCACCTAAAAATTTAAATTCTGTCAGTAATTATTCCCCCTCAGGTCTTTCCAAACCCGTAAGATCTGTAAGTGCACGCTCACTGGCTACATGCGTACGAAAACGCCCTCGCCTGCCATGATTTAAAACGCAGTGTAAACATATACTGTGTAGACATTGTATAAACTTAATTTCTTTTATAAATGGCATTTACCTGAAGACTTTGTCTACGGTGTTCTTCTTTGTTCCCCTTGTCGAACGACACGCACAAATGACATTGCTGTCGACCGGCTCACGTCACTTCGTAGTACCCACTGTCTGTGCGAATGCAACCCTTTAAATGGTACTGGGAAATAGTTGTGCAAAATCGTCCCAATACGTAAGTACTGTACTTTTAGTTCTGGAACTAAAGCGGTGCGAAAGGCCCTACAGACAGGATTGTTGTCCAACACATTAAATACTTAAATTGGAAATGTTTCAGTAAATTTCTTAAATAAAAAACAGGTACATAAATAAATAAAAGGTACATAAATAGGAATATTAAATAAATAAACTAATAAAAAATATCACTAAAAAAAAAAAAAAAAAAAAATCACAAAACTTAAAAATGAATACTAAAAATATAAAATCTTACAATTCAAAATATGAACAAATACTACAATATTGAACTTGTGTCAATAGTGTTTTTTGGTCTGAATGTGTAGTGTTCATCTGCGCATGATATCCAAGATGGAAAATGTCTTATCCCTTCTAAAAACGATGATTCTTTTCTAATGACATCACATAGGTCATGTGGGCTGGCCTGGCTCCATTCTGCTACAGAACAGCCATTTGTCATGGTCAAATCAATTCCTAAATTACAAAATCAAGTTCGGTCCTACGTCTTTTTCTTTTTTTTTTTTTTTTGGTCCCTGAATATCCTGGTGCACCATCAATCACATCCCATCACTTTATGGAAGTAAAATGGGTCAGGAGCAAACTACAAGACCGAATCAATGAATCTTTGTTTTCTGATCAGCAGACACAAACATCTTCTTTTCTTTTTTTCAGACTGGACTCATTGAAGATGTGGATCATATACAAGCACACAAAAGCCTTTTTATGAGTAAGAAGCCAAGCAACCTCAGCTGATACTCTAATTACGAGCATTTTGAGTTATATTAAAACAGTGGGCTGGATCCATAGAGTGTGATGAGTTTTTCCTCTGTTCATACAAGTGAGAGTTTGCTTTTCACACTCCTACATCATGCTACACTAATCAGATTTGACCTACACACACACACACACCTCCCTTTCAGAGCCAAGTGTTCGTACTTGCCCTCATTTCCAATGCAAGGACTTGTGAAGGTCGAGACTGTGAGCGAGGAATCAGAATAGGAGCAATAAAAGCAGTTACTTTAACAGGCTTTTAGCGACTTGGGAGTGCCATCCTTTTAACAGTGTCACCCTGAGGCCTCTCCCAAAGGCATGATAAGAGCCTCCTGCTCTCAAGGGAATCTTTCTGTCTCTCCCCTCCTGTACTAAAACTACTCTCCATCCAGCTCCATCACGATGGAGCGGTCCAAGGGTCCTCAATGTTGAATGTATCTAAGACTGTATGTGACGGCTTTGCTAACACATCTCACTGATCGTATGATGGCTGCTATTAAAAGAGTTTATCATTAAGAGTTTGTCTTCAACTGGGTTTCATCAACTATGGCCACTTTTGGACAAAGAAGAATAGATTTTTTGTCCTTTTCTGATCCGGCATAAATATTTGCACTATACTGAATCACATGTTCTCCAACCTAAAATGACTGATAAAATTACATTTGAAATATTAGGAGAAAAATTCTCATTTGCTTTGCTAAAGCTAGTTTCCTAGCTAACATTTTTATACATCCTAAAAGCAAATGTACACTAATTTAATTAGTATAATTGACCACTAAAAATGTATAATACATACACTACAATTCTTACGTTTGGGGCCAGTAAGATTTTTGTCTTAAGCTCAACAAGACCGCATATACAGGTATTTAATAATAATAAAAAAAAAGAATATATATATATATATATATATATTAGTAAAAACAATAATAATATTTATATAATAATAACAATAATATGAAATACTATTACATCTTACAATTTATTGTAATACATTTTAAAATGTAATATATTTCTGTGATGGCAAAGCTGAATTTTTTAGCAGCGCTAATAGCCCAGTTTCCACGATCCAATATTGAAAGCAGTATTAAAATATTTTTGTGGAAACTGTGATACAGTTTTCAGGATTCTTTGATGAACGTAATTAATCAACTTAATGCATCCTTACTAAATAAATCTAATACTTTCATATACTTATATATTAGTGACCCAAACCTTTGAATAGCAGTGTAAATATTCTTATTTGAAAGTAAAAAAAGTAAATAAATAAACTACATTTTGTTATAGTGGTCTTTCATATTTTAAGGTCTGGGTTTAAATTCTGTGTTGAGGATAAGGGTAAAACAAATAAATAATAATAATTAAAAAACAAACAAACAAACAAAAAAAATCATATAACAAAAAACCAAAGAAAACACAAACAAAAGACATTATACAAAATCAACCCAATAATAAAGGAACACCCAATTGCCAGCACACACATATAAACACCCAATGCAAACAAGCAGTTAAGTTCCTGATAGTCAGAAAGGCTGCGGTCATTTAGCCAAGAAGATGTAAGACATGAGTGAGGGAGACAGAGAGAGAGAGAGAGAGAGAGAAAAGCAAGAAATTCAAGACCCAAAGGAGAGATTCTTCTCTGAGAGGCCGCCTGACCCAGGGTGATTTAAGATGCCTGCAGGCTGCACGGTCGCCACCCTGTCTGGTTGCCCCCTGCTGCACATTGTGTGGACACTGGGATCAGTTGATGCCGCCTGAGCCAACATGAGATGCGCTGCACGCGAGCAGCATATGGCTGTTGGTCTGAGCCAGTGACTCATCAGATGCTAATGCTGACCGGCCGGAGGATGCACTGCAATACACAACTACTGTCTACGAACAGTGCTAAAAATATGCCAAGACATATTCTCATCAGCCTCTAACACATTTTCACACCGAGTAGAAACTGTGGTTGGCACTGTGACACAAACCCAACTTAAAGGAAACTGCATTCCTGTTAATGTTCAAAATTTATGTGGTGGACTGACGTGTAAAGACATTTGCGGTTGGTGTTAAATGGGTTTAAGGTAAATTGGCATGTTGACAAGTAGGAGGAGTTTAGTCAGGACTGTGGCCTTGCAGTCAGCATGCATGCTCAGACACGATGCAAGGTCAAGGCCTATTTCCCTTTCAGATACTGTCTTTTCTATGTTCAATGTTTTCAATAAAAAGTGACCAAAATAAAACGGAGGCCTGAGTAAAGCTAGCTTCTTAGCTATGAAATAAAAAACTTCCAAGATTTTTTTTTTTATTATTATTCGCTGAACATTAAACACTACAGTTCAAATGTTGGGGTTAGTAAGATTTATATGCACACACATACTGTATATATTCAAACTTTCAATAACAAATGCAGCATCAGTGGCCTATAAAAACACAAAAATCTTGCCAACCTTGTCTTCTGAAGCCACATGAGTTCACAAATTAGCCATTAGCCTTATGTTCAAAATAAAATATGGTGCCTTCATATGTGTCAGGCTTGAGGATATTATGTGTCATAAGTAAAAAATGATGCACCAGTCTGTTCCTGTTTTGGTCTGTTTCTCAAACAAAGCTATGTAAGGACTTTAAAAGACTTGAAAAAAAAGCACATGAGTCACGTAGACTTATTTTTTGGGGCTTGTATGGTGTTTTTGTCCTTTATGGACTTTGACGTGTTTTTAAAAAGCTTTCATTCGTGCTCAACTGAAAAAAAATAATAATAATCTTTGGGCCAGTAAATGACAGAATTTTTTAATTTTGGTTGAAATGATGCAGAATAGTTAGCCACCAATAATACATGAACTGGCACACATAAATTAAATACTGATTGGGTCAAACCAATGGCTGCAGATCGGATCCGGACTGTGATGTGAATGCACTGAGCGTTGAAGCCAGGTGCAAGTAAACAACATCAGCAAATCAGACTGCTCAAAAAATGACAGCCATGCTCGTCTCAGACATGAGCTAACTGTGACAAGTGTGATTGTCATGAGATCGCTCCATTGCTCCAGGCATCCAGAGAAGGACGGCCATGTTAGACCCACGGAAATGAGCAGTGACAATTCTGCCGGCTTCAAAGCTACTCGCTCTGCCGTTTCCTTAAACAAGCATCTGAAACAGGTGCATTCACCTATTTTTTTTTCTAAAACATACTGTAAAACATTTTTTCTTTTTACCTATTTGCAATTAATATTGAAAAAATTAAACTAGCTTTAGCAACACAAGCGCCGCAGCCTGACATGAAAAGTACTATCCACTACTATGACCAATGCAGACTAACTTAAAATGTTCGGTCTGCTTAACGCTTCCATTTCACATTTGCAGAATAAGCAATTTATCAAAATTAGTGCAAATTACATCTCGAAAGTAATTATTTCAATCGCTGTCATAAGCAACCGAAGTGTGATTAAACATCCTAACCTAACCTACATATGAATGAACTAGTGACATGGTGGCCCTGGTCGGAAGGTTAGGAGACATAAATATCACCCTGACAAGCCCGCAGGCCAAACGCCCAACCCAGGTGGAGGCTGCCAGATGCAGATCCATCATTCACATGCACAGCACTGTAGAGACTTGACAAACAATGGTGGTCTGCTCCTCACTGAGAGGAAACGGGAATCCTGAAGACATCCTAAAGCTAAACGACACAGGCAGCCAGCACCAGAGCTGACAGGCAGCATTTTCACACTTCCAAGAGCCAGAGAGAAACCAGGGACCCTTTGACAGACCCATCTCCTCACACACACAACCGTGAGTGAACGACTGTAGCATGACATCCATCAAAATGCCTTCCAGACAGCTGTTGTAGGACAGGCAGCTCTTGTATCGGCAACGGACTGCAAACCAGCAGTCTGCTGAACATCACAGAGCAGTGCCAGGCCTGGCGCGAGAAGCACTTTTAAGGTTTTGGATACGTTTGGTCAAAAGGTCAAAGGGAAAATTCTGTATAATGGACATAATACTCCCTTGATCATTGATTTTCATTGGTCTTTACAAAATGATCAATATTAACATTCTCTTTTTGACAGAAACCAATAATCCAATTATCTTTTGCATGTTATGCCTCATGATCGATATATAGCTGATACTATAAATCTTTGCCCAATAAAAAGAAAGGAAAGAAGAGAGCTACAACTAAAAAAACTAAAGCAAATAGATGTGTGAAAGATATCCAATATTCAGTTTAAAAACTGTGATAGAAAAATGTATGCAGTGTTCATTAAAGGAAGAACCTCTAGACTTGAAAAAACCTTGAAGAAAAAAAAAAAAAGAGAGATTAGTGAATTAAAACCATTAGAATGATTTATTGGTGTAATAGAAAAGAGTTTGTGTGAGTGGTCTGAAACCGTTTACTGTCTACTTCAGCTTAACATTAATAAAGGTTGTTTTACATTTTATTTGAGACACAAACCCAATGAACTCAACAAACTAAGAGGTGAACTCACACACCCACACACACAGCTCTGGTATCATATGTGAGCACAGCAACTCATATATTAGTTATGTGCTCTTAAAGGGACAGCGCTCTTCAGGAGACCTTTGCTATACCCACAGCAATAAATAAATACAGCAAACAAATCAGACAATAAATATCTAATAACAATTAAACATAAATAGGCCTAAATATATTGAACAATACATTTCCAGTACTAACTAAAATAAACACCCAGCATTAGCCAAGAAGTTTCCACTTTCAAAAAACATCCCCTTCCAGGAGCAACAAAGGCACTGATCCAGGACGTCCTATTTAGGGAAATCATACTAAGCTTATTAACAGTTCTTCAAGCTTTTAGTGGTGACATAAACTAAGATATGGGACATGAGGGGCATTCAGGGCTGAGTGGCATTTTATGTTACTTTAGTCATGCATCTCAAAATTGATTCGATGCAAGACAGCCACACTAGAAGGCTAAAGGTCACCTAAACACTGAGGCGAATAAAGCAGTATAAAAAAAGACACTTGTGTTGCATTAGTTGACTCATGCTGCTGTTGCTGTTGCTTACGAAAAGCCAATGAGACACAGCAGCAACAACATATCAAAAATTAATAAACCGAACCAAGGAGGGTCGCCTTCATTTCCCTACAGAACAGAGCACAGTTGGCGTGCTTTGAATATTTCTGTGCTTTCTGTTGCTGCAGGGACTCTGGAGGGAAACAGGCAGGGGCTGTTGGTAGCTGATGCTAACCACTTTGTGGCATTAAACTGCTTTCTATATTTAACTCAAGTGGCGCTTGGGGGGGCTGGTGGCAGAATAGAAGTTTGAATCTGAGGAAATGGAGCTATCAAGGATTAAAGCTACACTGAAAAAAAACACAGCAGCCCCAATTTGTTAAACGTTGTCTGAAGGACCCAGCAGACCACAATGCCTGGCAGATCTGATCAGATTAACACTTCATTAGCCGGCAGTAGCCTCCCTACCACTGCTGGAGACTGAGACGCTGAGCACACAGTGTGACAGCAGAAACTAGCAGACATAACTTAACAGCAAGCGTAATTTACTGATACCTACATGTATCAGTATCTTAATTGCAGTCGGTTAGTGTCAGGCAGTTCCATCGATTTATGCACAGCTGTCATGACTGCACCAAACGCAGATCATTATACCTCACTCCTTAAAAAAGTCTCTTAAATGAATTAAACTGAAATCAAATTTGGAGCATGATATAAACAAATAATATTATGTATATGAATAATCACTTTTTAAAATATCTTTTTAACTTGGCTACTCCAGAGCGCGATCGTTCTGCGGGTAGTTGACAGCTAACTAGCTAACTAACTAACTAACTATTTACTGCTTTATTTAATAGAAGATGACATTAAATATAAACAAACAAACAAATTGTTATTTAGAAAAATAAATTATAAACTTAGATGGTTTTTATAAGTAAAAATTCATTTGTTTTATTTATAAATAAATAACATACCATGTTTTATAAGTAAATGTTAATGTATTTTTTAATTAAAAAAAACATTATTTACAAATGAATTACAAACATTTTACATAAAAAATAAACAAGCAAGCAAACAAATAAATGAATAAATTTGCCAACTACCAACAGAGTTCTAGATTAGTTACATGGGTGATAAGTAATATTACACACATACACAACTGCACACATATTGCATGTTGTCTCTTAATTAATAAGGGTCATACAAATTAATTAGTACCCATAAAAATAATTGAACGATTTTGTTTTATATGTTTTTAGCACTTTTAGATGAAGTACAGCAACTTATGTCTGCATGTGCATTTTGGAAGCACAGTTTCTGCAGGGCAGTGCACTGAGTTTGCAAAATCTATCTCGTTTTTTATCAGGTGAGACACTAACAGAATCCAATTGAGTCTAGTGAGAAGTGCTCAAAAAGAGCTGACTCATTCATGTCATACTTCACTTACACTTTGTGAAATCTGGTCACTTGCTTTTTTAGTGTACAGAGCCTCTTGTGAGAGCTGAGTAATTCATAACTGCAGTGTCGAGACGAATAAACTTTGTACATATAAGAGCATCAGGCTTCAAATCACTTTCAGTCTCTAATAGGAGGACGGAGGTCCACCTTTCAATTTCCTTTCTAGAAACCACACCGAAACACTCACATATCGTGCTAACTAACATGTCCAAATCGGAGGTGGAAGTCTGCTAGTTCTGCATAACTCCCAAATCTAATCACTGTACCTCCCAGCTGCTTGAATTCTGTGCCTGGCAGTTGACACATCATTACAGCACAGCAAGTGACAAGAAGCACCCTGGGGACTCCTTCTAGCGGCTGTTTAAGTCAAGTTAGGAGAGCTCGACAAAAACAGGCACCTCCATATCCATCCATATTCCATATCCCACCTCCTGCGCGAGATGATAAATAAATGCTTTGCACACCATCGATCCTAGTTCTCTCATTTGGACCTCATGCAAATACACCGCCCAAAGCCAAACCAGCAAACTTATTTGGGTTTTCACAGCAATACAGTCTCCCTGACTAATAGGTTTACCAGAGGTAATGCCATGCAAACTTTTGCATCATCCTCTGGAAGCAAAATAACAACATTCCCACTACACCCCCCCCAACCCCCTTTTCTCACATGGGGCGCCAAATTTTTGCTGCGCGCCTTTTCTCGCCTGACAGCAAGCGGAGTCTTTCCGCAAGTCAGCAGGGGGTGTGTAATAATTAGCCCCCGAGAGCGTCAGAGGGTTGTTTGTCATATAGCACTATGCAGAGAGTCACATTAGTAGCTCCGGGCCCAGGAGGGAGCTGCTGCTGACTGACTGCCAAAGCCTCCCTGCCGACGGCGGTTGGCGGCAGCCACTGCATCAGTAGCTGACTCAAGACGCGCTCCCACCCACCGAGTCAAAACATTATGTACTGTCATTTCAAGTGTGCAAAGTGGACTGGAATGTCTCCGCAGATCACTGAACTCCTCCTCTCGGCGGGGTTGATTGGAAAGCTACGATAGAGAGCAGGAATACTAAAAATCGCCCTGCTGTATAATTTACTCGTTACGGTCTCGTTTGGCAATATTTAATATTTTTGTTGTAATTTTGATTATTTTGCATGAAATAAAATAAGCAGCTTAGTACATACGTGATTATTTAAATGCAGTTTTTATTTGGACACTGCATTTCTCATAAACTTTTGACAACATCAGTAGCAAAAATAGCAGTTTATTTACGTGTTTGAATCACATTTAAAATGTCATTTCAAAATGAATCAATTAATACAAAATGTACCTTTTCTTTAAAGTCTCCATGAAATCAAAATTGACATTTTTTTTATATGAATATGTTGTTAGTCTTAATGTTATCTATAAGCTAGTGCATAAATTCACATTTACAAGATATAAGCATTTAAAACTTACAGTCTCTAACTTGTGCCAACATGTAACCCTGAACCACAACATCAGTCATTACAGGTCAATTTTCTAAAATTGAGATTCAAACATCATCTGAAAGCTGAATAAATAAGCTTTCCATTGATGTATGGTTTGTTAGGACAGGATTAGGGTTAGTTTAGGTTAGGTTAATATTTGGCGGAGATACAACTATTTGAAAATCTGAAATCTGAGAGTGCAAAAAAATGACGTTTTTATATAGCTACGATTCTAAATTTACAACATATCTTCATGGAACATTATCTTTACTTAATATCCTAATGATTTTTGGTATAAAAGAAAATGTATCATTTTAATCTATGCAGTGCATTGTTGGCAATTACTACAAATATATCTGTACCACTTATGACTGGTTTTGTGATCCAGGGTCACATATTGATCAACAATTTCGATGACATCACCCTGCACTTCAACTTCTTATCAAACTTTTCATCCAATCAAATATCCTCTAGATTCCGAAGTGTCCCGCCCCCTGCACTATAAATAGAAGCTGAAGCTGCAGCTGGACTCCATCACTTGTTCACAGAATTAGTGTTTTCTGTACAGTGAATGGCATGTAGTGCACTATATAGTGGAAAGGAATTGAGCTCTATGCCTCTGGCCCAAGCTGTGATATAAATAAAATACTATTGGCTATTTAAAAAAGAGGCTGCTTGATATGTCCCGAACCGGTTTTCCTGTTTCAGATGAAGTTACTTCACCACATAGAAAAACATTGGGTCTTTCAAGGCACTTCAGTGGACCTTTAATAGTAGAAGCAAAAATAGAGTTTGGCTAATTTCCATGAACCAGTTCAAAGTGTCGTTTTTAATTTGGTGATTTGCGTCATTACTCCAATTGTCTGCTCTCAATCAAGTTCTGTCTTGCTTGACAGACAGTCCCGCCCCAAATTCACACTATTGGCTGAGCCAGTGTTACTTTGAGCTGGTTAAGATACAAAAATAAACTGATGTTCTGAAAGCACCACAAACCCACAGTGTTTACATGTGTATCTGTGGAAACGACCTATGGCTTACTTAAACTTGATATAAATATCAAAACATTCTCATTGTGCTTGTCAAGAAAAATCTTGTCTACGGAAAGTCTTGTGATTTTGGGGATATTCTGCCCAGCTTGGTTACTGCTAAGAAGCTATAGAGAAACCAGGCTTTTTCATGTTTCATTCAGTAATCATCAAGTACTCGCATGCAAATGCTCATGCACAAACAAACCCGAGCTAACACACACAGGTCTAGTTCACATCAGGACGTTCATAACCCCAGGCGCTGTGGGCAGCATGGCATCTCGATTTTGCCCAGGAACATTCCGGTGGTTTTTGCACCTCAAAGTGCAGAACAGGCCAAACAACAGATAGCAGAGATAACCTGAATAAACCAATGAGATCTGACACATCAGAGCCTTAGAAAACAGCAGGATCATGTGTATGGGCTATTATCTAATTCAGGGCATGTTAGCAGAGAAGAGCATGAAGTATCTGTCAGATCATAAACACCAATGAACCAACACTTCAGAGAGATTTTAAATAGTCAGCCACTCTAGCATATTGATCTAAAGTGTATTTCATACATTTATGCACACACTAGATAAGCTGAAATAAATTTTCAAAAGATATAAAGAGGCAACTCCAAAGTTACAAAAGCTAGATTCTCTCCAATGATGGGTTTTTAAAATGGTCCCATAGTGGTTGTTCAAAAATTAAAACTGGGCTTTAACAGTATTTAATCATGGGTCTCCTGAGGCATAATATAGTCAGTGGGTGATTTGTAAAGTACAGAGAGAAATGGCTTTCACCATATTGTCAAGAACAGATTTACATCAATTAATTACACTCTTGCTAAAGCATATGTAGAAGACCAATCACAGCTACTCAGGTAAAGTTCGATCTTAAAGGAATAGTTGACACCCAAAATGTGTCAGTTGTGGAGTCAAAGGTCAGCCTAGAACCAGAACTCAATGCTTTCATGAATGCGCATACAGCCGTTGCTGGAAGTTATCATTTTAAAAATAGAAATATTTTTGTAACAAAAACCCATCGATCTGCCTCAGAAGACATGTGTTAACCCCCTGAAAGGTGAGTTTTATGATGGATATATATGATTTATGGAGCTTTAAAATAATGAACACTTCGTCTGAAAGAAGAAAGTCATATGCATCTAGGATGGCTTGGGGGTGAGTAAATTATGGGGTAATTTCCTTTAAAGGGACAGCTCACCCAAAAATACAATTCTGTCATCAAATTGATTTTTTTTATTTGATAGCTGTGGAATCATCTATTCAATAAAAAAGACTGAAGACTGAAGTAATGATGCTTAAAATTCACGCAGCTTTAATATTACAGAAATAAGATAAGGCCTCCATTCTATGAACTACAGTCTGGAGAAAACCATATTTACATACATTTTTTTTTTTTGGAGGAACTGTTTCTTTAAGGATTTAACTGCACTGTGCATGATTAGCCTCAGGTAACAGGTGTTTATTTAGTATGTACGTCTTGTACTTTTCGCAATAGACCACCATGCACCTTTCTTGCATGTCACACCTGAAAGCATTGGTTCATAGCAAGAGGCAGAAATTTGCGCCGAAAAAAAGAGTTTACTCACTTGCAGGAGACGGAGTGCTGTATCCACTGACAGGAAGTCCTGGAAGCGGCGGAGGGGAGAGCCCTCTCAGCATATGAGGAAAGAAGTAAGGGTAGTGAGGCATCGGGAAGCCCCCTAAAGGGTTGCCCAGACCTCCGGGGCTGGGGCAGGGGTTGCCGTTTCCAGACATAGCACGCTCAGATACAGCACTGAGTCCCAGACCTCTGTGCAGGCTATCCGTGATGCCGGATGTCTACTTTCCCATCATGAGCTACTTTTGGTAATCCAACTAGGAGAGCTTTGTCTGCGATTGTCCGTGCGGGTGCTTGCTACTGTGGCTTGAGTCAGAAACAGGTTAATGATTGGTGATCCAGGGTGCGTGTGAGTGGTTATGACGCCATTCGATCACAGTGTACGGCTCACAGGTGTAGCTCTCTTTGTTTTGGTGTTATGTAACTCTCTGGATTCAATCCCAAAGTTCTCTGAGAAGAAAAGTGTGTTGAGGCAGTATATTACACAGTTACTCTTCACAAGGGCCTGATCTCAGGAGGGTGGACTGGGGCCATGTGACGCAAGAGGAAATGAGAAGCAGTGCTACGGAGGTGACAAACTGCTCTCGGGTCAAAGCTGTCAGAGCAAGTCAGTCCAACACGGTGACCTAGGACAGACAGAAAAAGAGTGGAAAGGAACAGAGAAGAGGACATTGTTTAGTTGTCATGTGTTTGTGTGCATGCATTTCAAATAATCCTTCTGTATACCCTTGTGACCAGTACATTGATATATGGGCCTAGTCAGTGCATAACTTAGTGGTCAGTGGTTTCTCTTAACCAATATTGTTAATGCATAAGCCCCATTCAAATGGGACTAGTTTTACAGGGGTCTTTAGAGAACTTTGTGTTTCACAGATGTACTAATCCCAATAATTGGTACATGAAAGTCACAGACATCAGGTGATATTAAGGATCGAAACTCAAATATAGTTTAGAGAACAAGTTCCATCCAAATAGGTCTATATACTTTTCCATTTAATTATATTGCACATGCTTTTCCAAATCTTTAAATAATTCCTGAGAAGTCAATACTGTGGATCAGTCTTCATTCCTAAATGAACATTTATTTGATCAAAAACAGTAACATTGTACAATATAATTACAATTTTAAATAAGTTTTCTATTTGAATAATAAATATTAATATATTTTAAAATAATTTCAAATAATTTAAAAGCAGCCATTACTCCAGTCTTTAGTGTCACGTGATCCTTCAGAAATCATTTTAATATGCTTCTCAAGAAATATTTCTTATTATTATTATTGATGTTAAAAAAAAATTTACTTAATTTTTTTGTAGAAACTTGAAAGAGAATTGAAAGTTCAAAGTAACAACATTTATTGTAATACTATTTTGTAACAATAAATGTATTTACTTTTACTTTTGATCAATTAAACGCATCCCTGCTGGGGGGAAAAACTGCTTTCGTTTTTAACTGACCCCATAATTTTGGGTGATTGTGTATATTTGCTCTTTCAGTAGCTACATAAATTAATTATATTAAATTAATGTAATTTAAATGCTGATTAATTTCATTTTGGTGTAGTAGTAATAGTGTTTGGTACCAGTTGGTACTGCAATTTTAAAAATGTCCATTTGCCGCTAACATTTGAGCGCTGTTGAGCAGATTCTTAAACCCCACTGATTGGTCACAGTGTTACTGGGAAATGGACGTTTTTAAAATTGCAGCAACGACCGGTAAAGAAGTTGCTGCTTTTGACAACACTAATAGTAACTTAAGAGTTCAGAATGCCATAAAGAATGTGTTTTAGTAGCATTAGACACAGTTGTGAAATCACATTACACTAATGAGATCACTTGTAACTGCTTTCACATGAAGCCATTTACTTTTTAATTGACTGTGAGAAGCATTTACTTGTCACTAAAATGTCACTAATTTCACCAATAAAAAAAGAAAAAAAAAAAAGAGTGATAATTTTAAATGTCACAATTCAATTTAATAACATTTTTTAAACACATCATCAGCAGTTTACTGAAGATCACACTTTACGGAAACCGTTCATTACAACAGGATGTTCTCTAAAGCTTAGAAACAAGAGGGTGGAGCTTAGCAAAGGACAAATTTTAATGACTTTCATTCATGAAGTTTAATGAATCAGTACCACCTCAACTCTGCTCCACAGAATTTCTCCTAAATCTACACAGAAAGGGCAAAAAAAAAAACAAACAAAAAAAAACCTACTCATTGGTCACCCTGCTTTCAAGATATCCTTATCAGTACTGGACATTGAAAACCCTATAAGCCATATTATACAGTGTCATACACCACAGACCACAGACCACAGATTAGATACAATGATTGCTGAACTCTGGTCTACCTGGCTTCATGGCATAAACGTACCTTGGTGCACTTTTTAGCAAGACACGAAATATGTACGAACAAGTACATATCAGTGCAGTTTCCAAAACACATGCAAAAGATACACTAGAGGCAGTAAAACTCTGACACCTTTTATTCCTTTTCACACAAATTAATATTCGATTAATAAAGTGTCATTTTTGCACAGTCATTTGAAGAATATCATGACTTCAAAACAATATTAATATGCTGGGAGATTTGAAAACTGATGCTTTTGAACGTTAGCATCACACATATCCAGCACCATATCTATGGGTTTTCATAGATGGTAGGTTTGTTTTCAGGTAGGTTTGTAGACATTTCTCTTTGAAACTGCGGCGAAACATGTAATAAGGCACGTAAAAGCGGTCTTGCACAAAAAGTGCACCATTATTTTTATAAGACCAGGTTGACTCTGGTCTTAATAACTATAGAAATGTGTTCTCCGTTCTTTTACTGACAGAAATCTGGAACATCACAATACATCCAGTTTGGCATCATACCTCAACAGAGTGTAAATAAACCGAGGAATTAAGAAAAAAAAAAAAAAAAGGAGGCAAAGACTGCATTTTAACACTCAGGGCCTGTTCTTGACAGCGTGGGAAAATGCTGCCAAGGTCTTCCCCAGTGAGCTTGTTAACTGTAGAGTTCCCTCAGGAACACGGAGCAGGATCTTCACACAGACCGTCTGTCAGAAACCCTCATTAACACTATCTATCTGGGCATAACCTGGAAATGTGAGAGCACGAACTGTGAGGTGGAGAAGGAAAAGCACTGTTTGAAGACCCAGTGATGAGCACAAAAACTGTCTATCTGTAATCAGTCCATCTGTCTGCAAGCCTGTCAAGCTTTTTCACCGTCCCAGCGTCTATCTATCCTTACCTTCCGATCCATTTGTATTACCCTATCTCGCGACTTTCTGCTCGACTCTACCCATCCATTCTCCAAACCGCACAACAGATATGAAATACTGAACAAATAAATCTAATTCAAATATCCTGCCATATGGAATATGGATTATGAATTTCCCCGAAGGCATGCAGAGCGTCATGGGGGTACCGCTCAAAGCGGGAACGAGAAACTGAGAGAAAAACTAGAAAAAGAAGGCAGCAAGAGGGAGAGATCAAAGCCGAAAAAGAGCAAGTGAAGACACCTTATTGTGCTGCACACGGCTCTCAAATCTCACTCATACATTATTAAACGGCGCACTAAGTAGGTTAAACCCCACTGGTCCCCTTTACATAGCAATGAACTCACTAATTCAAACTAATTCAATGCCAGAGAATGTGTGAGAACGTGTGATAAAGAGAGATTAGAGGACTGTATGTGTGTGAAAGACAGTGACAGGAATAAAGAAACTAAGATGAAAAAAGAGAGAAAAAAAAAAGAGTGTGAAATGTGACGGTTAAATCTGCTTTAAGTCCTACTTCACTAGACATTATTAGATTAATGACAAGAAACAAGTATATTTTGTCCATAAATTATGTTCTTTTGACCTTTCTAAAGAATTCAGAAAAAAAAGTTTCAGTTTCCAAAAAATATTGAGCACAATTATTTATAATAATCAGAAATGTTTCTTGAGTAGCAAATCGGCTTATTGTAATGATTTCTGAAGGATCATGTGACACTGAACATCTCAGGATGGAATACATCAGCACAGGTTTAAAAAAAATATTCTTGTAAAAACATCTGAGTGGATCGTTATGAAACTTTTGCATTATGCATTCATAAACTGATATGAGCACCGACACACAGACACATCCGGACACCACAAGCACACAGACACCACAACACTCATTACAATCAAAACATTGACAAACCTAATCGTAGGAGCTTATGATCGCTACAGTGAATAAGGGGCATATACACAAATAATCTGGCAATGAAAGTAAGTGTGGGTGAAGGCACACTAGTTCCCATGCAAGTCATACACGCAAGACTTGAAGGTGATGCACAGCTCAGCAAAAACACTGACAAGCACACACTCAGAGTGAGAGTCATGTTTCATACCAAAACATTAGAAGTGCCCTCTCTTTATGCTCCCATACATTCTGTACATACATACTACACAAAACAATCAAACATATTAAGTATCATTTAGTGTATGTAATGTATTCTGTATGTTTATACAGTTCAGTGACAAAATAATTATACATTTCATAAAGTGCATGCTATACGAATAGTCATATGACTAAAACTGAGGGGTTTTTTTTGTGTGACAAATGCCCTTTGAAAGAGATATCTCCTCTGACTAAATGAACAAACTTTAAAAAGTTACTCAAAAATTCCATTACTAATTACTAGAACACATGTTATTCCTAACCCTGTTATTGTTCATTTCCTCCACTTTTTCTAACTTGTCATTTTATCTATTTTTCCAATTTTCTTTTTTTATGAACAGTTCATAAGCTTTCATGATCCACTAAACAAAAGGCTTATAATGTCAACCACCCATCTGCATCAAAGGAAATGTCATTAGAAATCTCTGCAGCCAGAAATTAATCATCTTTCTGAATACGGATGCATGCAAAGCAAGCACAGATTTATGCACATCATTCATCATGCATGTTGTGCTTTCACAGTCTCATCTCATACATGTTTTAGTGCTTGCCTTAACCAGCAACCAATGAATCAAATGCAGTGTGTGAACACATTTAGGACTTTTATCTGTTAAAATCTGCACATTTGTGTACATGTGTGTATATTAAAACATGCTAGTTGTCTCTTGGACCATGAAGGCTACTTTCGAATGACAACAGGGGACAGAAATGGCATATCTCAAGGCAATGATGAGAATACAGAGACTGAGTCTGTGTGTGAGAGAACAGAAGATCTGGCAGACTGAGGGAAATGTGCAATAACAAAAGGTCAAGGTTCATGGCCCAGGATTCAGGAACCTTGACCTTTGCTATTTCAGCATAACTGGGAGAGACATGTGGACCTACTTTAAGAGCTTACACACACACACACACATACACACACACACACACACACACAGTGTTTCCTTTTCACTTTCCGTCGTTGCCTGTGGCATTGGCCCATGTCTCACATATTTGCACTAATGAATGACTTAAATGTCAGAGCCAGTAAAACCAACATTTTGTAGCAGTGCTACACAGATTGCAATTGTCAACAGTATTTATTGTACATTATCATCCCACACTATGACCCTAATCATCCGAATTACCCATAAAATATACATCCACTGTGCACAGTAAAGCAGAGCTAGAAAGTTTGCCTTTTATTTTAAGCTGACATAAAACATGTTCAATATTGTCTAGTATTGAGCTTAAAGGAATAGTTCACCAAAATGTTTTTTGTCATATTTACTCACCTTTATGTCATTCCAAACCTGTACAAGTTTCTTTCTTAAGTTGAACATAAAAATGAAGATATTTTGAATAATACTAATCAAATACTTCATGGTCCCCATTAACTTGCACAGTATGTCTTTCCCTACTATGGAAGTCAATGGGGACCAACAACTGTTTGGTTCTTCAAAATATACTTAGGTTTTAAATGACTTGAGTCAAGTCAAGTCAAGTCAAGTCAAGTCACTTTTATTTATATAGCGCTTTTAACAATACAGATTGTAGCAAAGCAC
>JAUMHE010000044.1:10551904-10569898 GCA_032359235.1 Enteromius mattozi | reverse complement strand
TTTCTTCAGTGTTCTCTTTTTTTTTTCCAGAGATTTATATATATATATATATATATATATATATATATATATATATACACTTTTTTTTTTTTTTCCCCTCAAGTTTTCTGTGTTCACCCAAGCTCCATTTATTTGATCCAAAATACAGTAAATAGAAATGTCAAAAGAACAGAATCTTTGTAAAATTCTACATTTCTTTGCTGTCACTTTTGATCAATAAATGCATTATTGATAAAGGTATTATTTATAAAAAAATCGACTGATTCCAAGCATTTGAATGGTAGTGTACGTAATTTGTCCTTTAAATGGGTGGTGCCAAACCAGCTTAGGTCAACACACCTATTGCGTTCCATCAAAAACATGACTTTACTCATGACCACACCTCAACCTTAAACAATCCACCCTCAGAGCATTATGACGTGACAGTCAAATGTACACAGTACAGAGTACATACACATACACAACAAACTACATCTGAATTACTGGACTCTAAATACTAGAGGATACTCTAATTAGACATTCTGAATTCAGTCATTTTGATTACTTGGGTGAAAGTCTGTCCCTACACATCAGTAAAGTGCCTCAGTGGTCTATAATAAATTGACAATTGTGTAAGTAGCCATATTGAATTCCTACTAATACGCAGCACAAATCATGAAAGACACACACACACGCTCTTCAACATAGCAGAAGACAGTGCGGCTCAAGCCAGTGACCGCACATAGTGGCACTCCAGCCTGAGCAGGTACATCTCTTTAATAGGCTGCTATCGACCAGCTACCCAGACTCCACTACATGCAGATCGATTCTCTGCCCAGAAATAGCCTCTGGAGACAGCGTGGTACGGAGTGTACGCTTGAGCACTAGACTGCATTTCTGAGCTCCATGGCTGTACTCTCTATTCTGTGTGTCTCTAAGTAGGGAGGAAACCACATCTTAGAAAAGATGGTAAACAGCCTGGTGCTGCAGGTGAACTTGAGAAAATCCATAGTAACAAATTATTTATTCCAATCTTTCATCAACATTTACATGTTTGTGTTTATGCAAACAAAATAAATGTTTGACTCATTAGCTTTATTTGGAGAGGACTAGTTCTCCCTGAGGAGGTCAGGGAAATTTGTGTAACACAGATGTACAATGGAAACCGAACATGTCTGCTTTTTCTCTCTGCAAAAGAGCAAATTACCTACTTATTTATTTTCGCTAAATCAATGTGGCTTCTCCAAGATTAGAGTTATAGCTGCTTGGTGCTCCTTCATTAAGGACTTTAACCTTTGCACCCTCAGATTGCAGATTTTCATATAGTTGTACCACGGCCAAATATTGTCCTGTTCTAACAAATCATACATCAATGCAAAACTTATTTATTCAGCTTTCAGACTATAGAATAACTAAGACGTGTCACTCCTATAGTTTTGATTGGGGAAAAAATGCATAGCCGGTGGCTATAGAGACATGCACACTGACCAAGACTGAGAAATAATCTTTTTAAAAGCTATTGGAGCATAATGAACAATATTTAGGAGGTAGTTGTTTTCTCAGATTTCATTGGTGATTTAAAATATTAAATTGAATCATAAGATTGGTGAGCAATTTTAAAGAATTTAATGTTTCCCCATTCAAAGGGATTGGAGCTACACTTGCATGCCCGAGAGGCATTTCAAAGACGGCCACCAAAAGATATGACTTGCCTTAAATGGACTTTGATTAAATTGGCAGCTTGAATGGAAACACAGACTGCTCAGAACAGCTACTGTAGTGGCAGTGTCAGGTGTTAATTGATTTCTTCCCTTAAATACAATGTTCAGATTATATCACAAAAAGTCTTGTTTATTTCAGTTGGCTTCATGACAACTGCATCCAGATCACATGACCATGCATAATGCCCACATCCAGGGAACAGGCACTCCCATCTCACTAAAAACCACAGCGTTTCCAATCCCGCCTGAATCAGTACATGAAATCACCACCTCAAATGTTGTTTTGAAATCTAATCCTGGCTGAATAGTGCTATTGGCTCTGTTGAGGATCTATGACACATCAGAGCTCATAAACCTTTCCTTTGCAAGAGTTAATCACAGCCAGATTGTGTTTCATTTTAGGAGTTTCGTTAATGTGTAGAAAACCTGAGCATTCAGAGTGAGGCGTGACTAATCTCATCGTTTTAGCCAGAGCTGTATTTTTTAAAACTCTGGAAAGTGGGGCAGCGAGCTGTGCCATGAAAAATTGAAACTTCCCCCCTCCGGGCCCATAAGCATAAATAGACAGGCCTTCGTCAGTCTTTCCGTCCCCCTCTAGGAAAATCAATCCTTCTCTCAGACTTGCGCTATCGTTGCGTGAAGGTGAGGATTACAGCGGGATTAAACACTGGAGACTCTTGTCCTGCCCAGGAAATCAGATTTCCCAGATTATAGATCAGCCTGTGCCTGCTGATGGTGTTGACAGGAGCATTGTTCAGTTGTTTGAAAGTACTCAGTCAGAATCCAGTCTAAATGCTAAAGTCTATGTCTTTATTGATAAGAACGTCTTAAAACGGAAGCCGCAAAGACCTTTGAGACAACAGGAACACCAAGTAAGGCTGTTAATCACTAACGAACATCACATAAAAACAGGTTCCTGCATACTGTAGTGTGGTTTTAGGTTGTTCAGAAACTAAAACTTCAGCTTCAGATGAATGTAATATTTCAAATTTTGCCCAGGAGCAAAATGGTTCATAAATCCTTAAATACAATACAACTACTTCAGTCTACTCTACTGGGTTTCTTTTTAATCTTTGCACCTCTCAAAAATGAGAAATCTGTCACTGTTTATTCATTACTCACCTCTGTGTCATGGAAACGGAAATCCAAAAAGGAGATTTTCCATACAACAATATAGCAAAAAAGGACTGCAGAGCTCCTAAAACTATGAAAGCGACATTCAAATAGTCCATATGTACTGTATTTGTCTTCTGAAGCTAAATAATGGCTTTGCGTGATGAATAGACTGAAAGTCATTTTTCACTCTCAAATCAAATCATTCATGCAAATGATTATGCAGCGCTCAAATTAAATATGGTGCAGATTTCACGCCATGACGCTTGGTCACAAAACACACGAGAATGAATTATGTTTGATGGTGTTAATGTATAAGCTGCACCATAAACGCCATATTTGTTTTGAGAGCTGCATAATGATGTGCATGAATGATTTGATTTGAGAGTAAATAATGACTTAAATTTCATTCTGTTCTCACAAAGCAATCAAGCAGAATCAGAACACAGCACATGAGTCATATGGACCACTTTTATGCCGCTTTTTATTGCGCTTGACAGCCAAAGGTCACTGTTGTTGAGTGAAAGAGTGCAGTGTAAAGATGTTTCAGAATTCTCCTGTTGTGTTCCTCAGACAGATTAACAGAATGTGAATTTAGAACGTGATGACAGATTGCTAATATTTGGGTAATTGGTTTCCCTCAAATGTAATTTAGTTTTGTCTGGGGGTGGCTCTCTATAACATAGGTCCTTCTTGCACACTTGTTTTCTCCAAGTTCCTTCTTTAAAATATTTTTGCTGATAAGGTATGATTTGCATTTCTATTTCTCATTTTTATGCCCTTTGGGCTTATTTTTACTTTCCCTGCGTTATAATTTTTAATATTTGTTTCATCTTTAGGCTTATTGTCCAAATAAAAATACTACTATTCATAATAGACATTTCCACAGGGTACAAAAACAACAAAGAAACAACATGCACTAGTGTTTCCGTTGGGATCCTGAAGCCTGTGTGTGTTCTTTCACAATCTGATTCTGAACCAACAAACAGAGGACGGCTTCAGATGGACCCTGACCCAATAAACTGTTAACAGAGGTCTTTGCATAGCTGTGCTAACATTGAGGTGATCATTAAAAAGAGATTAAATGTGATTAACCCTGACTGATTGGCTGGACAGAAGGAGATATATTTCATCATCCCAACAGGATCCTGTGCAGAAACACATTTCTATTCTCAAATATCCGTGGGTGACTTCTGACAACTGTATCTGGCAGGAGGATCATGGGACGTCCACAGGTACAGCGTGTGCAGCTGCAGGGCAGAATGTGAACGTTGGGAAGTAAATTTCACCCTGAGACATTCAGCACTGGCAGATTCACCGATTTATCAGCTGTAGAAACACAGTGGTGCTGCCAGCACTGTACAGATGTTGAGCCACATCTGTCTTCAATCACACATTAAAAACACAGAGAAGAAGGGTAGGGAATACAGGTATTTGGCAGGCGCGGAGCAGACGTGTCAAACTAAATTACTGGCGAAGAATTGATGGGCTTACAACAGCACAAAACCTGCAGAAAAGAAGCCCATTTGATCATCTCACACAATACACAAAACACATAAACAAGATGTACTGGCAGATCAGCACTCTTAAAGCTTCATACTGAATACAAACAGGGGCAGAGCATTGTGAAGCCTAAAAAATTTTTTAAAAATCAATAATGTAGAGCGGCACAATTATACAAGAGAGAAAACTGCGGTTAGCACGATTAACTAAGTGTGAACAGTGCAAACTGGTGTGTCTTACCATATTATAAGTTTGCTGCAGGGATAATCTAAATTGCTATCACTCTGGTATCTTCGAATAAAAAGCTAATGGGATTTTGGTTTACCAACTAAAGTTTATGATTCTTGTGCATTTTGTTCATAATTATCTTTACAACTTGAATTTTGATGTAAAAAGCAAAAGACCGTGAGAAACCTCACCATGGTAGCATGACTTCAGTGTTACCACCACTAATCTTCCAGGCTTTATACAAAATCTAAAAGGTCAGTTTTTCTTTAAAATCTAAAGTTGGAAAGTTTGAGTTAGAATAGATTTCAAGAGTGCAATTATAAATACCACAAGACTGTAAAAGCGGCCTAGTAAGTAGATGAGTTTTCCCGTTTGGTGTGATGATGTTTAATGTCACAGAAAAAAAACTACTGGTTTTTGACGATGGACAAGAAGTTCTATGTTGCTCGAAATACAAGTTCACTAACTGGGTTCTGCACTGCTGTGAATGCTGTCATTACTACCAACAAGGTGTACAATGTAAATTTGATTTTGTTTTGCAATTAACTTGGGAATTTCGCAAGAGTTCGGAACTGAAGTGATTGACAGCTTCAATGATTATCCCCCTTCAGAGGAGGTATTTGTTCACTTTTTGTATATAGCATATTGACAGTTTGAATAACAGTTTGGTTCATTATCATTAAGCACCCCTATGAGATTCTGTTCTCAACAACACAGAAAGAGTACATAAATCGCTACACACTCTGACATACACTTATAATACCATGCCAGAATGAGGTTGAGGAAATGATGCAGCCCTTCCAGCTGGGTTTTTTGTGGCTATCAAAAAATGTAGCATAATCTCTTGGGCTAGAAGACTAGAGTGTTTATTTTACTAGACTGAGACTCATAAGCCAATCCAGACCACACATACTCCGCTCTCCTCCACCCCGTACTCACTCACTCCCTCTATCTAACACACCCTCCTAAATCATTCAGTTATACGCTCCCAAATCACAAACACCCAGTCAAACACACGCTAAACCCAGCCAACAATACAGACGAGCGGAGACAATGTGCACGCTCAAAAAAAAAAACAAAAGAGCAATGACATCAACATCTTCAATCCCTTACGTACGAAACAAGCAAACACTCACGAAATGCCTGAACACACACAGGTGCTTTCGCAGACCACACACTCCAAGCTGGGCTTACTTCATTAGACTCGGTGTGCCAAGGTAAGCAGCCAAATTAGGGCCCTCTTCCCGAACTTGAGGGAAGAGTGAAGGATTTTCCATGCTGCGGTTGAGAGCGCTTTCTGCAAAAGGAGGGAGCCCCTGTACTGTAACTATACTGGAGTCCTCTTCGTTCAGGACAATCAGCGTCAGTTTTAGGAGACCGGTGTGTCTTGAGTCTAAGTACAGATTATCATTAATCATCCGAGAATATACAGCTAAGTACTATTCTAATTTGATCCAGATCCATATGTACCAGCCTCTGGTTTTAGCTTTAAGTTGTACCTAGCAATTTGCTGGACTCACCAACCGATTCATGTGTTCCCATTTATGTTTTATGCGTGTCCCAGAGTAACTTGGGAGATTATGAGCAGATACAGACATGGGTCCTGTCCCAAATGGCACTCTAAGCCCTTGCGGTCCTTCTTCAAGTCTATACTTTGTGGACGTAATGCAGCACAGGCTGTTGAGTAACAGTGCCTTTCAAGAAGTCAGTTCACTCTGCAGCCATATTTGCAACGCCTCCGGACAGCTATTTCAGGCATGAAAGTCTAACTGCTATCTGTTTGAATGGAGAAATACTCAGATTTCAAAAACTGCTTGCCAAACTCACATTGAAATAACATACTTTAAACCAGAAACAGAATTAGACACAAACTGTTGCATAAAATGTTATTTTTATGCTAAAATACAATTATGCATATTGCTAATGTTGTGTTATCAATTAGCAACTGGTTCTTATTAAAAGTTTTTTTCCCCATTCATTGTTCTATGGGTATACATACACATACATAATTTTGGTAATAGTCTGCTGTGACAAATCAACACATTAAATTTAATTGAGAATCTTAAACATTGATTTAAAATTTTGCAAATATCACAATAATTATCCATTTTTATTCATGTACATTATAATGTTGTGATTCCTAAATTACATTGTTGAACTTAAAACAACATATTTAATTTTTATGTGGTTTTATTTTTTATTTATTGCTCAAAATATAGGATTTTAATTGCCCATTTATCAGCCACTGCATAAAAATAATTATTAATCAGAATAATTATAATAATACTGGTTTATTACTAACTGCATGAGCAAACATCCAGACTCTGATAAAGCACTAGAGAGAGGGGTCAAAGCAGGAGGCCAGGATGACTAAGGAGCAGATGGCCATAGAAGTCTTACTCAAGGTCGCAAGCATAGTGTGACAAACAATTTGTGAACAGAGGAATTTTGAGTAGGGAATATCAGTTTATGTTGGTCTTACTGCAGAGCTGATAACCTTAGCAAAACAATGGGCCTTAAATAAGCTTCTCTGTTTGCCAAAAGGCTACTAGAGATGCGGTGGAGTTATGGTTGACTTCTTCATCCAGTTCAGGAAGAGTCTAAGAAGCCAAACACAACACACACAAAAATCACAGTCATGCAACTGATCCACTCCTTTTTAAAAAAACAACCTATCAATAAATGAACCAAACATACCTCTGGGTCAAGATAAATAACGTGCGGATGAATTAAATCACTCATACACAAGCACATGCACAAATAATGTGAAATACGAGGAAAGGATCATCCAGAGGAAAGGCGACTCACTGTCACCAAAAAGGGGAAGTCTCTGTTAAAACAGAAGCCATTGGCGTACTTAACACCTCTTAAATGATTGCCAAGATCCCAGGCGTCTCCTCAGAGCTGCTTCCTACGGTGGTGCCAGTGGCGTGGCGGCACTTCCTATTCCAGAGCATGCTCCACAGGATATCCTGTGTCTCTGGTATCAGCAAACCTCACGTGAGGAACCCGTCCAACCTCAACTCCACTCAGGAGAACTTTGTTCCTTTGAGTCTTTTTTTTTTTTTTTACCATGTCTGGAAACTAATGGTCAGTCTGACCGGTCTTCCTGAATTTAAAGTGACTACTTCAGATTGCATTCTTCATCTTGATTAATTTCCCAGTAAGAAGGTTCATCCCTGACTTTCGTTTAGCCTGTATTTTGAATATGGACATGCTTAAACTTCAACTGTTTTGCATAACAACTGACACGTACCTAGTTTAATAAATGCAAAACTGTTCTAAAAAAACTGTAACATGCTGTTGTTTACCACAGAACACAGTTTCAAATTGTCTTTCAGTTTTTGCAAACGGATAAAAATCAGAATTAGAAATATAAGGGAACTTTGTTACAAGGCACTGCACCAGAATAAACCTAAAAATACACACAGTTTTGAAAGTATAGCAACAAACATTATGCATTAATAGGAGACTGCACAAAGTTATATGCTATTTTTCCAACTCTTGTCCTGACCATACAAAGCTAGCAACCCATTTAACATTTATATGACACATATGGCTGCTGATTATTCGAATAGAAACGAAGAAAAAAAATAATTTGATAAAAACATTACATAAAAACGCACATTTTTGTTTAAATAGGAAATACTTTGTCTTTGATTTGCATTGTAAGTGTAGTACTGCTTGTTTGCACAAACTGATGGATGAATCTAAATAATTTTCTGTGATAAACAACAGCATGCCACAGATGTTGTCAAGACAGCTTAACTTGTAGTGAACCAGGAACATTCCTTTAAAGCAGCTGTTGTCTTTAAACTGTGGACTGAAATAGTCTACTTCAGCCTTCGCTTCATTGATCAACATCACAGTGTTTTCTTCACTGGATCCATCAGCTCCAGCATGACTGAATAGCAAACAACCAATTACTTTTATTTTTTAAACCATGAGGATGTCCTTACAGTACACGGTCAAGCAAAGCACTTCCTTTTGCTTCATTCAATACAGTTTCCAAGACATCGAGACCAGACAACAGCGCACAGAAACAGCTCAAGATAGAAGAATTGCTCTCATAGCTCATCTGGGCTCCATTCTCGTCCCCATTAGGAAGGTCTGCTCTATTGTCATGATAATCCACCAAATGGCCTTTCTTTTCAAGCTCTACAGAGTGTCTGAGGCCACACTAGCGTAGGGGAGAATAGAGGAATCATACATCACATCATAGGACACGTCCGTCACTTGCTCAGCCACCTGTTAAGTCTCGTCCTCATGAGAACATCTCCCTCAGATCAACCATACGCATCCCTTTTAAAAGGATCATACAGAGCTGAATCGATTGTCTGGGGAGTCTAGCATAATCAGAAGAGGTTTATCAAGTCTGGCTAACTATACAAAGTAACATCCTCACGGGACAAGTAATGCTGAGGATCAACTGGGCTTGTATTTGTTGAGCAAGATCACACATTTCAAAAGCAGTCAACAAAACAGTGATCAAAAGTGTTTTGAAATGCTCCACAGGGATAGCAAATGAGTCCAGTTGAAAAAAAAACAAAAGTAAGTAAATCCAAAAAGTGTCTATTCCCAATTGGTTTGCGTTTTAAGGATAACAAATATAATATAATAAATATAATAGAAGTCAATAGGAACGAAGCTGTTTAGTTACTGACATTCTTTTTCATTTAACCTACTGTAAGATGTAGACTTAATGCCGCAAATAAGACTGAGCTTATGGAAAATGGACCAGCAGAAGTCTCTTTATGGATCTGTTTCACTTCAACTAACCATACACTTTGATACGTCTGCCAATCACAACATCTAGACTTCAGAATGCTGGATAAATTAGGTTTCCACTTGCATATACTCTTAAAAATCAAAAGTTCTTTCTTGGCATCTATGGTTCCACAAAGAACCTTTACCATCTATGGAACCAATCCATTGCACAAAGGTTCTTTGTAACATGCTTGTAATGTAACTGTTCGTTGAAATGCTCTTTTAGAAAAAAAACTACCTTTTTTTTTTAATCACATGCCATGGATTCAGAGCAAAATCTTCCGAATCGCTTTTTTAGTCATCACATACTGTATTAACAAAACCAGCATAACTGTAGCATGATCATGTGTTTTGTGAGTGAGTGTGTAACATGTAGTCTCTTGTCTAGCTAAACTATATTCCTGCACATCACTATTCATGGATGTCTGAGCTTCGGTAGTTTCTGGCAATATGAAACATAAAAAAAACAAGCCCCTATGAAGTTTGAAGAACTGCGATAGAGGAATGCACAGAATGAACAAAGCTAAAAGCATTTTTACATGTTCGCCATTATGAGGGCAGTCTGCCATGGCTGGGTTACAACTTAGAGAGCTAGTGTCCATGGTGCACTGGGGGCTATAAATCAAGAGCGCAGCGACACTTCTGCTCCAGATTTACACACGCTATCTGAGTTTTTACGAGTGCATTGAGCAAGGAGAGGAGCCTTTGAACTGTTGTGTCATGCCGCGAGGAGGTTCAAAGACTCACAGGGGAGACGTGAAGAGGCCCACTGTCATGCACCTCCAAAGATCAGTGGCTCTGTCTGACATGTCCCAACAGATTTTCCACCTTTCTCCACCTCTGAATGCAGGCCACACAGTGGGCTTGTACTGTATACTAATACAACTACACTAACATTTCCTAACACAACAGTGATTTGCATTTTCTCAAGCATATTTAGTGTCGCAGAGTCTTTGTATCTAAGATTTCTTCGGGTCAAAGTTCTAGCAAATCAACAGACTGTTTTATGGGTTAGTGGCATGACTATAAACCCCATAAACTTGATTTTATGAATTAATAATTCATTATATTTATATATAGTTTTATTTTTTAAATATGTATATATATATATATATATATATATATACATATATTTCACTTGAAAAGTAATATATAAATAGATATTAAAAACATTTTTGAAAATGATTAAAATATGAACACTCACATGTAATTAAGATGTATTTTAGTTAGTTACACCAGAATATTTTCAATAATTTATACATTTTCCTCTTAAAACCATGAAACCTAACCACTTTTTTAATCAGACATTTTTCCAGTCCTTATCCTGGACACATATTTGTCACTGACTGTTATTTCTGTTACATCGTCTCGCTGCAGAGAAACATATGCCAATAAAAAAAAAAAACATCCAAAATAATAAGGTTAACTGCTTTTCTCTCATTTTTCTTTCAGCTAGAGGATTTTAAGCCTGGAAAAGCTGCTTGTGGCTCCCGAGGTCTGGAATACATATTAGCTGTGAAATCATTTAGTAAATTTTAAGTGTGGTGGGTCTTTGAGTAATTTTATACTGATGGCCCACCTCCAGCATGAAATTTTTAATTCACTCATTCGGTCATGCACACAGACAGACAGTGCACTTAGAAAATCACATAAACAATTCATAAGTGTGTTCACTTCACATTAATTGTTTCCATTTATCGGACCTGTCAAGTTCATCATATCATATCATCTCATTTTATCCATTACTCCATCTCTCCCTCAATTACTAGAGGGCTGCAGAGAAGAAAAGGAAACTGAAATTAATAGTAATAATCATATGCTACAATGTCCAAGCAGGAGTGGCAACCCTAAAATGGCCATTTACCTGCCTTATTCATTCTCATATTTGCATTTTTTTCTTGTGCATTTTACAAAACACCACAAGGCGAGATCTTTAGGAAAATTGCAACACACTCAATATTTGTTGCAAAACATTTATCAACAACCTTTTGTTATAAACATGAATTTTGCAGCTGTGGGAGATAAAACGGTAACAATAATTATCGTATAATTTTTCTTTATAAAATCAGTTTGATAAATATTCAATATAATTTTTAAGCATCAAAAGGCAAACAAAACAGCACAACCCATTTAAACCATGCCACATGGACCGTTTATCAAATTTACAAAATCACTGTAATTTACCCTGGATTTACTGTAGTAACACTAACTGCACCATGGCATTGTGGCAGTAATATGGGACAGTCATAAGAAATGTTATGATGTTATTAACATATAGTTACAGTATTTTTTTCGATGAGTAAGCTATAGTGTTTTTAAATGTATTTAGTAGTGCTGTCAAATGATTATTCGCATCCAAAAGAAACGTTTTTGTTTACATAAAAAAATGCATATATATATATTATGTAAACAAAAACTAACAATGGATGCGATTAATTGTGATTAATCATTTGACAGCACTAGATTTAGTCTACTGTTTTTCAAACAAACACCTAGAAACAATATAAATACATTTTTACCATGGTATTGAGATGCAATAACTGTGGTTATCATGATCTAAATCTATGTCACTAAGACTAGTGCATAATCTTTACAGAACTCAAACATTCAAAATAACTACATTTCACCATAAAAATGTATTGTGATCATTATAAATACTGACTGATATGAAAAGTTTATTGTGATTTTTTTTGGTCATATCGCCCACCCTACAACAATGTGATTTAAATTCAAGTGACAAATATGAACATACAAGTGATGTCCATCTTCTGACTTTCAACTGAAAATTGCCCTAACAAAGCACCATTTAACTGTGTGCTGGATGTGGATATGACTTTCCCCCTTCGTGCTATTGGGGTTTACAGAGCTAATCCAGATGTTTTTCCATTCCATGCACCAAAACTGCTTAAGAGCGACTGAGATAAATACACCACTGATGGCAAGAAACAATGGTTGCAGCAAAAGCCGTGGTGGCTTCATGTGACAGCGGTCCATGCGAGACTTGAGAGGAACCTAAATTACCACAAGCTCCTAGTGTAGAAACCATCACGCTCTGAGAGGAAACAAGAAAACACTGTATCATGCTCACACACTGCATGGTCAAGTACGCAACCCTGCCCACCTCTTCCATCAGATCAGATTCTCTTTCTCCCGGCAGCCAGGGGGGCAACTAGGCAGACAGAGCCCATTAACGCCGGTTGTTAAATAATGACAGAGACCCGGCGCCATGGCTGGCACACTGTCAAAGTGAGGAGAGAAGGCCAGAGCAGCTTGTTTAATTTACCTCCACCCATCTGTCTCCCGCTGCCCAGCCCATGAGCAAGAGTCACTCGCTACGACATACTCACTATTCCTACATCAGAGACATGCCTAAAAGGAAAACGTCCGATCCAATTCCATTTATATGTCGTAAATGCCAAGTCTTGGTACATGTATCATGTAAAAACACAAAGCGAGTGTGTCACGGGCTATGAGCGCATGTTTCTCGTGAAATCATTCCGGTCATTAGAAGGGAGCGTGTCCTCGGATTGCATTGCCCAAGGCTGCATGTGATGCCACTCGTCAGGCACTGTGTTCAAAACAAAGATATGTTGCCTAGCTGAAAAGCATGTTTTACAAAGGAAATTGTGACTGACAGGAAATAAACACACCTACTTCCTGCTTCTCTTTCTGACGGTTTAGTCATCAATGTCTTGTCTTTGTCTGGGGATGTTTTATTAACACTGTCGACATGTGAGCAAAGCCTGGGTGGCCTTTTCTTTCAAATATACAAATGGATGGGCAGACATAACATCTTTTATACATTTACCACGATACAAGAAAGAAGGACATGTGGCACAAATGGAATATAAAAATTTAAAATCATGTACACCGTGGCTCATCTGATTAGGATCATCGGCATCCCTTGGAGACATTTTTATAGGAAGTGTTATTTTTTTAACTATTTTTTATTTGAAAATACATTTATAGCACAAATAGATCAGATAAACAGCTGCATGCTTATAAGTTGGGTTTAAAGGGTTTTACCATGCTAACTGTCTAACAGCTAAAGATAACTTGCCAATTAAAACTTTGCAGATAAAATATTTAAAAGTAAACATATAAAAACTAAAACTAGTTTTACGTCACTATTTACTCCCGCTGCATGTGAAAAATGCTATGATTGAGAACGTATACTAAGGCGGTAGGAAAACTCTGCAACACAAGTCAGCAAGTTATTTGCGTATGGTATCATAACAGTACTATGAAAACTATTGATTCTTGTATGATAAAAAGCTTGTGGTTTCCTAGTTGTAAGTCACTTGCCTATGACTAAATCTAAATGAGGTGGGTAGATGGAAAAATTACTTGGAGAATTGAAAAATAGGAGCCCCAACTTAGAGACAATGCCACTGGCAGGGTGCTAGAGGACAGGTTGTCTGTTTACCAAACAGACAGTGAAAGCCCGGTAGAAAATGAAAAAAAGCTACCTGGTCTCACTTTTTAGTGAGACACGAAATATGTACCAACAAGTACATATAACAGCACCTTTTATTCCTTTTCACACAAATTTACAGAGTTTCGATTAATAAAGTGTCAGTTTCGCACAATTACTTCAATATCATGTGACTTCAAAACAATATTATTATGCTGGGAGATTTGAAAACTGATTCTTTTGAACGTTAGCATCACACATATCCAGTACCATATCTAGGGGTTTTTATAGACCGTAGGTTTGTTCGGTAGCTCACAGAGTACAGAGATCTACTTTAGAGGAGAGGAGCTCCAGTTTGAATCCTGTGTAACTACAGTTCAACAAAACAGTTCAAATCTGTGTAAAAGGAAGAAAAGGAAGCTGAAATAGCAAGGTTGCATCAACAAATTTGTTTTTATATAAGATTGGCATTTGTTAACACTCTGGGATAGGTTTACATTTGACAATTATATGACAATCCCTGCAACCCTAGTAAAAATCTACTTTAGGTGACAAATCCCATTCTCACCAGCTCCACCACATCATAATAAACTGGGAACAGGAGAAGCAGGCCTAAAGAAGCAGGTCTGCCAGGTCTCTGAGCACGGTGAGCGACCTGAATGAGTCCCATAAAAATGACAATTTGTGACCAAAAAGAAGACAAAGTAAGAAATATGTCAAAGTACTGTGGTATGTTGTTTAGAGTTGAACAGTGGGCAGAGGTAATCATCATCTGGACTACTTCTAGTAATTCTGAATGAAAAAAAAAAAAATCTGAATAAAAAGATTCCAGTAAACTACTGTGAGCTTATTGTTCCAGTTTTGAACCATACTCAGTGCTTTATGTGTGGTGTTCACAGCAAGGTTTCAGTTTCTTCTGTCATATGACCTCCTTATTTTCTTTACGATTATAGAGGTCAATGTCATTTATTCGCAGCTGCATGTATTCTTATGTAGAAAAAAGAAAATAATATAATATATATATATATTTTTTTAAATACAAATCAATGTCAATCAGTAACGGTGACTCACGCTCATTATGAGTACGTGGGGAAAAAAGCATTTGAGATCATTTTAGTGATATGAACAATGGAATATTACAATTTGAAGAAAGGTTTAAGCCTCAAGAAAATTTTGTATAAATCATTTTATGGGTTTGCATTTGTTGACTAGATTAAGAAAAAAAAATTCACTCTTTCATTGTAAACATCAAAACGTGTTTATCTGTGCAAATCTGACACCCAGCAGCATTTCTCACTGTTTATTTGCCCACATGGATCATTACAATGAAGTTTGACCAGTGACTCAGATTCTTTCTTTTCATTTAAAGCCTTGTCAATCTACAAAAAACAATGATAAACATACAAAGATAGAGCACGTATAATATGGTAAATGGCAGCTCTATTATTGCAAGTTTGTGGACACCGAACTTTCCTAAAGTGTATGTGAATAAAATTATAAAGCAATTATATCTCCTCAGAAAACTTGAATGATAACAGATTCAAATGGATGAACAATCTTTATTCTTTTAAAACAAGAGTGAACAAAAGCCTTACGTGCTTGGACCGACACAAGGGTGAGCAAATGATGACACGATATTTGGGTGAAGTAAGCCTTTAAAGACAGGGATCCAGAATATTTAATCATCATTTCCATCAGTTTACAATACTGTGGACAATTTGAAATGATTAATGAGAGAGTACGCTAAAATCCATTCACTGGAGAACGAGAGGGGGGTATGGGGGTAGAAAAATAGAGAAAGGCATGTCACCTACTCATATCCAGTGGTGTGAAAATGCAGTCTGTTAAAAATCAGATTTCTAAAGAACTTGGACATTAGACAGCACCCTAATTCAGTCAGCTTTGTGTTCCCCTCCCTGCTATTTTGAAACGACAGAGACAAACACCACAGGAGGTGATACAGTGAGCATGCACATGCTTTCATGAGCGGAAAAATCAAAATGTCAAGCTTTGAGGCATATGTCTCTGCAGACGACAGGCATGAAAGTGGCAGCGCTTAGAGGAAGCAAATATCGTACCCATTCCTCTTTCTATTGCAGACAGATGGTTGAGGAACTTCCCATTTAACTGCGAAAACAGAACTAACCCAAAACACCTCGGTTCTTACACCATATGCCATATAGTTTCAACGCATCACAAGCGTGACTCACTTCATCTTCATACTACAGCAGTTAAACGGATTGACACCACACAATTAAATTTCCGTCATCATTTACTCACTTCGTGTTATTCTAAATTACTCTTATTCTTCCTAAGAACATAAGAAATATTAGACAGCATGATAGTATCAGTCCCTATTCACTTTCACTGTAATGAAAGTGAATCTCGACAGAGTCCCTTATATTCTGCCCTTAAAACGTCTCTCTTTGTGTTTCAGAGGAAACAAAGTAATACAGCTTTCAAACAACATGTCAGCGAGTATATTTTCATCATTGTACTAATTTGAATTTTGGGTGAGCTATCTCTTTAAGTGAACCCTGATATTGTGCTCAATATTCAGATATTTATATTGCATGTTGAACCAAATGCTCTTAAACTATTTCCAGCCGAGTTAATCCACGGAGGAAATTACTTGCATAGAAGCATTTGTTGCTTTTGTTTAGTGACCCAGTTAAATTCATTGTGATATAACAAGGCACCATGCACGTAAATCGCGCTTCACATGTTATGTACGCCTATTTTTATCAAATACATAACATGCACAAGATTTGTAAAAGCCAGAATGAATAAATTGGCGCACGACGAAATTCAAGTGCATGAAACGCTGTGCATGAAAGACCTGCTGCAGGAGCTCTCAATGACACATTGCTCATTCAGGTGAGAGAACAATACAGCGCATTTTATTACGTAGCTGCCGCAGACCGGTCATTATTACCCCCGTATGCGGTTTCGATCAAACTCAACGGACAGCTTTACAGTTAAGTAGCACACCGCATCTGAGCGCCGAAAGACGCGCCTATTCACTGCTCCACATCTGTCAAGACGCTATCAATGCGACTACCTGTCAGCCTCGCAATTGTATTGTCACGTAAATAGAGAGCGCCAGTACCTGTTGACTCCTCCTACCGCTGTGTTGTTTGGTGGAAGTTGAAGCCTGAGACGTTTTAATTTCTCTCCCGAATTTGGTTGTTCTCCGCCGGTGAGCTGTTCTGCGGAACGCGGAGGGGAGTTTAGCCTCGGCGGGAGGTAAATGTCCGCACCGACAGTTCAGTGAAGCGAGAAAACTGATGTAGCCTACATTCGCTGGGCGGCGGAGGAATGATGCACTGCACGGAGCAGACAAGCAGCCATTGCGGTCACGTGTGAGCTGGTGAAACCGAACACCGGCCAGCCTACACCGCCGTCTCCTCCCATTCTCCCCTTGCGCGCGCGGTGTCACTTCAGGGCACGATACCACTGAACATAAGCTCAGCTGGTGCCTGCCTTTATGTAACCGCAGCGCGTTATACAGGAAGTTTAGTGCTTTTGCATTAGGGCAAGCCTATGTATCGGGTCACTGCTGCCTAGACCAGAATGTAAAGACATTGTCTAGAAGCTCTTGCAGAATTACGCTGTAAAAATGAAATGATAGGCCTACTTGGAAAACCATTTGTGACCCTGAGCCACAAAACCAGTCATAATAGGGTAATTTTTTGGAAAATGAGATTTATACATAATGTAAAAAGCTACATAAATAATCGTTCCATTGATGTTAGGACAGGACAATATTTGGCTGAGATACAATAGGCCTATATTGAAAATCTGGAATGCGAGCGTGCAAAAAAATCTAAATATTGAAAAATCACCTTTAAAGTTGTCCAAATGTAGTCCTTAGCAACGCATAGGCTATTACTGAGCAAACATTAAGTTTTAATATATAGTAGGAAATTTACAAAATATCTAAAGGGACATGATCTTTATTTAATATTCTAATGATTTTTGGTATAAAAGAAAAATCTGTCATTTTCAATAATTTGTTGACTTTTGTTACAAATATAGCTGAGCTACTTCAGACTGGTTTTGTGGTCCAGGGTCACTTTTGGGGTTCACTGACAGAACTCAAATTCTAGGTGGGTCGGAAACATAGTAAAGAGAGACTCGCCAAATATTTTGCATTGCAAGTAGGCAAACAAAAAAAAAAGGAAGGAAAGGCCGTGACATGTGGCCAGGTATGGTTTCCCATACTAGGAATTTGTGCTCTGCATTTAACCCATCCAAGTGCACACACAC
>JAUMHE010000044.1:10473788-10514985 GCA_032359235.1 Enteromius mattozi | reverse complement strand
TTATTTTTTGTATTTACCTTAGACTAATATACATTTTTATGTAACTGAATTTTAAAAAAACTGTGACCAGTCTTAAAAAAAAATTTGATTTCTTTCTGTGCATCGTTCAAGTGCACTTGTTAGTGCGCGAGAAGGTGAACTGCAAGTGAATTCTCCCATTTTCAAAATTCTCCCATTTCCTCATTGTTTTTTTGGATTTTTGTCGGGACTGTCTGTCATTCATCAGTTTTGTTTTTTTTAGAAACACTTTTCTTCTGAGACTGAGTCAGTGTGAGCTGTGGATGAGCTGCGCCATTTGTTCCAGAAAGTCCCTGAGTTTTGCCTGGGTCGCACTGAGAGGTTTTCTTTGAGAGTTTTTTTTTTAATTTTTATTCTTTGCACGCATTTACATGAACTCAACACTGATGTAGATTGAACCAAGAACTTTGGTGTGGGAACTGATTCTTTTTTTTTTTTTGATTTCCAAAAGTAATTTCATTGTTCATGTGAACTGAGTCAAGTCATTTCTGAGTTTATTTTGAGTGAATTATTTGTGAATTGGTTGTTATACCAGAGGTATACAGGTTTGATAAGTTATACAGTTGGTGGTGCACCACAGGTAAAGAGGATAGCAAGATTTCAGTATTGTTTCATTTATATTTTTGTATTAATTTCATGTCTTGTTCTGTTCTGCTTCATCCCACTGAAACACTGCAAAAGGAAAAAACAAACAACCTAAAAAAAAGAAGGAATAAATTTGATTAAACGTTTAAGTAAATCGGAGTATTGTCATTGTTGAGCGTTATCATTGTTCTACCTTGGGGTAGGGGCCTCTCACTTGCTCTGTTAGGTGCCAGGGGTAGGAATGTGAATTGTTCTTATTATATTGCCTCACTGTCACAAAATTAATAGAAGTATTTACAAACTGACCTGAAGCCACACTCTCTGGTCCCTTTAGCATACTGTACAACAGAGTAATATACACAACATATACACTGAGACTCAAAGCACTGAGGTGGGGGACCAAGATCCTTTCCTCCTTAAGTCTTCCAAGGTAGTTTTTTAAAATTCCCCTACGAGGCAGGACCTATAGTCTTGTTACATAGAAAAAAACACCACACACATTTGCATCTAGACAAGAACTTGTCCTCATAAAAACTTTTGCTATTCAGTTCAGACTCAGGCTTTTGTGTGGGTGACTCGTCTTGAGTCAGTGTGAGTTTTGGAGGGGGTCTCGGAGTTGGTGCATCAGTTCGAGTGACTAGATCGCACCTCGAGGGGGTTGAAAAAGCCTCCACGATTGATGTGGATCTCATGAACAGCATCACCTAGCTGAGGAAGAGCAGTTAGCATGAGCAAGCCCCATTGACGTCTCCTGCGCTGTGATAGGATGATTCGGGTGCATAGGGATGGGGGCCTCTCTGTGAGGGCAGCCCACGTCAGCCGCCCCAAGACTAAATCCAGTATCATGACGTAGCGCACATGAGCCAACATCAACTTGAAAGAACTGGAAGAAGTCATCACCGCCTGTTGTGACAATGAGTCACATATTAGTTAACCTTTTTAATACTTCTGGACAATAAAGATGATTATATTAGTTTTATTGCATACTATCTTATAGTCTAACTATTTCTGTTTAAAACAAAAATTCATTGGTACTTAATACACTTAAAATTGGTTTTATAATTGCACCAATTACTTTATACAAGATAGACTAAGAAACAGACTCAGTTAATCAGAAATAATCATATTAAATTGGGTAAAAATTGTAGTACCTAAGATTGTTACTGATTGCAATTTCATACGTGCAATTTATAATCAGTTTTAGACAACACAGCCATATCATTTCAGTCATTAATTGCTGTTGTTCTGCATCTCCCTCATTTAAAAAAATAATTTGAGTCTCATTTTATGAATCATTCTTTTTTTATAGCTATTATTTTCTCACGTAATATAACTAAACCACGCAGACAGAATGAGTAACATCAAGTCCTAATTAAATTATCACAAAGCTTTCTGTGGGAGTATTAACTACCTGGAACATAATCGGTGTGTTGGGAACAAGTTTGATTATTTCTGCCACAAGGGATCCTGAAAATGCACAGAAATGAGATTCATTATTACAGACCCAGTTAAAGTAACTCTTATATTTCTTTTTTCCTATATCATCTAACTGATTTCATTTAGACTTCATGCAAATATGTCACTGTGTGATCTAAAAAAAAAAGACAGATTATTCGTTTCCTGTTCCAAACGATATTGACACTGATAAAATCTTCTTTATCTGCGTGGAATTTAAGACGCGTCTATGCAAATATGACGCAAAGTGATACCTGTGCATATAAGCATACATTTCATTAACATTTCTACTGGCTTCCCGCCTCTAAAAATAATCTTGTATCACGTTGAAATGGGATGACCAAGTGGAGTTTTGGAGTGAAATAAGCTTTTGTAATACAAACTTGTTCATACAAACAAAGATTTTCAAACTTTGGCTGATGATAAAAGATTAGGAGATAGCCAGAGCGCGTATTTCTACTTGCGGTGAAATAGACTCAAACAACCAGAAGTCGCCTTTGTCAGAAGTGGTAGCCATGGCAACAATGCGTCGCCAAAGAGCTTTCCATCGCGATCTGTTTAGGTCCACATAATAGTATATCTAGTCTATCATGGCACATATAGTCAACATGCGTCACTTTATTCTATTTCTACAAAACATTTACTTGGGCTACTTACATTTGAAAATTTAGCAGACTCGTAATATTGCTTTAAATTCGCCGCAATTCCTTTTAAATATGCGATTCCCTTAAAGTCATTGTATAATTCCCACAATGAGTCTAATGTCGAGTGGAACATGTTTACAAAGGTCATTTCAGAGAGAAAGGGAAACCATCATAGGAGATAACCTGTTAATAAACTTGACAAAGGGTCAAGCAGTTCTGAGATGGGATGCAAGCATTACATTTGATTGCTCGATTAGTCGTGTCTGAGTTTTGATTAGCCGCTGCAATCAATGCATGGAGCGTCATTAACTGATTATGATGTAAAGGCCACTCGAACTCGTTATCTTTCATCAGAAACTGAACTTGAGGGAAATTTTACTTGACAGACACGTGTTGCTGTCTGTTCATAAAGAACGGTGTATCAATAATAAGCAACTTTCACGGGAAAATCAAGTACATAAATAAGCTTCAGGAATGTTATTGATATTTATTTTAAATAACCTCTCAGATTGAGGTAATTGATCTGCAGCCGAACATCAGCAATGATCTTAATGAAACTGTCTCGTGAGTCGTATTACGAATGTGTTTATGATTGACGTTGGAAGTGGTGCTGGGGGCAGAGCTCCTGTCATTCCCACCGCCCGTCTCGTGTTTACGCAAGGCGCAGCGCTGTATATAAAGCGCTTGAGGTGCGGGCAGGACAGAACAGATCCGTGAGTGGACAACTTCTTATTTCTGAAAGACCTAGCAAAGACTCGGGAGACGCAAAAAAAGAACATTGGAACAAGAAACTTCAAGGTTCCAGTCCAGAGAAATAACTGTACCTGAACTCTTAGGCTGCGCTGAAAGTAAGTTTGTCTTGTGGTTATCATTCTGCATGTGGAAGTGTCAAATCAAAACTTGCCTTTAACGTTAGAAGAATGCAAAATTTCGCTTCAAGTAGACATTCTAGGCATTATAGTTTCATGCCTGTTTAACTCTATTGTTTTTATGTCGGAAACAAAACGTTATCAGTGCCATTTTTATTAGATTGGTACTCGCGCATTCAGCACCATGGACAGCAATCGCTTTGACACTCAACGATTGACTAAGTTCATTTTCATTTTAATTTGCTGCTAGAAAAAAAAGTGTGATAGTTTAGTTTAAAATAAGAAGCTATTAGTCGTTTTTATTTTTATGTAATTATTCAATTTATGCAATTATTCCGAGTTTTCGTCATATGCTTTTACACACAGTAAAGCGATTCTTTTCTTAATACATGTTTTTGTTTCTGATTTCGACTGATCTGAATAATAGTTCTGACAAGTCATTCCGAATTTCAAATACAAACTCTTAATTGTTGTTTTAACTGCCATATGCACAGCTACTAATTGCAAAACCATTACAAAACTGTATTTTACGCATCTGCTACACTTTTCCACCTGTTGTTGGTCTCGCACTTTCCCAGTCTATTCGGACGTCTTATAAAACGCAGTTTCTTGTAACGTAACCGTAGAGAGTCTACATGTGCAATCGTTTATGGAAGAAAAAAACGCGAGTTTTATTTTTCAGATGGCTGTCATGCTGAAACCCTGGACCGTCATCGCTACTCTCCTCTTCTGCGTGCTCCTGTGTCTCGGGACATTTGTGGACGCCTATCCGCCTAAACCAGAGAATCCCGGCGATGACGCTCCTCCGGAGGAACTCGCCAAATATTACACCGCGCTGAGACACTACATCAACCTCATCACGAGACAACGGTGAGAAAGGCACCTGTAACTGTAATGCATGTTTGCACAAAATGTTCTTATCACCCTACCCTTCGGACATCGACCTGATCAGGTGACCATGACAAAAAATTATTTCCCGTTGGTGTCATTGCACCCTCTCCCATTAATATGTCAGGAAAAAATGACTAAGTTCTGCAGTAGGATTGTGAAATTGCATTATGGTCCACTTTTCGGTGGCCAAAGGCTCTTCGTATAACAAATCTAAGTGATAAAACCCAAACAGATGCACCTCGGAGAAGCCTCAGAGATTGAATAGGCTACTCATCCTTCATAGATTGATGTTTCTCTCAGCCTTGCTTTAGAGGACTACATTTATTTACATATTTATAGTCTTCTAACAGGCTTTTGACATTTAGGACTCAGAAAATGGTTGACACATTCCAATAAAAAATTACAGTAAATGATTTATCTCCCCACAATACACTTTAATACCAGTTTATTCCAAGAGAGGACCTAATTTCAGACTCATCTCTTTCCAATGCCTTGCTAGTCCATCAAAGAACCTGAAGACTTGCCTAAGAGGTTTAAATGGAACTCTATGATGCACTTCTAAGAGAAACCAACAGACGTGATGGTTAGAGTAGCTAAACTATGCATGCGTCACAGTCGTGACTGCATAAAATGAATGTTGGCCTCTTCACAAAGTATTGCTGACGTCCATAATGGGGAGCAGGTGAGATTCCGTAGAGCTCATGTTTCAGAAATAGCTATAACATTAGTTTGGTCTCAGACTCATTGATATTGCTCGTAGGCATCTATCGAGGAGGAATCTGAGCATGAAATTGCTTTGTTTATTTGAGTGCCAAAGCGTTGCCCTTGGCTTGTTTTCAGTGTAGGCCTATTCATCTTGAAGATGGCATTCTGAGAGAAAAGAACTAGTCAAGTATTATTGTCTCAGCTCCGTAATAAAACTTTTTTCCCTCCGTTTGCACTAAATGTTCTCTAGAACTGACAGTCATGTTTTGTCTGAAGATATAGAGGCTTTGTACCTTTCATCTGTGCGATCAATGTCAGAGTCTTCTCAGTGACGTGTCTCAAGCACATTCTGCTGTCAAGCGGGCAAAAAACATTTAACTGCTAAATTAGATTCATAACGTCTGGGGTGAAAAGACAGTTTGTTTTTGTATCAGTGATTGGTGTCTGACAGATAAAGTGGGCTGACTAGTTCTTTTCACTTCCCGACACTTTCACACACCACAATGAGCTCACTGTGTGAGCAATTTGAGATCATTATTTCAGTACCAAAATGTTCCCAGCTAAGCTACACGGCTGGAATGAAGTAATGAGGGACTAAATTGTCATATTTCTTACACACAGGTATGGAAAAAGGTCCACTTCGGAGGACGTGATGGCTGAGTTGCTGTTCGGAGATGACACAGAGCACAAACAGAGATCAAGGTGTGAGTCTTTCTTTTAACCGTAGCTGAAATGTAACCATTTAATGCTAATAGAGTTGACGTGCAGCAGTAAGATGGACAGAAATAAGTTTCCTGATTATTCTAAAGGCATTTGGGGTAAAAAAAAAAGTTTAAATCCTCGAGGAGCACACTCATGAAGGGTGATGGGTTGTGTGTTAATAGGAAGGAGGAACAACTCATGAATTTTTCACACCTGTTGAGGAATCAGGGGACAGATGGGATCCCTGGCTTCTTTTCTCTCTGTCCGTCAGGAAGGGAGTGGGTTAGGGAACATGACGTACACTGAATATTTGAAAGGCCTTGACATTTAACAGCCCTAATTAGGCCTCAAAAAGAAAGAAACCGCACTGTGCTTACTAATTGAAAACTGCAAATCACTGACAGAAATTGATGCATTAATGAAACAGCTGAAGGTGAAATAGTATCAGTGAAACATACTGATATGCCTTATTGATAGTAGAATAAATCTAGCAATGTTGATTGCTTAATTAATTACATTTATCTCTTTCAGATACGATGACTCTTTTATGTGGTGAAGTTCAGTAACCCCGGTGTCGTCTGTCCTGAGCTAAGCCCACCTGTGCCTCCCACAGAAAACCTCCAGACAACTATTTGACCATCAGACAACCTCATCCACCTCTTAATTAAATACATTCTGTTTTTCTTTCATGTGCACAGAACAAATCCCATTAACAGCTGTACATAATATATTATAATAGGAAGTAACAATGGAAATGTATATGTGTATACTTCATTGTGTCATAAAGAAATTACGAGTTTTTGTTTGTACCATGTAAATTATTCTATGTGATTAAAAGTTTATTGGGTGAATCTGGCTATTTATTTTGCTGTGGTGGTTTTTGAACAAGCTGTACCATATGCCATAAAGAAAAAAATTCTTTAACTTTAAAACAAATAATAATAATAATAAAATTTGATCGTTAGTACTAGCACATGTACATTTTAAGGTTGTTTCTAAACGACCAGCAGATGTCTCTCCTGTAATATAAAACAGAGCTCTGATAGATCCCACACGTCAATAGCAATAACATGTACTTAATACTTTAATTCTATTAATTTCTTTGACCACAGTTCAGAGCAAACGTCTCATTCTACAAACAGCAACAGCTCATACAATTTTTAGCAGCATAATTATACGAAAAACAGTTTACACATAACACTTAAGGTCACTATATTATTAGATAATATTTATTTTATGCTGCGAAGGTCTCTTTATATATTTATATAACACGTTAAACACGTTAATAAAATTAATTTTCTCCTTTGAACCTGCTACTGCGTGCTACTGAACTGATTGGCACTGTTATGTAAATTAGTGAAGAACATTTAAAGCGGCCTGTCGAGAACATTCTATTGTTGACACGGCCCTAGAACCAAACAGCGGCTGGTGGGTCCCACCTACTCAGACATTCGAGCGTTGCCCCTTTATGTCTACGCAATGGCTAGACTCTGGTTTGATGCTTTGTAGCGGTTCAGACACCTCTCACATAATCAAAACAACGTTACGAAGCGTCTACGATACGGGAAAAGGTTGGTATTTCTTTTTACGACACACATATTTCCAGTGTTGTGTATTTTTTGTGTGTTGACGCATCCCGAAACGCGTGCTCCATTCAGGAATGCGACCCATATAATCGTTTCATCTTCTGTGATATAGTATGGTATTGTCGTCTTATTGTTGTTATGCGGTTAGGAATTAAGTGCAATTATGAATTCACCCGCTGTTTAAAGCGTCTGGAGGTTATTGCTGTTCTTCATCAGCTTGATTTTCATTCATTCACAGTTAAGTTCAGATGTAAACGCTAATTTTTGTGTTAAATTAAGGCTGCATAAGATATATTTGGTATCGCTTCCATCCATATTCTCGGTAATGAGTGAAATCATTCAACTTCTTTTCTCACTATTATCGCAAATTTATTGTAATATTACGACTAAAGTTTACAATTATTCATTCCTAACTATAAGAGAACCAGTGATCAAAGCGTAGAAATATAGACTACACTGTACTTTTTTTCTATATGAATTGAGCTATAATATATTTGGTACGTGACAAAGGTACAAAAGAGTAACTGAAACATTAAGATGAAGATTAGGAGACATTATTAAACAGCAGTTAGTTCTGGTCCGCTAATCTGATTGGTCAGTTGCAAGAGGTCTGATATTTAGTCTATAGTAACGTACAGCTCTGGTACGGGACGCTTTACTAGCTCTGCACAAAATCAGCTTTATCTATGTGGTGTTTGAAATGATAGTAAAGTGGGTTGTCCAGTGCTCTCATTTAATAATAATAAAAATAATTAATAAATAAATAAAAATTGTTGTGTTCACGAAAAACACTTTCTTGATACCATTACTGTAGCAGATGAAAGTCTTAATACATTTGAATATTTATGCGCTGTCAAAACCATGCATGTGATTAAAAGCAAAGAATAATCTGGCATAGTCTCAGCATCTCGTTATGGCTCCTTAAAGGGGACGCAGGCTTATTTGTGTGTGTTGGAGACAGATGGGCCGTGCCTTTTTCTGGCTTGAGGAAGCAGATGGAGAGCATGGATGCTTGTGATGTGGGCTGGGCCAGACCGGGGCGTCATTAGCGCAGGGGCTCAGCGGGGTCTGCAGGAAGAATGGGAATGGAAGGAGGCGAGGGGCTCAGGAGTTGCCAAGCCATGATAAATTCACAATCCCTCCCTTTTGTAAAAGGCTGCAGGGAGACCCCCTTATGCTTTCTCTCAGGGGATCTTACTCAGATGCTGAGTTTGCATTCATACCTGGCCAAAAAGCACTGAAGCAAATCTGTTGGTAATGAGATTGGAATGTGAGCTCGAGCATCTCTCATGTTTGGCTGACAGCTTTCAAAACCAATTGAGATTGAGAATTAGAAAACCCTTCATATATATAAATATTTAATATTTAAATTGAATTATATATAGACAATTTTTTGTTTAAGGTGGTAAATATAAAGTATAACTAAGACCCAAAATAAAAACCATAGATAAAAAAATTAATTGATAGATTTTATTTTAAATTGTAATACTATAATTTGCTTTACTTTGTGTCTTCAGCAACATTGCTAAAATTAATATGCTAATATTGTGCTGGGATGTTTTAATCAAACACCTTAACCAGAGGAGCAATTTATGCCCTGTTATCTTGCCTGTAGACTAACAATAAAACCTGTTTGTTTTGTGTGGGTTAATAAAAGCATTGATGGTGGAGCCCTGAGGGAGTCTGTGATTAAAGATGGTAGAATAACTAGTGAAACATAAAAAATAAAATCAGAGGCGCTTGAGGCATTCACAACACCTATATATTCAAAGAAAGCACAGCCAACACCCATTAATAAAGACCTGCAGGAAAGGAGTTGCTGAAGATGAGCTAGGTGAAACATTTGATTTCATTTAAATGAGTGTCTGTGTTTGCCTGAACTGAACTGACACTTCATCCCAGTATAGCAGCATCACTCTGAACGCTGTCGTGCTTGTGAATAAGCCAAAGTGTGTGAAACAGAGGTGTGTGTGAAGTCTGACCTCTCCGTCCCGCTGGGACTGATCTCAGCTACATAAACAACAGATTCACACTAGCATCACAAATCCACATCATCAAAGTTCCCATGTTTTTTCCTTGGATTACATGTGATATTATTTGACGGCTCAGCAAAATCATTGGCTGTGTATATAATAAAGTGACTAGAATTATTCGTCATTTAAAATCTTTCCAGGAATTTACGTTTATGCATACTTTTATTCAAAGTATTTTATTCAACTTATAAGTATTCAAATCTTCAAAATTCATAACTATTAGAAAGGTGGACTATAAAACAAGCTAAATTCAAGGTGAATTGAAATAAAAGATTTTGTTTGTTTTTTTTTATTTTCAAAAAAGCTAATTACCTGAAAAGTAGGCTTATTTGAACTTGTTTAACTTTTTACCTCATCTAAACCATCTTTTAAGTGATTTCAGGACTGTTCTGACTTATGTTTTAAAAGGAGAATTATATAACTCACCCTCATGTCATTCTCAATTTGTATGACTTTCTTTGTGATGCACAAAAGAAGATAATTAAAAAAATGTTGGTAACAGTTTTGGTGCCCATTGACTAACATTGTATGGACATTACTCAAATATATATATCTAAAAAAATCATATAGATTATGAACAATTTGAGGGTCAGTAACTGATGACAATATGAAGTTTGAGTGACGTATCTGTCTAATTGGCCGAACAGTATAACAGCAGTCAATAGTTCAGTTTAGCTTAAATAAGATGTTCCAGCTTCCTGAGATTCTGCTTGAATTCCGGGCAGCTGGAATGTAAGGCAGCTACTTTCCTCTTTAGGGAAGTAGGCTACTAGTCACTCAGCTCATAACCTACGTAACATGTGGGAGAAAAAGAATCACTATAGCAACCACCTCCGTCATAGAGTGTATGTGAAAATGGTTCATGGTTGCATAGAATTTTTGAGAAAACTTTGTTCCCATTAATGTGTTAAAAGCCTCATAATGTCACTAGAATGGTGTGTTGTTAATGCTCCCATGGGAAGATCCCTCTTTGAACTGAAGTAATGAAGGCAGTGTAGTCGTCTCTAGCATAAACACGGGCTGTATCAGTACATTACGTTACATAATACATCCTGTTTTGTAATATGATTGACAGCGCAGCTCCTGTTTGTGAGAAAAGTGTCTCAAAATCACAACAGATGTCCAAAGAAAACAATTGTTCGCCTATTAGAGGGATTAGCAGTTTGTGTGTGTGTGTGTGTGTGTGAGTGACAAATAAGAGAGAGAGAGAGAGAGAGAGAGAGAAGGTGTGTCAGGTATTAACCTCCTCTGATCCTTCAAGTCTTTGAGGGATTACTCCTCTCTGTGACACGGTTTACACAGTTTAAGAGCAGGAACTTACGGGAATGAAAGCCGTACGCATTATGCAGTATATTGAATTTAAATCTTTCTATTTATCGATCTATCTAACTGTCTGTCTGTTTGTCTGTCCGTCCATCTATCCATACACCTGCCAGTCTGTTATGGTGTAATGTACAGTCAGAATGAAGCAGCCATGTATCAGCTACTTCATAATAATGAGCAGCAGACAGAACATTACCATGCCTAATAACATGAATCAATGATTTAGCTTTTAGAAATGATTTTATTATATTGGATAAATCTATTGCCTGGGACAGCAGAGCACTCATTCATACAGAATTATTTTCAACAGCAGGATGCAGCGATTGGCCAAACTGAATCAAGTATTCCAGAAATGTATAATAAATACATATAATAAAAATCATTCAGTCTTGTTCTCAGCACTTCTGTCCCTCCATCTATCCTCTCTCCTCCTCCTCCTGTGACTCGTGTCTCTGTGCACCTGCTCCCTGTCATACTATCTTTTGGAGGACTGGACTGAATCTAAGCAACCCCGTAAAATCCATTCATTCTCTCCCTCCCACCTCTTAACACACACACACACACAAAGACAGCACATCTCATTTTATTGTATATATTGTCATAGCAGCCGCAGCTTACTAGTAAATGCCCCCACTCTTTTACATTTTTACATTTGCCATTTTTCTTTTGCTTGTACTTACTATACCCTCTATTCATAATAATAATGTTAAATATTAATGTTTAATCTCTCTCTCTGATGCTTTGGTTACAGATTTCAAACATCATGCCTGTGGCAGCCACCGGCACGCAGCATGGTAAGTTACGTCATAAATAAGAGTGTTTTTGGCCCTCTGGAACTTTATAAAATAAACTTATAAAACACCCTTTTTATATTCTCACTGTTGAATGTTTATTTAATGTATCCAATAACAATGTCCAACAGTTAACATACAGGCATGACGAGAGATGTTTTTCACTTTTGTCACTTTTTCTGTGTATATTTTCACCAGTGTCATTTCCATCACATTTTAAATAATGTTTTGTCTTCAGCAGCATTCTGTGATGATGTACCAGTGATGAAAATGATGCTTTTAATGTTTTTAGTGACAAAGCATAGTTGCTCAATTTAATTTTAGAATTAGTCCCTTTATTACCCTTTATTTAAATGTTGGTTTTTTTTTGGTATTTTTGCTGTTTGCCAAATAAAGGATGAATGCATGGTGAAAAAGTGCTTTATTGTGTTTTTAGTCAAACAAACAAACAAACAAAAAAGGTTAAATCAATTTGTTTTTAATGAAAAAGCTTAACAAAATATCCCATCTAGGATAAAAGCATTTATTTACAGCATGTATTTTTTTTACTTTGTCTTTGGACCCTAATGCAGATGGCTTAGCATCATTTCAAGCAAACTAGTGTTGCTTTGTGCCTGTGGCGTAAACAGTATCCACAACAAAGTTCTTTCATTCTATGAATTTGAAGTCGAGCCAAAACAGTACAGATCACAACAGATGAACCACAGAAATTATGGTCACTAAAGGTAATTTGGCTGTTTGCTGTGAGGATTTTCCTGGCGCTGTACTTATAAACATGGACACCCCTGTGTCACAGATGGCTGGCACACACACGCAGGGATACCCAGCTTCAGTGATATCATTCCCTGGAGATTCACTTGACATTTCTGTGCCCTGCAGTGTCTGCTAATAAATACTGTGTGATTCTGATATATTAAGGTGCAGTGATCTACCCTAAAGGGTCATTTTTGCAGTTTAAGCCTTCTGCATCTTATCATTTATGTACACGCCAGTCATAATTCAGTAGTTAAAGGCATAGTAGAGAAGGCCTCAAAAATGTGGTTTATATACATTTGAGCTGTAAGTTAAAAAAAGACCTAATATTGCCCATATGGTAAGATGTAAGTATAAAACAGATTGCGTGAGTGCGTGTTTGATGAAAGAGCACAGTGTCACATAAGCAGCTGTATAATCGGGTCTCTCTCTTTTTACCCCCAGCAGTGCCGCAGGTGCTGGACACTCTGAGTGACAGCACCAGCTCCACCACTGCCAATGACCTGGACCTCATCTTTCTCAAGGGCATCATGGAGAGCCCAGTGGTCAGTTCTCAGCCCTAAACATACCACAGTCATTATCAACCAAAAAACAAAAAAAGTTCTGACTATACATTATCCCACTTATACACTCAACAAGTAAATACATATATAAAATATTGATTAAAAAATAATTTATACCACCTGTGAAAAATGTCTAATAGATTTTTGATGTGTCTGAAAGGATTCACTACAGATACATTTATTGGACCAAAAGTACAGTAAAACCACAAGTACAGTAATATTGTAAAATATTACTACAATTTAACATTTTTCTATTTGATAATGTTTTAAAATATTATTTATTTCAGCAGCTATTATTTCTGTCTTAAGAAATTTGGTATTCAATTATTAATTATTATTGATAATCAATTATTAATAATGGTTCCTATTATTATAAATGCTGAAAATTTGCTGCTGAATTTGTGGAAAATGCATTTTCTCAGCATTCTTTAATGATGGAAAGTTCAAAAGAACAATTCAAAAGGCTTTTTTTTTAAATCTTCCTCAGTACATTGAATGGTAGTATATCAGTTACCAATTACATGTTTTCAACATTAATAATAAGAAGAAATGTTTCTTTAGCACAAATGTATTTTAAATACATCTGAATGTGAATAAAATAAGAAATCATCTTGTGAAAGTGGTAAAAAGCAACATTAGCAATATAGACATTCTCTCAAGACAAACCAATAACTGATCTTGAAACCTGACTGATCTTGTAGAGTGCAGAGAGTCTGGAGGAGACACGACTGGAGGCCTTGAGGGACAACAATGTGGAGCTGGTACAGGACATCCTGAGAGAGCTGAGCCCCTTCACACACCGCAGCAACACCGCCGCAGAGCTGTCACACATACTCAACCAGCCGCACTTTCAGGTACACCGCTGCAGACAAGCAAACCGGTCAGATCAAACCACAATCATAGACAGTCTGATTTGTAACTGATGTGCTGTGATTTTGTTGATCAGTCTTTGCTTGAGACGCATGACTCTGTGGCCTCCCAGACGTGTGAGACTCCACCCTCGAGCCCCTGTGCATTCATGGAGCCGCCCATTAACACTGTACCAGTGCCAGCTGATGCCATCCGTATGGTGGGCATCCGCAAAGTGGCTGGAGAGCATTTGGTAAGATTCCATTCACAGTGTTTAAGTGTTCAGATCAGGCTTTAAGCTTTGCTAATCTCTCATAATCAAGATCTCTCATACCTTTTTTATTGATACTGATTGCCACGGTAAGAAAACCTGTATAATTTTTCCATATCTGAAAAAGTCATAGAAATAAAATAAAGAGGGGGACAAAATTCTGTAGAGAACATACGTTTTACAATTATGCTGTGCTCTAAAGTATTACATTTCTAAATTATGATATTTAATGTAATTTTGAAATATTATTAAATTGTAATATTTTATTTTAAAACAAACCAAAATGATACCATTAAACAATTTGGATGGCTATTCTCTGCTGTAAAATATCAGATTAATATAAATTTTGCAAGATTTCTGTTTCTGATTATATATTTTATATGATTAAAATATGTAATTATATAATATATGAGATATATTTGTTTTGTGATATTATTAGAAATATGCGAAAATTAAATTATATATAATAATAAAATATTATGTAAATTCTATTATTATTTTTCAAAGCAGAGCCTTATAAAATTATTAAATCACATTAATGGTTGTATTCTTCTTATATATTTAATTACATTATTATATATTATATGCAAAATTAAATTATTTATTATTATTTATTATGTATTTATGTATGTATGTATAAAACTAATATTATATTTTAGATCAGATCATAAGGATAGTATAAAAGGAAATATGTAGTTATGCTTGCTAACGAATATTAACATTACGTTAATATTCATTATATGAAATTCTACTGTGAGTATACAGATTTTTTTGGCAGTATGCATCACTATAAAATAATATATTAATATATAAAGGTCATGGAAACTGATCGATTGTGTGAGTGTTTTGACTACTAGTTTCTGACTTGTCCTGTTGTTTTGTCAGGGTGTGACGTTCCGTATTGAGAATGGAGAGCTGGTGATCGCCCGCATTCTCCACGGGGGGATGATCGACCAGCAGGGTCTGCTCCACGTGGGGGACATCATCAAAGAGGTGAACGGACGAGAGGTGGGTGACGACCCTCGTGTGCTGCAGGAGATGCTGCAGGAGACCAGCGGCAGTGTGGTGCTCAAAATCCTTCCCAGCTACCAGGAGCCGCATCCCCCCAGACAGGTACACAACGGGACATGTTCAGTGTACTTGTGTGCATAGGGCATCACATCAGTGACCCTGTTTACACCTGGTATTATGTCTCAGGCCACCAGTGGTTTAGAAATGCTGGTGGCTCCACATATGCACATCACTGTTACCTCCTTTTCTCTTGTTTTTCTCGGCTGCTCTTTCGCAGTTGTCATGGATACCAGAGTAAGGAGAGAGCACAGCAGTCTCACTCTCGGTTAAAGCCAGATGTGTTCACTGTGAGAGCAAGATTTAGATCTTTTAATGTAAAAGCATGTTGTTGACAGTCTCAGCAGATACTATTAGCATTTTACTTTTTCACACTGCATTTATATATTTCTTTGATGAGGTGATTGCACTGGCTACTAAGTGATTGCATGTAATCTGGATTATGTAATCAGATTCCAAAAATTGATTTTAATAGGTTATCTGATTACTTTTTATTCCCACAGTGGCAGTAAATTATTCATAATCTATTGATTCTCTCTAATTCTTTTTTCTTTATTATATTTTCCTTGCTAAAAAGATATTACAGGTTATACACATATGGAAAGTCTTCCAGTTTTATGGAACCAGTAACAGACTGGAAATCGTTTGCATCAGTAACTTTAATGTAAACTATATTTCAATCAGGATCACCCTTATCTTTGACTCTACAGGTTTTTGTGAAGTGTCATTGTGATTATGACCCTGCCAATGACAACCTCATCCCTTGCAAGGAGGCGGGGCTGCAGTTCTCCAGTGGAGACATCCTGCAGATTGTTAACCAGGAAGATGTGAACTGGTGGCAGGTCTGTCGGTCATCTTAGAAGCACTACAGTGACTTTGTGCTAAAAATGATGTGTTCATTACCTTTTTCGAGCACGTAAATCTCACGTCTGCTTTTTATTTCAAATTTAAGATCTCTCTATAAAAGCTGATCAGCCCGGTATTATAACAAACAAGCTAAAAATATGCTCGGTGACATGTTTGTACATGATGTCTCCACAGGCACGTCATGTAGAAGGAGGCAGCGCTGGCCTGATACCCAGTCAACTTCTGGAGGAGAAGAGGAAAGCTTTTGTGAAGAAAGATGTGGACCTTTCACCAGCAGGTACTTATAGTAATAAGAATAATACATACAATTAGAAATGTAAATTTATAATATATATTCACACATAATTTATTGCTGTGATGCAAAGCTGAATTTTCTGCATAATTACAGTCTTCGGTGTTACGATACTTCAGAAATCATTCTAATATGATGATTTACTTCTCAGAAGAAAAGAAGAAAAGAAAAGAAAACAGTTGTTCAGCTTAATATTTTTTTCAGGACTCCTTGAACAGAACTTTTAAAGAACCTGATTCATTTGAAGTATTGTTTTTATTAACATTGTAGGTGTCTTTACTATCAATTTTGATTGAATTTTAATTTGGTTTAATGCGTCCTTGTTGAATTAAAGTATTATTATTATTGTTTCGATTTTTTATTGTTTTTGATCTGACCCCATTGAATGGTTGATTTGTGCATACTGCCCTCTGGTGGATTTAATATGAACATTTACCATGTCTAATCCTCTAATCCATTTGTCTTAAACTCAGTTCCTGGAGAGCCACATCTCTGCACAATTTAGCTCCAACCCTAATCAAGCACACCTGATCCAGCTAATCACGGTCTTCAGGATCACTAGAAATGTCCATGCTAAACTCTGCAGAGCTGTGGCCCTCCAGGAACTGAGTTTGAGACCACCGCCCTTATCAAATATTCTTAAAGCAATGCTAAAAAAGGGGGGTGCAACTTTGGGTAATGCAGTAAATATTTGTGTAACAATCTGTATTACAGCCAATCTCTGCACTGGGATGGTTGGCAAGAAGAAGAAGAAAATGATGTATCTAACTACAAAAAATGCAGGTTTGGTTTTCTTTTTACTCAAATGCATGTCTTTTAAAACAGCATGTCTTTTCTGTTTGCCAATCTTTCATTCTTTCTTTTTAATTTCTGTCAGATTTTGACAGGCACGAGTTACTGATCTATGAGGAGGTGGCAAAAGTCCCACCTTTTCGCAGGAAGACGCTGGTTCTGATTGGTGCACCTGGAGTGGGCCGACGAAGTCTGAAGAATAAGTTGCTAGTGTCAGACCCTCAGCACTACGGCACCACCGTCCCCTGTGAGTGTCTCTGTGTGTATCAGACACAGTTTTCATTAGTGTGGGGTTCAGATTGATTCCCGAGGCAAATATTTCTTCCCTTGAGTGTGAGAGATTTTATGGACACAATCAAAATGTAGTGCTAATCTGTTAATAAGTAGGAATGATTTAATCATCTGAGCTGTTCTTATGTAACTGTCCACAGACACCTCTAGGAAGGCCAAATCAGCAGACCGAGAGAACATGATGTATGCCTTTACATCCCGGAGTAAGATGGAAGCTGATATTAAAGCTGGCCGCTATCTTGAACATGGTGAATATGATGGTAACCTCTACGGCACCAAGATTGACTCCATCCATGAAGTAGTGGAGGCTGGACGCATCTGTGTCCTGGACGTCAACCCACAGGTAAGAGACTCTTTAACCAAGAAAAGATGAGATTTCATAAGCACATGATGCTGTTTTGTAGTATTTCATGAAAACCACCTTTTGATTCAGTTTTTTTTTTTTTTTTGCCATAGTCCCTAAAAATCCTCAGGACATCAGAGTTTTTGCCATATGTGGTGTTCATCAAAGCCCCAGACTTTGAGGTGCTGAAGGCCATGAACAGATCTGGGATGGAGGCGGGAGTTACCAAACGCCAAACAGTAAGTTTAAAGAGATAGTTCACCCAAAAACGACAATTACCGCATGATTTGCTAACCTAGGTGTATATGACTTTTTTTCTCTTTTTTTTTTGACTAATGCAATCAGAGTTATATTAAAAAATGTCCTTGCTCTTCAATGCTTTAGGTTTTTTTTTTTTTAAGTCCAATAAAGTCCATCCATCCATCCATGGCTCCAGGGGTTAATAAAGGCAAAACAAAGACTGAATTAGAAGTACAAAACAAGGATTTGTAAAGAAAAATGTGAGATGATTTCAATATAAGCTCAGAGGAGTCTGGGTGTTCTTTGCTCTAAACAAAACTTGCTAGACTAGCATCTTCTCCCCGAAGCTTATGCTACACCTACATCATACGGGCTAGAGATTACAGTTAATAAAGCTGTATGTTAACACTTTATGTTAAGGTACATGTTCTTACTATTACAATAAATTATGCATAATTACATGCAAATAACCTTACACCAAACCCTAATCCTAACCCTAAATATAAGTAAGTACATGTAGTTAATAAATATCACTCCTATTATCTGTCCTTAAATGTAAAATTACACTGTAACAAGGACACCTTAAAATAAATGTAACCGATTTGTAAACATATGGATTTTTTTATAACACAAAAGCATCACTTTGCTTCAGAAGGCTTTTATTAACCTCCCAGAGCTGTGTGGAGCACTTTTTACTATAAATGGATGGACCGACTTTATTGGACTTCAAAATTTCAACAGCCATTTACTTCCATTACAAAGCTTGGAAGGACCAGGACATTTTGCATGAACTGTCCCTTTAAGTGCCACTTAGTAGCTGTATACTAAATATGGTTCTCTTGAAAATCTGTTTTGGCTATCCTAAAAATCTTTGTCTGTCTCTTCTCAACAGGATGCAGAGCTGAAGAGGACGGTGGATGAGAGTGCCAAGATTCAGAGAGTGTACGGACACTACTTCGACCTCACCATAGTAAACGATGATTTGGAGGAGGCGTACAGGAACCTCAAATCCTCCTTAGAGAAGTTAAAGGGAGCTCAGCAGTGGGTTCCTGTTGGGTGGGTGTTTTAGAGCTCAGTACAGCAACTAGTGGATGATTCATGTGACACTTTATACCAGTGTTAACTGATTTAAATCATCAACCTCGTGCCAAGAGTGTACACTGATCAGCTTAAATGAGTGTGTGTGTGTGTGAGAGTGTGTGTGAAATCACCATCTACCCTTTAAATACAGCAACATACTGATACAAACCTCAGAACCTAACTTATAGCTGACTCTAATGCTACAGTCTCATCATAACATTGTTTCAGTTCAGATGTTTTTTGAAATTTGAGATCTTTTTTTTCCCTGAAAATCCTTTCTGAACAATTAAGTTAAAAATTATATTCTCTCAAAGGAAAAGATAAAAACAAAACTGTAAGTCAAGACTATATTTAGAAGAATGTAGCCTGAATCTATCATTTATAATGATAAATGTTTTTTGTTGTTGTTTTTGCTGTTTGTTTAAATGTAACCTTTTCAAAAGGTTGTAAGATATATTGAGTTAAAACAAACTACTTGAACTACTGTTCAAAAGTTTGGGGTCAGTATTGTTTTAAGAAATTCATACTACAATTTTAATCAATTATTCATGTTACAAAAGATTTTTACAAAAGAAGGATCATGTGACACTGAAGACTGGAGTAATGGCTGCTGAAAATTCAGCTTTAATATCACAGCAAGAAATTACATTTTAAAAAACTTTTTCTTTTAATAAAACTTTTAATTGTAATAATATTCTTACACTGTTGCTACTATATTATAAATGCAGCCTGCCTTGATATGCATAAGTAAATAAATAAATAAAAATAATAAAACATCAATCCCAAACTTTTGAATGATAATTTGTTTCTCAAGTAAATCTAACAAGTTACATTTTTTGAAAAATAGTTTTGATTTTAAATCCACAGTTTAGTACAGGCCCGCATTAATTCTGTTAGCGTAAGTGGTAGATGATTGGACAGTGTTTCATCTCTGAATTATATTTTTATTATAAGGCTCTATTTTGCTCAGCTCTTGTTGTTGTGTCAGGCACATGACTTATGTACAGTTTTTTCCATGTACATCCACATTACAGCACTATTTTTTCAAAATTTAGTGCAGGTAAATATGGAAATGTGATCATATACAGACTAAAAGCACACTGAGTAACAGAAACAGCAGGCAGATAATATTTGCACATGCAGCATATAATTCATTTCAGATGGTTCTTTTTGCAGATCACCATATTAACCGTTGTATTTACATATTTAGATATGTTAGAAACAATATGCATATTTATTTATTTATTTGATAAAGGACCAAACCTAATTTTTACACTTTAATTGGACAAGAACCTGTGAATTGAAGGGAAGAACAGTGCTAGAGCATGACATTAAGACCTTTATATAAATATCTATGAAGATGCTGTCAGTGTAAAGTGCTGTGACTGCATGTCTCTGTGTATCTGCTCTTACTCACAGCTATTTATTCTAATGCTGTATATGCTTATTGGATGAAAATATCTCTCTTTCTTACAGACAAACCCTCTCTACTTTTTTATTACAAATGATCGTTCTTCAAGTGCTGGTTTATATTTAATGATTATCATTCATGCCAATGACATTTGGCTTGAATAATGGCAGCTATTGTTTATTTATTTATTTTCTTTTTTTTTTTTATCATTTTATCTGTGTGTGAGGTGTTAGGATTTAAGTTTTGATATTGATATTACATTTTCTACCGATAACGGAATAAGCTAGAGACAGATACTGTATAGTAGTCATGTTTCATGTGCAAAATCAATGAATGATTAGAAGAACAATCTGTAAATTGCCTGATTTCAGAAATAAAATGTTTGGGGAAATAATTTGTTAATAAATGAGTCATTAATTACACCATTGTATAGCATTTTATACACCTTTTAACTTTCATTATGTGTTCCGAAGATGAACAGAAGTCTGGGTTTAGAACAACATAAGGGTGAGTAATTAATGACAGAATTTTCATTTTTGAAAGAACTATCCCTTTAAAATCTGAATTGCCAATGAATCGGTTAATTTTAAAATGAGCTGATTCCACACAGACAAGAACTAGACTTCATTCTCAGTGAAAGAAGTGAATATTTTCTTCAGTCTTCAGTAATAATGGCCCTGTGGCATTTGTGTGGCAAGTGGCTGTGTTTTTGGACACACTGACACACTTAAAGCCAGTCACTGTTTGGTAATTTTGTTAAATATGAATCTAATTAAAGTAGCATCCATAATATTTAAAAGTAAACGTGAAATGAACTCCTATTGTCCTATGATGTATTGTGTTTTTCTGTCTGCGAAAGGGAAACATAAAGATATGAACTGATTTATCATCTTAAATTCAGGTCAGGTCACATAATTGCTTGTTCTCAGTCACGTCGTCCAGCTCTACTTTATCCTGAGCGGATTATTTAACCGCTTTCACCCGCAGAGGGCAGAGTTTGTCCCACAAACACATCACTTCAGAGGCCGACTGTGTGCCGATAGTGTGTGTTTGTGGGCGGGTTTATGTGGTTTATGAGGACACAAATTTGTATAATGACATGGGTATAACATAGGTATTACAATATGTAGGTGTTTTATGAGGACATTTTCAGTGTCCCCGTAATTCAAAAGGCTTAAAAAACATACTAAACAGTGTTTTATGAAATTCAAAAAGTGCACACAGTCTCCTGTAAGGGGTATGTTTAGGTGTAGGGTCAGTGTAGGACAATACCACATACAGTCTGTACAGTATAAAAACCATTGCGCCTATGGAGAGTCCTCATAAATCACAAAAACCAACATGTGTGTCTGTGTGTGTGTGTGTGTGTGTTGCAGTAATCAGAAATCAGAAATTTGATGTAAAAATGAAATTTGGCATGAAATGAGAGTAACTGGTGACAGAATTTTATTTTTGGCTGGAACTAACCCATTAACCGGTATACTCTATTAATAAAAAGCTTCTTCCTTGAATTCACTTACGCAAAATATAGGCGTATGTGTATTTATGCCACTCCTCTCACTAACCTGACTTATCTTCCCAAACATGCGGAGGTGAAAACAGGATGTATTCAGGTAAACTTTTTAGATAGAGGCAACTTTTAGATGGCCAAACAATTTATTAAGAGAAGATAATTTATGGCCTGAAAGCAAGTCATTCTCTGCAGCAGGTCAAGTTAACCTTGCTCCTCAAAAATTTTCAGCCATTTCCTTTTATTGACCCAGTGGCTCTGAGAAAACAGTGAGAGGCCATGCATGAAGGTACCTCACTGGACCCACAGTCTACCAATTCTATATTCAATACTTTATTCCAATTTCCTCTATTGTATCCAGTAAACTACAAGCAAACAGGAAATAGCTATCTTTAATGTTTCTACAGGTCATATAGTAGATGATAGCAGATCTTTGGTGTAATTTCGAAGAATATTTTAGTCATGTGATGATATGATGACATGGGTGTGTTTTATGTTTCTTTCCACTGACTCAAGACATGATGTACAAGGACAATAGTCTACGTAAGACGTGATGCATGGGTATAATACTAATGTAGACCTTTGTACCGGTAAACATTCCATTGCAACCATAATTCCACTGCACTTACAAAAAAAGTTTAATAGATTATGTGGCAATGAGGATTATAGTAAAAATGGATTGTTTAAGCATGTTTTCTAATCTAGAACTTTCAAGCCTCTTGCAGATAATATAAAACATGCCACAAACTGAAATGTTCAGAAATAATGCAGTTTTGATTATCATCATCCTGTATTTTCTGAAGTCATATTATTTCTAAATTATAAATATAGCCCATGGGTCAAAGACTTCAAAATGTCTGCATCGAAAGAAATTTACAAAAGTGACTTTATGTTCATAGAAAGCACATTAAATGTAAGTAAAGTGTCTATTTTTAAGGTTTCAGATACATTTTTGGAGAATAAAATATTGAAATTTGGTTGAGAATGCTACACTGTCATTCAGTGTAACACAGCATTTATGTACAAATTCAAACACTTGTACATATTAAAAATATAAAAGAATAAGGGAGCATATTACACTTTGTTGTGTTTTAAATTAGTAAAACATTCTTACTGAAAAATGACCTTATTGCCTTATTTAATTTGGTGGTAGATGTTTAATTTGAAATCAATCAGTTAAATCTATGAAACAAATGTTTAATATGAAATAATTAATAAATCAATAAACATACAGAAAAAGAGAAACACTTAGCAATATGACTGTATGCAATTATATAACCTCTGCTGACATTAAAGTGTTTGAAGAGGTAGATAAAAACTATGCTTTCATGTTGCATTTTTCTATTTTATTTAGTATGTTTGTATTTATTTATATTTGTTTGCTTTTACATATTCTGTTTACTTACAAAAGTGCATGTAACTGTTTGCACTTTCATAAATAGCCAGTGCTGTGAGTTCTCCAAAGGTGTTATTTTAATTATATGCTTCTTATTTCATGAGTTGCCCTGGGTTATGTGTGTGCAGGACTGTGAGGACAGTGGCAGTGGTGATGCAGAAGGCGGAGCTTCACCTCTCTGTTGTAACAGCGCTGGACTTTGGTTCCTGAGGGTGCAGCTCAGGAGGAATGAAGACTGACAGTAAGAAAGATGGCTTTCTTATCTCTCGATGACATTAACATATTCTCAGGTATATATTGAGGATAATATTAAGAGCCAGTGTTTATACAACATCATTTTAATCGCACAGTTTCAGCTGTACAATTTACAACAGGTCAACAGTTTACAACTTTTATTATAAATGAACACATTTTACAAAGTTAACCAAAAAGACTTATCATGTACAAAATTGATAAATATCCACAAAACATCTATATATATACTTTTAAATCTTTAACCAAGTTCTTTGTGACCCTGTTCCAAATCCCAACAGATTCACAGATTATTATAACTGTGACATTTTCTTTCTCACAATTCAACCTTTGCATAGGTAGAATGAGTAGTAGTCCTTGGAAAAGTCATGACAATGTGACGTTCCATCTTATTTTTTCCTCTAACCAGTACAAGTGCTTGAGATGCGCTTATGATTATGAGTGTGAGGGAGAAGGAGAGACGGATTCTGTATATGCAGGAGGGGGCTCCACGGGACTGGCCTCGGGCTTCAGGTTCAACTGCAAAAGAAGGAATTTATCATCATTATCAGAGAGGAAGAGCTCATTTAAACATTTCAGGAGCAAATATTTTAAATGATGGCATTGACAACTAAATGTACTGGGGTGTATTCCAGAAAGGAGGTTCAACAAAAGAGTTAGTATAATCTATTCTGAGTATGTTGACTCTGAGTTGAGCGTGTGCACCAAGACTTTGAAAAGTCATGATCAATGGAGCTTCGAAATTACCATTCATCATGGCAACAGCACCCGACAAAAAGACTATGCGATATGTAACTTCAATTCTTATCCACTGTTTTGATATCAGAGGTAAAAGCTGACATAATGGTAAGTTTTTGTATCCCAGATGCAAAGTTGTTCAGAACAAGGTCTATGATATTATATGAAGATATAGTCTATACGTGACTATATGAGGGATTTGAGGTCATTTACTCTGGAAATACTGTGTTTTTGAGGCCTTATTTAATAGTTATAGTGCTACCTATAGTAAGACTAATCTGTCACATGTTTTAACCCCGTTTCATAAAGTTTTGTGTTTTTGTTTAGGTTTCTGTAGGCTTTTAAGTATATGTGGCCACGCCCCTTTTTAAATGACCCTGTTATAGCTAACCAAAGTACAAAATTCAAGATTTTTTTTTGATAGTTACTAATCTAGAGAGTCCATTTAGAGTAAATTGTTCTGTGTTGGTTTGATACAGATTGAGCAACAAACCTGAGACTAGTTTGAAAAAGTAGGCTTTTAAAATATTTGTGAATAATTAATGAACGGTTTGATTGACAGCATTAGTCCCAGAGGCAAAGTTGCTCAGAATGAGGAGACCTATCATATGATATTTAATGTTTGTTTGGATATATGTACATGTTCTAAAATTTGAGGTCATTTTCTATAGAAATACTGTGTTTTTGAGGCATTTTTAGCTGTTATAGCGCAACCTATGTTCCGATCTCCATGAAACTTTGGATAATTGATAATTGAGTCACGTGACACATGTTTTCAGCAAGTTTCATATAGTTTTGAGTTTTAGTTTATGTTTTACGTTTTATGGGCCTTTGGGTTCATGCAGCCATGCCCCATTTTTAAATGAGCCAATTATAGCTAACCAAAGGACAAAATTCAACATTATTTTGATAATTATTGATCTAGAGAGTCCACAGATTATTACTGCAGTGGTTTGATCGAGAAAAACTTGTTAGCGCCAGCTAGTGGCCGATTTCTTTCAAAATTCTTACAGACCTTTAGGGCCATGAGTCAAAAATGCCCACCGAGTTTCCTTCCAATCGACCTCCGTTAACCTAGTGTAATAAGTGCTCAAATTTCATTGGAACCCCTAATAATAATAATAATTTAAAAAATCCTAACAATTACAATAGGGTTTCAGCGCTACACGGTCGAACCCCTAAAAACATAGTTCCGGCAGGTAAACCTTTGAATAATGTGTGAAACATGTGAGCAGGCTACATATCCTTCAGTATCTATTTTAATATGCAGTGACTTTTTCCTCATAGTCTAATGCTCTTTTCACATAATTAAATCTTGTCTAATCCAACAAAAAATTCTTAAACATTTTATTTCTATTCAGCCAACAGCAAGAAGGCAGACACATAAAATAGAGGGAGAATCTTCACCAGCACCACCGACAGATGAAGAGGAGATGGCCACAATACTAATATTAAAATCCAACAGGGAAAAGAAGAAGTGTTGCTTTTTTTATTTGTAAAATCAAGATGAGCAAATTAATTGTGAATAATTTCTGTTTACTTAACAGCGAGATGTTAAGTGAATGTGCTACCACTCCAATAAATATGCATGTGGACATGGCAAAAAATAAAATAAAATGTAAATGAAACTCTTCATCTATAGGATCCCATGTAAAAAGACATGCCATTTTTCTCACATTTACAGTATCAGCATGATGAAAATGATGAAAATGAAACAAAAAAATAGTCTTGCTTCCATTTACATTAAGATTAATTTTCTTACCCCACTGGCAGATAATTTTACTTGTTTCCCTCTGGAAACATATAGAAATTGCATCTTGATTTAAGAATTATTAGATATTTATTGAATTATCGAAATAAGGCAAAAAATCTCGGCAATAAAAGTATTTTTGCAGCATAAATGAATTAATGAATGAATGACGCTTTAAAAAGGGGGAGGAGACGGAAAGAAACTCTGGGTTTACTGCTCCCAACCAGGTTAAATTAAGTTTACTATGGTAACTTAGTTTAGTGTTTTACTGGAACCAAAAACCCTGAGTTTCCCTTTTTCTGGGGTTAACAGACTCTGAGTTTCCAACAAAACCCATTTTCTGGAATATACCCCTAATATGAATTATTACACACTTTTAAAATACTGAGTACACTTTAAAGCTGTGAATTCAATGAATTGAATAAATGAAAATTGAAAAAAAAAAAAGTAGCTAGCCTAAATAAGAATAACTTTGTATAACTATAAGAGAAAGATCATTTGAATAATTTTAGAGCAAATACTATATAATACATATATATATATATATATATATATATATATATATAGACAGATATACATTTGAATACATTAAAAACACAGATTTAAAATCTATGATTATTAGCAACTCGACTCAAATGAAGCAATCTAGGAAACTAAGGTTCACCAAAAAATGAACATTCTGTCATCATTGACTCACCCTCAAGTTGTTCCAAACCTTCTTTCCTCCACTGAACACAAAATAAAATATTTTGAAGACCAACCAGTTTCTGGTATGCGTTCCCTTTCATAGAATGTTTTCATTCTATAAAGTCAGTGGGCCCATGAGTGAGCTATCCCATATACTGTAGATGACCTCGGAGGCCCTCAGCCACAGCCGTGGGTTAGAACAACACTTACACAGGTTTGGAACAACTTGACTAAATGATGACAGATTTTGGGTGAACTATGTCTTTAAGTTATTCTTGTAAGCAGTTTTAGAGTGTTTTGAGGGTTACCTCGTGATAAGCCGGAGGAAGCTCGTTAAACTGCACGGTGCTGTAGCGCGGGGGTCTGTGCAGCTCATCTTCAGACAGAGCGATCGGGATGACGTAGACAGACGGTTGATCCACGGATCGGACCTGAGCCTGCACGTGATCCTCGCGCTCCGCACGAACCCGCTGGAAGATTTTACAGAAGCCAGCACAGCAGATTGACAAAAAACCAAAGGATACGATAGGCACGAAGACCCTGAAAGAACAACGGTTGAATGGTGTAAAGATAGGCCTACAGCACGAGTGGAGCGCGTGTGCTCATGTGATTCGGAGTTGTTAGTGATGAAGAACATAAATCATTCATATAGCTATCCTACAGATAAAGAGAAGAGAGAAACTGAATGGATATTTTTTTCAAATTTCCCAATGTGGAGATAAACTACAGATACATAAGAGAATAAAAGCAAATAATAGGCTATTGTTTTCTACGTTTTTTGTTCTTCAGAAAAACTAATGAACAATAGAAAAATGCCATTTATCAACTTCAACTCTACTACACAACCAACAATCAACTTCTACTATATTGTAAATTGTAATTTAATGCGAGTTTAATATAACACACAATATATACGAAATGTACATTATTGTGTGTGTGTGTGTGTTTGTATGATACATAAACACACACACACACAAAATAACATACATTTGTATGGTTTTGCAACAGAGTTCGGTTTTACAAACTGTATTAAAAGCAGGTATACATACTTAAATACTAAAAATGGATCATCACCGCTGTCCATGGCAATGAAGAAATGTACAATTCGGAAGCAACTCTGTTAGGAAATAAATAAATTATATTTGTTGATGACAGATTTTTCTATAATCATTAATATACATATGATCTTGAATTTATTGTGGACTGGACAGGCACAAGCTTGATATAATCACCAAATATCTTTCATACCTAAAACATTTAAGAGGCAAATTTACATTGGACAGTACTTTATTGCATTGCAAAAACATACACAATGCCTTATTTGATGTGTTTCTCTTAAAAATGTGGAATTCCACAATGCTTGTAAATCATGTAAAAGTAAATAAAGAATTTAGCAAACCCTAGACCTTTTAAAATCAATGTGTGAATATTTAACCCCCATAATAAACTTTTGTAACCTAATGAGTCAAGACAGTGATGTGTGGTGTCTTGCTAACCGGAAATGTCCCAATTCTGTATTGAGGACAGATAAGTGATAACAAACCAGTTATAAAGCAAAATCCTTTTTTTTTCAAACTCTTTGGAGGTCAGATACATTTTCCGAAGTAAAGACCAAGCTTTTCCATTCATAATTTATAACTTACTACAAGCCACGGCTGTTGCTGAGGGCCACCAAGGTCATCTACAGTATATGGGATAGCTTACTCATAGAGCCCAAATGGGCTAAAGAGTTTATCCCAGGCCCTGTAAAAATTCTGTGAACGCCTTGCTGTAGGCCTGTGAGTTAGAGCAGCACCCTTCAACACAACCCATCAAGAATCGCCATAAAACAACAGCTGCCATGTTGATTTCTCCAATTTTCACTTACTGTCAGTGTTTTAGATCTCACCTGTCCTTTCCATCCACCAAAAAAATCACAGAATCACAAAAGAAACTCTTGCTAATAAAGAAACGTTTAAGCTGTCAAAAAAACATGCTTTTAACATTAAAAAATCCTACAGATCAATATATTTATACAAGGCCAGTCACATGTCCAGTCCACGTCAGTGATATTCTACTAGCACAGGTGAACATCACACACATTCTATGTAGTTAGTAAACTGAATACTTCTTATACCCAGCAAGTCTTCAAGCACATCTCTGAAAAACAAATATAATCTTACCTCAAAGAACACACAGGTGATTACAGCAGTAAAGTATGTTGAATGCACTGCTTTGATTTGAGACTGAGTCTTATCTGAGGGAGGGTTTAAAGTGCTGATAGTGAAGTTTGAACACTTTTATGGTGACTGTCTGATGTTTAAAGACACAGTACCTATATTGCAGGTGTTTCCCGTATGGACATTTCGGTTTTTGCAACACTTTAAGGGAAAATTAAGTTACAAAAAGGTACCATCCCAGTTTTTTTTTTTTTTTTTTAAGTCTGCTTCATTACTTGTCTTTTATTAACCTCAATTACCTGAACATTATAGACCAGTCATTATTTTGCCTATTATATTGCCTCTCCCTGATGAAAGTGAAAGCTTCCTTGTGGAGTCCAGGCTGGTTTGTGTTGTTGTGGCTTTGGTACAACTGCTGACCAACACCATGACCTTTCTGACAAATACAGCTCATCAAGAAAGTCATAGTATTAAGATGGCAGTGGTAGTGACTCCAGTACCTCAGTGTTCAAAACAGCTGTGCCCACTCCAAATACACATTATATCGGCACTGAACTTTCCCTTTCATTTAAGTAAAATAAAGAGAAACACAATTAAGTTTAAGAATGGTGCTGATAAGCCAGTTCCCCATGAATGAACTCCTAATCTAGTTGTTCTAGTTACAAAATGAAGAGGTCATACAATCTTATAAATAAGGTTCAAATAGAGTGCATGGTTGGAAATGACATAAAAAAATGCAACTTCATTCCCAGACATTACCGTCAACAGTTTATTGATTCAATGGACTGTAAATGCTAACTTGGTGTCATAAAACACTGAAATTGTGACTGAATTGGGCCAGTGTGGTGCTACATTAACATTTTATTCACTAAACAGAGCATGAAGTGTTTGGGAAAATATTCTATTTGCAAGGAAATGTTATTAATTAAATTTATCACGAGTAATAAAGGTTTTTAATTAGGAAGCTGCATTAATATATATTACACATAATTATTATATATTACTTCATTATTTACTTTGCACAATAGCCTATTCAAACAAAACATGGAAATATGTTTACAGAATTAACCACACTATTAACCACGACTTTGTAAATTTACCTTATCAAATACAACTAAATGTACAAAAAAAGGTTTCTTAATGTGTTGTACATTACGATTATAACTTAAAAGTCCTGAGAGATCAATTATGATCATCATTATTTAAGACCAAAGTAAACTTACAAAATACAAACTCATCTCTGCTGCGATCAGTCAACATGTTAATTCCATTTAAAATATTTTAAAAGAGCAACATAATAACATTCAGCTGATTTCACTGTTTCTACTTCAGAAACAGAAATACAAGGTGTCTTCTCTCTCAATAATTCATTCACTGATATTCTTTCTTCTAATGGCCAGTTAAGCGGTGGACTCCACATAGTTGCCAGGAAAGTATCCCTTTACTCCATTGAGAATGCCCTCACACCAGCCATCCTCGCTCCTGCTGGTGAGGTAGATGATATCACCCTCCACAAACACCAGGTCACCTGGCTTGCCTGTGTCGTAGTTATATAGTGCCACCACTTGGTAAGAAAAAGAATTACAATGAAAAATCAGTATTTGGAGACATTTTTAATATCTTGTGTTCTGGATGAATCATTACAAGGTAATCTGTCTTAGATGTCAATAAAACACCTGAAGGAGTCATCATAAATGAGCCTACCTTCCTCCAAATAGTCGGCTGGTGCAGTTATGTCGTAATCAATGGGGGGAGGTAGAGGGGGCAGCTCTTCAAAGTTGTCAAAAGTGTCCAGTGGTGGTGATGAAGGCGGTGCTGGGATCTCAAGGTCTAAATGTGAATCGACACACAAAGTTAACAAACTGACAAGACTAAGATTAAGACAAAGTGCAGATGCACCTTCATAATCGCAAGATTGTTTGAAGGAAATGTGGCTGATTTCCGTTCAACAAGCCGCATCAAACCACAGTGTGACAATCAAATAATAGTTTTTTTCCATCTGAAACATATGGACGCCTACACTGGTCAACAAACAATACAACTAAGATCAAATAAAATTATGTAGAATTATTGCAGTTATTCTCACAATTCCATTTTTGACACTAGAAATGACACACTTCATCTTTATAGAGATAGATCAAAGATTTGAATATCAAAACTACAGCGTCCAAATATGTCTACAGACTGGACTGTTGTTTTACAACATGTATTTTTATGCTTTTTTTGTGTGTTTGTGTGTACACTTCATCATTTTTTCTTGTTTTAGATCTATTTTATAGGTCAGTCTTTTTAAAAAATAGTTCTTCATCAAATGTAATACATACAGCAGTCACAAAATTTCAGATGCAGCTCAAGTCCTAACCAGTCTGCCCCCCCAAATGTGACACCGCAACGTTTTTTCAGTGTTACACTACTGGTCAAAAGTTTGGGGTTGGGATAATTTTTTATTTTTTTTTACAAATGTAAAAGAATACATAAAGGATGTCTAATGAAGTCCTTGAAGTTGGTCAAAATTGGACTTTCCTTTGAAATTATTTATTTATTTATTTATTAAGTTATCTACAGTTGGTTAAGCACCTGCTTTTCAACTGTGTTAATAGTTTTTGTTAATAACAACAATTTGTACAATGCCGTTTTGTTTCTTCTTTGCTCTTTTTGCAGCTAAAGGCTGGAATACATCTACATGACGTTTGCCCCGATTTTCCTGTTTTACATTTATGGTAAGTCCACACTTAATCGCAGAAAGTCAGAGTTTGTCTCTAGATGGATAGATTAAATAGAAAATTGTGTAGTGTATGATGGTCACACAGTCCAGTTGTTTAGCTTCAGACTTTGATTCCATCCAGTCTGAAGATATCAAACATGTTTGATATATTCAGCTGATTTTAAAACAGTCCTTTGTGACTGTTTAAGTCAGTTAGTGTATGATGCTATCCCTTTAAAATCACTCAAGTCACTGAGTTTTTAAGAGAGCTCTAACTCAGCTGAGGATGTAGATCGGGTGTTCTGTTGTGTGCAGGGTGCTGTGTTATGTTAACTCGCATTTTGTGCTGATTTGGCTTGCTGAAGAGCAGACTGGGGAAGTGGCAAATATAAAGGAAGAGAAGCACGTCAGACAGTAACGCAGAGAAAGGGCCTCACTTACCCAGGTGCTCCAGGCGGGCAGGGATCCTGCACAATGGGCTGAATGAAACCGGCGGAGCCAGAGGAGGCGGGTATGGAGGGGGTGGGGGTATCATGACTGACAGGTGTTTATCAAAGGAATAAAGTTGAGATTTCTTTAGGGCAAATAATAAAAATGAAGCTACTAACCTAACTGCTCTTTGGATAGTATGCATAGCTAAATAAGAATCTACTTTTGGTATGTGGTGCCAATGTATTTGATACCAAAAAGAAAAACTATCAATGAAATCTGAGGGGTGGCTTTAACGAGTCGGGTCTCAGGAAGGATCGGGGCCTTACGTGATTGAGCAGAAGGCAGAAAAAGCGAGCGCGTGTACAGCGAGCGAGCACTGGGGCCCATGCGAACCCTCAGAGACAGCGAGCGAGAGCTAGGAGGATGACGCCGCACCCGTGACCGGCGAGAGCGCACAGCTGAGAGAAGAGAGAGAGACAAGTGTGAAAATAAGAGCACACAGAAATAAACAACTGCAACATTAAGATAAAAAGCATAGATAAGTTGCAAGTAAGACATGAAAACATCATTTAAACTGAGCAAGATATAATGCATCAAATACCACTTTTAGACAAACTTGTGCTTTTGTTTTGCCACTTTTGTACCTTCAAAGTTCTCTTCACACGGCAGAGGCGGTGGGGTTGGAAGATCAAGGCAATCAAGGGCGGGTGGAGGAGGCATGTCAATGGGAGCTTCTGGTAGAGGAAAGCCACTCTCCTCGGCCACTAGACACAAAAATTCTTTCATTCAACATTCAATCTTATTACACTATAGAATTTTCTATTTTTAACTACTGTCATTTTTTTCTGACTTCACTATAGAATACAAACATGTGCACTGACTGAATTGTATTAAGAAGACACATTTATAATATCAGCCCATGCTTTTTTTATTTTAGAATTTGTTTTTGCAGATAGCTTATCATTTTTTTAGTTGTATACATCATACATTTTTAAGTTAAAGTTCTTTATCAAATGTAGTCCATACTCTAACAGTACACAATTTCAGACGCAAGTCAACATCAAACAGCTCTGCAACATGACAGTCACAACCTCTCAGATTATAATGAATGTTTTACACTACTGTATAAAGGGTTTGGGGTCAGTAATATATATTATTTAAATAAATTAATATGTTTATTCAGCAAGGACGCATTAAATTGATCACAGGTGACAGTAAATATATATTTTAATGGTACAAACATTGCACTAGTTTCTTTAACATTCATCATAATAAAAAATTTTTGAGCTGCAAATTATCACATGATTTCTAAAGAATCGCATCACACTCAAGACTGCTGAAAATTCAGCTTTGCCATCCCAGGAATAAATTACATTGGAGTTTCTATGCTTTTTGTTTATAGCTGGAATATCTGTGTCAGTCCTGCCAACTTAAAACAAGGGGTAATTAAATTACATTTATCATTTATCAACTCAATGACCTGGTTTCACAAACGTGGCTTAGCTTAAGCCAAGACTAGACCTTAGTTAAATTAAGATACTTAAGCAACTTTTACAAAATGCCTTAGAAGAACATATTACAGGTGTGCATCTTGACACAGAACAATGACACTGACATATTTTAAGATATGTCAGAGCACAATATTTTTAGTTGAGACCGCTCAAACATGAATTTTAGTCTGGGACTAGCTTAAGCCTTGTCTGTGAAAACACATTCTCCGTTCTCAATATTACTGCATGGCTATATTTTCATATAAATTTTAAATCAAATATATATATATATTTTTATTATTATTTAACCAGGTTACTTTTTAAAACAATTGCTTATTTAAAATAATTGTTCTTTCCAAAATTTTACAGACAATAGTTATGGGTTTTTCTTTTTTCCTCTGCATCATTGCCGTTTGATTATAAGTGATGAGATCATAGACAGTAGCAGCTTTATCAGGCTTCATTCAGACTAATGCACAGATCTATTTCAATATATATTTGTTCAGCTCTGAAAACATAACTGACTGTATACATCAATTTCGTATTAAAGTATTCGATATGCAAGTGCATTTAACTGCAGCCGCGACCGAGCTCCAGGACAAAGTGCATGCAAAAGTCTCTCAATGCTCGAGTTTCGTTCATCTAGCAGCACTGCATTCCAAACGATATGAATGAAAACATATCTAAAGCATACCTAAAGTAAAACACAGGGGTTGGAAGAGGGTTACAGCTCAAATTCTGTGCAATGAAGCTTGCCGCATCTCCAGCGCGCACACGTGTCATATGTGAAAAATATTCAGAAATATTCAGAATAGTTGAAGAGAGAATCACATCTGAGAATGGATTTTTTTCTCCCACCCCTAATATACAGACGGTCTCATCAGGCGCAAGTTAACTTCTGGTCTGTGTTTGTTTATTGTCTGGTTAGTGCTGCCGCATACAAACGCAGCTAATGATGAGTAATGAAGTTGGTCTCAGGTTATTGTGCTGTGGGATGTGTTTCCCATATATTTATTTATTTGTGGCGACCTGGCACGATATCAAAACGGACCGATTTTCTAAAAGGCTTCGTTGACTAAACATGAGCACGTAATGCACGTTTAAAAATCAAACCGAGGCATGGGTGTTTTATATCACTGTATTTCTGAAGGAAGACTGTCTTTAGAAAATGCTGCTTTCATTTTATCTTGCATATAAGGCAGCGTTTGTAAGCTAAGAGCTGCTTTGTCTACAGCCGTTACCGGGGAAACCTCTCGTTATGTTGTTGTCATTGAAACCCTCTGTATATCTTACAGTCCCCAAAAATGTCATTTGCATTCAGTAGTTGAGTGGCTGGTTAAGACAAAACATCACATCTAGTTGTCATATGGTGTAACTGTGTTATAGGATGATGCTGAAATCTGTCAGTCAGCACAAACTAACCTGTTTCAAGAGGTGGAGCTGGTGGAGGAGGAGGTATGGTCATGAGGCTGCTGGGATCAGGTGTTTTCACTGAGCTGGGCATCGGAGGGGGCGGCGGGATGTTGGTGCAGTTGAGGGGAGGAGGAGGAGGTGGTGGTGGTGGTGGGGGTGGACCGGTCTCCACCCCCTGATCCTGTTCACCCTCTGCCTCCATCAGTGGGGGTGGTGGAGGAGGCTCTTCACCCAGCAGGCTGTTGATGATGTCAACCTCAGGGTTGGTGGGCCAGGTGGGCACTACAGGAGGCGGCACGGCTTTACCAAAACTCGAACTGCAGCGATAGAAGACGTCCGGTTATGATAAGGGAAATAAATCTGATTATGATCAGAAATTATACAAAACTTTATGTCTCTTACGCAATAGACTTGTCATTGAGTGATGTGAGGGACGCTCCATGAGAGAGAGTGGGCACCACAGGACACTGGACAGGCTCAGGAGGTGGGCGGCTGCTTCGACTTAATTAACACAGACACAGACACATATTGAGTGGTCAGACAGTTAATATCAGGCATGTACTTCTGTATTTTATACAGAAAGCTACTTAAGACAAAGCTCTAAAAAGACACGTGCATGACTCAAGTGCTCATTCTGAGAAACTAGTCACCACAAGGCAAAGCATGTTGCTTTCAGGAAGTGCAAAGAGGGGAAGTGGGTGAAACAAAACTAAAATCACTTCCTGGAGAAAGGCCCTCTAAGTGAGAAGGAAGAGGAACAGAAGCCTGAGACATGTAAGGTTCAAATAAGTAATATACAAAAAGTCATTTTTTTTTGTTTCGTTATGAACAACATACATATTTTTAGTGGAGGATCTAATCCAGAATAAAAAGAGATGTGACGACTATCATTGTAGTTACTCAGGGTGGCTGTGGTCATGTGGTTGGTAGGTGATGAATAAACACAGGATGCATACTTATCAAAAACAGGTGGAAACTGCATAACAATGAAAACGTGAAGTCTCAAGATATGTTTTTAAAAGTAAACAGCATCACAGCACTCATGATGCAAGATGCTAAAAAACATTCAGACACTTTTCGATGGTCTACCGACAGACTACCTACAGCACATATTAAAACACAAATGTTGTTTTATTGTTGACTTAAACTATTAAGAATCATTTTCATTATCTGATATAAAGCTGATATAAAATACAATTACACTGCAAAAAATGTTTTTCTACCTTAGATTTTTTTGTCTTGTTTCCATCCAAAATATGTAAACATTCCTAAATAAAGAATTTTCTAGCCAAGCAAAAATTATTGTCTTATTTAAAACAAACAAACAAAAAAAAGGTCAAAATTAAGCAAGTTTTTGCTTAGAACAAGCTAACAACAAGTAAACAAAATAATCTTATTATAAACTGAAAACAAGATTATTTTGCTTACCTCACTGGTAAATTATTTTGCTTGTTTCAAGCAAAAATTTACTTAATTAAACTTACAATTAAATTAAAATTAAAACTTACTTAAGAATTTTTAGATATTTTGGCTGAAAAAAGACTAAAATGTAAGCTAGAATAAGTATTAAAATAAGTATTAAAATGACTAAAATTAAAACTGAAACAAAAATAAATGAAACCTGAATTTAAATATTAATGAACACTATTTTTGTATATATATAAACTATTATAGTATATACTATAAAGTATTTAAAGCTGCAGTTCGTAACTTTTGGCACTCTAGCGGTTAATAGATAGAAATGCGTGCGTCTTGTAGAAGAATATTGTAGCCGGATCTACTTCTCTCTGTTTAGGTCTGTGTTTAATCACGCAGTTACGTGCCTACTCCACAGCAGTACGCAGCAGCCGAACCAGTCTAAATAGTCAGAATATGAACACTTATTATAGGTGTACCATAGTGATTCAGGACAAACCAAAAACACAGTTTGGAAAATGGATTCATGGTCTACTCGCTTATGATATAAATTCTTTCAATTTTGAACACAAAAAGGTTACTGGTCCTGTGTGAACAGAACTGGACGTACCTCAGTGTGCTGCCACTCCGCGTCATGGTTGCTGTTTTTAGCTGTGGCTGGCCAGAATCCTGAAAACAAATCTGAAGATTAGCTATTTTTGAATGGAACTCAATTAAAATATACAAACAAAAAACAATCCACAAACAAACTAAAGACTGACCACCCTGACTCTTTCTATTAGCATTAGCCAACCTCACATGTTTACTGTGCTTTTCTGAGAATGCAGAATACATTGAAAACTAAATAACTGCACATTTACTCCAGGAATGTAAACTTTATTTACTGGCTAACCTCACAAAGTGTAAACACTGTTGCTCAGTGATGCTATCAATACATTGCTGTTTGTTTGAGGAAATCTACTGTAAGAAAAACTGATGAGAACGTCAAAGATTTGACGAAGAATACTTTTATTACAGTATAACAGTGACAAAGCACGAACAGCACTTCGGATTCAAAAAATGAATCTCGAACATCCTCAGCTAAAACATTTTATACTGTCTCTTGTTCGTCTTCCCATTTCAACATGTAAATGAAGATTTGTTTCAAATGTAAATTGCGAATAAAAGTGACAGTGATATTCTTCCGTTCCAACATCTTAGGTTGCCTTTCAAGTGGAAACAAACAACTGTTAAGGTGATAAAATAAAACAGAAATCTTTTCAGTTGTTCCATGTGTCCTTTTGGTCAACAGATGGTTCTTGATAACCTACTGCCGCTCCCACGCTATAAGTGAGTGACTTAACTATCACTTCAAAGATATATTATTGTTAGGATTGGAAAGAACTATCTCTATGATAATTAGGCTCATTGTAGGGAAAGGAGCATAGTTTAATATGCAATTTGGAGTGGAAGCTGGGTCGAGGCAGATCATAAATTCTTACACTACACAGCATCACTGGCTCAACCAATGTGACCAGTGCACAGTGTTCAGGGAAACCTGCTTAAAAACATTTTCATCGTTATTTTTGTATTTCTTTTTAATGAAAAATCACACTTCAGCTTTACAGTCAAACATGAAGTGATTTATATTTATACATTTATACTACATTTTTATTCTCCAAGAAGTCTTTCATGCTTATCAAGGCTTATTTAATAATGTCATTTATTCCTGTGACGGAAAAGCTGAATTTTCAGCAGCCATTACTCCAGTCTTCAGTGTCACATGATCTACAACGAAGTCGTGCTGCTTCATATAACAGCAAGTTTAAAAAAGCAGCATTTATTTGAAACAGAAAACAATTTTGTAAAACTGTAAACGTTTTGATCAATTTAATGCATCTTGCCGAAGAGTGTAAAACAACCTAAGTGTAAAAAATCAATTTATGATTAAAACAATAACATTTCACATGAAAAACGACCTTCTATAAGCATATCAACATGTAAAAATGTGTGTTCGTGTGCATGCAATGTGTTAAGACTTGGTGTGTGTGTTTGTGTGTGTGTGCGCTACGTGACAGACTTAATATAAATGTGTGCTTCAACAGTTTTATGTGGGTTTGTGTCGATGTATCTGCAAGCCTGACAAGTGCATTCCTGTGAAATTCTTGAAGCTTTGTGTTTGTTTGTCTGCTCACTGCTATACGGACCTAGCGGGGTATTAGTGAGCTAGCTAAGCATGGGTAACATCAATTAATGACTAGCTGCTTTTCCCACGCTGCTTAGTGGTTGGTTTCCAGCCAACTGTGTGTGTGTGTGTTTGAGAGAAAAGGAGGCAGGAAAGAAGAGTGATGTGATTGTGCCGTTGCCTTGAGTGTGTGTGTACTGTTAATTGATGTCAGACTAACTGCTGTATAACAGGATGTGGTCAAGTGTGACAAAACGAACAAAAGCTAAACTAATATCGAATGGTACTTTAACCATTTTGCCTTTTTTTGATGGGAAGACATTTAAAGTTACACAATAAAAAAGTAAAAATGTTCTATCTCAAAATTTCTAAATACTAATTGTTAATCCAGAGTCATAGTAAACAATATTTGATGTTGGCTTGTATTATTCCATTTTGTTTGTACTTTACTCTAATAACCTATAAACAGTGGGTTAATTTGCATATATATAGTGTTAAAACCAGTGAAGCAAGCAACAAACATGCTATTAATGGAAACAGTGGCAAATAAATCTGATATAGTTGTATTGAATGTTTGGATAATACAAAAAACACTGTCTCTTCTTCCTTCCAGGTAATGTAAGGTAGTGCCAGTGCATCTGAATGTTTTTCCCCTCAGACACTGAATCTACAGTAAACATCATGGATATATAGAAAGCACGGTTGATAAATAACTCAGTGTAGCATTCTAGCACCTCACTGCATACCTTTGGCAGCACAATTTGAAGGGCAAAGTGCTCACCTTCACGCCATGGCCGACTGAGTCCAGGCTAGAGAAAGAGATGGGTGTGCGGGTGTACTTGATCTTGGCTTCTTTATTTTTTGCTGGAGGGACAACCTTATGACTGCGTGGAACCCTCTTGGCAACCGTGAAAGCGCCGATCTCTCTGCGGGCCACCTTCTCCCTGTGCATGTCCACTGTCTGTATACAAGTACAGATATTGGGGGAAAAAGTTACTCCTAGAAATCTCTAAAACACATTTTTGAAAAATGAATAAATATTCTCAATCTACATGCCACACTGGATCTCTGGAAAAACCTGATTCTGGTCTTTGTAGCATTTTTTTTCTATATTAATTTTTAATTTTAATTAATTTTTTTTTTTATTAATTTAATCGTCTGCCGTTGCTAAGCAACCATGACCCACGCTCTCCATGAAGACGCGGAAGTTTCAGCAAAGGATAAATGGATTTCCAGCACTAAAGATCTTTTGCAGTAGCTCTGCTACTAAATTTATTTTTTAAAAAATGGCTATCCTTGTACAGCTATGATCAGCTGTTTTCTCATCTCGGCTGAGCTTTCAGTGTTGTTACGGGAAAGGATGAAGCTGATTGGTTGGTTCTTGTCACATGACCCCAGGTACATTTGCTGTTAGATGTTTCTAATTTAATTTTCTACCTGCGTTTTATTAACGTCTACACCTACCCCAGCCCTAAACTTACCCTTCACAATAATGAAATACTTATTATTGTTGCACAGTGTGACACTGCATTTGTTTGTGCATGCCCAGAAGCGCAAAAACGTATCCATAATTTATTTTTATTATTTTATTTTTTTTTAATTATACATTCAATAAAAATGAAATACAACAAATACAAAAACAATTTCAAATTTCAAATGCTAGGGGGAGATATAAACAATTTCATAGGAAAACATTGAAGAATACACAAGCTTGTACAACTCTTTGTTTCTTTGAGGGCAATATGTACTCAATATAAAGCCTCACTTCATTTTTAAATGCTATACAACATGGATTTTTTCTTGAATATTTGCATTTATGGATATGAAATTTGACCATAAATAAAAAATGTGGGGGTCTGTTTATCTCTAGAGTTTTCAATAATGCCTAAAAAAAGAACATCTTTCCACTGTAAAGTCATATTTTCATCAACATTGTCAGTAATAAAATCAAGTACATTCTGCCAAAAAAAAGACACGTGAGGTGACTCGGTCAATGCCAAAATAAATGAACAGCAGTCTCTGACTTCTGTTTGCAAAATCTACATCTTATCTTTTTAAAAAATGTATCCATTCTAGCCTTAATGGCGCGCAATGTGCATGCGTCATATCCCGAGCATCAATCATTTTAATTTTTGACCACAGACACAATGTCAGCTAACACCAGCATTATACAGTATGGTTTTACAAACCACAGAGAATTCTTCGTCGGGGCACGGAAGACGAAACTCAAGGCCAATTGCAAATTTAGCAACAAAACTGTTGCAGAAACCTGCCTCCAACCCTAATTAAACACTCTTGAACCAGCCAATCAAGCTCTTACTAGAAACACTAGAAACTTCCAGGGCTGCGTTTCCCAAAAGCATCGTAAGTCTAAGTTGATCGTAGACCACTGCTTTTTGATCATTACAAATAATAATACAAAATGACTTTCTTAGAGAAGGAAATATGCTGTCTCTTGCATCACATACATTATAAATAGTTAAGTATGTGGGGTTGAAGAGGATCCTTTTTTTCTCTTATTTGGATTCGGTCTTGACTTGGACTCAAAACTTTTGGACTCTGACTTGACTCGGACTCGACTTGTCTGGTCTTGGACTTGTCTTGAACTCAACAAAGCTGGACTTGAATACAGCTCTGATCGTTTGACTGCACTAATAAATACTA
>JAUMHE010000044.1:10406772-10470930 GCA_032359235.1 Enteromius mattozi | reverse complement strand
GATAGAAATAACTGACTTAAAACCATTTTTTGTTGGTGAAAATACTAGTGGCCTAAGACTTTTGCACAGTACTGTATAAAACAGGACGTAAAATCACTTTTGACCCCTCTCTGTACAATATATAATGTTTCTATTTTTTCTACAATTCTGCATTTAATCATGAAAATGTTTTCACAATAAAAGAAAAATACAGTGATTTATTACCATTGCCACTCTCAGTCTGTAAAAAAAAATAAATTCAAATTCAGAAAATACATCAAGGAAAATATTTATTCAGTTTTACTTGACTTTCACATTAAATGTGCATCAGTATAACTACAGCAAATTCAAGTTAATATCTGCAGATGTTTCTTCCTTGCTTATCTGCCAAATAAACCTGACTATCGCAGTGAGGAGAAACATAGCAGAAATACCAGCGTAGCAAGCGAGTATAACTTGTAGCGCATAAACAGACTCTGGGTCCCAGATTTGACGCGAACGTCCCAAGCGCAGATACACTCCCAATCTGATCTCTGCAGCCAGCTCTCCTTGCAGCCAGCAGAAGTATGAGCCTTTATCTTCCAGCCGCACAGGGCTGAAGTGTAGGTGGTGACCGGTGTCAATAAATACACGAGATGTCTTATTCAGTCCCTCCATATACTGAGAACGGTAAAGCGGTGCTGAACCTTTATCCCAGGCAACAGCGTAGTGCGGTTTGGCACCAGGACAGGTCAGGACCAGATCAGAGTCTGTGGGGTGGTTGTGAAAGTGGATGGTGACACCTGAAGAAGATCGATCGTCAAACTCAAGGAACTTCATCAGAGCTTGTTTCTGTGGAGATGTCGTAGGTTTTGGAGGACAGGGGGTGTGACAGTTCTTCACCTCAAGCTCGGCTCCGTAGCTACTACCAGAAAGAACAAACTGTTGAGGAACGGCTGAGGAACCACAAGGAGCCTCTGTGTCTGATTCATGCTGATAACGTACATGGAGGTAGATGCTTTTGATGTAACAAAGTCCTACCCGCATCTGTTCCCCCAGGATGTCACAACGGTCACATTTAGACCATGGCCCGTACCTGGTGAACACTTGAAAGTTTTCAGTTTTTATGCCGATGGGCTCTGCTTCTTGTACTTGAGTCCTCTGTTTGACGCTCCATGGGAATAAAACTTGACGGACCACCTGGACATCAACATCGTAGCCGTAGAAGAATTCACCAGAAGCCGTGCCGCAGATATAGTGCCCTGAGTCGGCTTTCTGCACCCTGAAGATGAGAAGACTAAACAAACGGATGGAAAAGCGACTACGCAGATCGGACCCTGTGCCAGCTTTGGATGATTCTACCACCATAGTCCCCTCAAAGTCTGTGAGGACTTTGGTGTTCATGGAGCCAACTTGTTTTTGATAGTACCATACCACTGAATGAGTCTCCTCTGGTTTACAGTGACAAGGAAGTTCAATGGTCATATCAGCTTGGAAGGCAGCAGAGTCAAAGACAAGAAATGCAGGACAGGCCCTGCTGGCAAAGATGTCCTTCTTATCTTCTGGAGCCTCGTAGGCTGAAAGAAACAATGGGCAGATGGCCCAAAAACAAATGGCCAGCAATTCTCTTAACATATTTCTTCCAGCACAAAAAAATGAAAAAGAAAAAAAATGATACAGTAAAAACTGTTTAAGGTACCATGGGAAAAAAAACCTATGGAATTTCAATATGAACTTTTTTCAAAAGCCATATTTTTCCATTAGCGCTGTAAGACTGGCCTCACAAGCTATTGAAGTGTTAGAAGAATCACCTACTTCAGTTTGTAGCTTGTGGAAAAGCTTCTCACAGGCTTTTTGTTCTTCCTGACTAAGAAGAGACAGGTTTAGGCCAAAGCGACCAGTTCTGGAAAGGCTGTCCAGCACTTCGAACACTATTTCCTCATCCCCTGACCTAAGACACTGTGACAGAATCAGAAGGAACTCGCCGAGAAGACCAAGGCCAACTTCAGTTCGGAAGATTTCCTGCAGAGCCTTGCCTCCCAGACTCACGAGGAGACTGTACTTTTCCAGTAAGCTTCCTGCAAGTCTGCGCCAAACACGGATGAATTCTGATGCACTTCTTGGCTGGATCTCAGATAACTTAGGCTGAAAGAAAATTCACAATTTGGTTGGTTATACGCTTCATTCTAAGGTGAGATTATGTATTGTGAGACCTAGCATATATTCTGCTCCTCTTACCCCCTGACACTCTCCCTATAAACATTGCACTATTTAATAGTCATTGCATTACACTGTATATAGCCATTTGTAAATGTATGTAAATATCCATTTTACATACCCTTTTGCAAATTTGTATGCATGTCTTGTATATTCCTGTTTATACTTTCTGTTTATACATATCTAATTGTAAATTTATAATTATAGATAATAACAACCTGTATGTTCTTAGTACATTCACCTGTAATTTATACCCATAGTTTCTCCTTATCACTGTACATATCACCTTATGTGCACTTATAAATTATACTTTTATCCTGCACTTGCTACTTATTGCACTCCTGGTTAGACCTAAACTGCACTTCATTGCCTTGTACTTGTACATGTGTAATGAAAAATAAAGTTGAATCTAATCTAATCTAATCTAGATCATTCACTTTATGAAAATGTCTCACCTGGGCCTCCTCAGATGAAGCACTTTCATACTTCATGCCAAAAGCAATTGGGTTCCATGGCTGCTTTCGAGGTGCACCAGAGATGTCCTTTCTGTCAAGGGGTTTTAAGTGAGATGCAAGTACTATGTCCCTGGAATCATATGTAAAGGTTACAAGACACCAGTGTTATTATTATTTTTTTTGTCAATTTATAAATATTTTTTGAATGTCTGTATAGTTATTTTTTATTTTAAATGAGAACTTCTGCATAATGACAATTTCAGTTAACGTTTATTTTATAAGTATTGTTTTTTAAGCATTTGTGTGTGTGTGAGAGAGAGAGTGTGTGTGTGTGATTTTAGCTTTAGTGTAACGTTAATGGCTCTGATAGACATAAAGTTAGAGATGCTACTCGGTAAAATGGAGATCTAAGGTTTTACAGCTATTAAATATAAATTATACAGTACAATCAAATCAAAAACGTACCTGAATTCTTCATAGCTGGCGACATTTTGGTTTAAAGCACGAAATTTGGCATCATTTTCCCTCTGATATTTCCTGTCCGCTTCCAGCGCCGCTTGAAGCTCTTTTTCAAGAGAACTGAAATTTATCATATCTGATTTCTCCATACCTGCTCTTACCGTTATGTAAAAAGTCACCCTATTTACTTTTATACGGAGAACGGATAATGTTATTTACCTCCAAAGACAGAAATTCAGCGACTGAATACCAGTACAGCGAAGGTTAACTTGCTAGCTCAAGCCTCAACAACAAACTGGTCTCCATAGCAACCACGCGTCGTATTCATGCTTTGGAGCAAGCAAGTTTTATTTCAGATCAGTGAAGTTCATTTAAAACATAGCATATGTATATCATGGAATGCCATATATATGCATGTACGCGTTTGCATATATAATATACACTGTATAACATTGCCTAAACCCAAATAGTACAAAAGCATAATTTACCTACTTTAAAAAGATTGAATTATCATATATACATGCAGCTCTATATTGTTTTTAGTAACATTTTGTAATTATTGGATCTGTGCATAATCATCTAGTGTATGAGGTTTAATGTATTTTTTTAACCGTTCAATTCCTTAATTGCACACACAAGGTATTCAACCAGGGAAGATTAAATTGCTATTTCACAACTATCAGAAAACTGGTTTAACTATCTTAACTAGACATAATTATGGTTTTGTTAAGGACTAACATTTCATGTTTTTAAAATAAACTACTGAAAATTTTTTAGTTTTGTATATACACTCATTTGTCAAAGGTCAATATTTAAAACACAATGTATTTACCACATGTACTTACAGAAACAAAGTGTGTAAAACCTTTCGCATTAAAAGATCTATAATCAAGTTATAATCAATGTGATTATTGCAGTATTGACTATAGTGTGAAGACCAAAATCCCTGGAATCAACAGACAGTGACACACATGTAAACTTGGAGGATTTTATTGAAAACGACAAGCCAAATTTCCGCTCAGGCGATGCTACCAGCATTGGAAGCAATCCTGGGCCACAGGTCTGCACATTCCTTGGCTACGGGTCCTGTGATAGCTGAGCCTACAAGAAACAACAAAAACCATTTAGCACTGCACCTGAGAAAAATCCCTATCAAGTTAAAATGACAGGTCTCACAGAGAACATGTTCCATCACGGATTGAGATTTAACAGCACGTGGCGACTGCCATCTCACCCAAGAGCAATGGGATTCACTATTCCTTCATTGACGACTCACCCAGCCACAGAGCAGACAAAGCAAGTGCTTTAAGAAGGGTACGAAACCAGCTCTTGAACTCATAACTCACCTTTCATTTCTCCTTTGTTATTCACTATGACCCCTGCATTGTCTTCAAAGTATAGAAACACGCCGTCTTTTCGCCGATACGACTTCCGCTGCCGTATCACCACCGCAGGATGCACTGGATTAAAAGGGGAAAGCTTTATAAGCATACACACCTGATCCTAATTCACATCAGCAAGACTCAAACCTCTCTAAGCCACAGCCTGTTCTTTGCATTTAAAAGCTCAAGCTCCAGGAATGTGACAATTCAGGTTCTGCGAACACTCACCCTTTTTCCTGAGCTCTGGCTTGCCTTTCTTCACTGTGGCCATGACCATGTCGCCCACACCAGCGGAGGGGAGCCTGTTCAGACGACCCTTGATGCCTTTGACAGATATGATGTACAGGTTCTTGGCACCTAAGCAAGAGAAAAGCAGAGGTCAATAACTTGAGTAATCAATAACTCCGCATATTCTACAATATCTTCATGCCTCCATTCAGACAGACATACAGGTCTGCTAACCCTCAGCTGGGTCTTTTCAAACCGGCAAACATTTGTTCCATCACGGATTGAGATTTAACAGCACGTGGCGACTGCCATCTCACCCAAGAGCAATGGGATTCACTATTCCTTCATTGACGACTCACCCAGCCACAGAGCAGACAAAGCAAGTGCTTTAAGAAGGATAACAAGCTCAAATACCGGTCGATGTCATACCTGTGTTGTCAGCGCAGTTGATGACCGCTCCCACTGGGAGACCCAGTGAGATACGGAACTTGGCTCCCGATGACCCACCACGTCCTAAACAAGAGGATGAACAAATTAGGAGTTTACAACGGTAGAATGAAACAACCAAAAGATGCCAGTCGCATCTGCTTGCCTAACCAGTAAGTAGCTTCATTCAAGTTTGCCTGCAAGAAATTAAATGACTTTAAACCAACTATGAATGCAATCACACTGACAGTGGGTAAACAACCATTTGGCCAATGGCACTGCAAAGCCTCAGTTACTTTAAGGCTATTTTAACCTAATCATTAAAGATTTGTTGCAAGATTCTTTACAGTGATGGAGGCATCAGTCACTATTAAACTTCACGGTCAGCAAAGACCAGATGAAAGCGAACAGTGGCTCAGGTTATCATTCTGCATAAGGCCATTGTTTTCCGTAAAAATAAAAAGTTAAATGAAGTGTGCAGGTTTATAACGTGTTAATTTTAGGGCGAGCTGTTCCTTTAGGTCTGCAAATGTCTGAATTGTTATCCATACGGTTGAGAGTAACAGTTGCGAATTGACATTTGCTACTTGATTGCACACGACATATAGCCATACATTATTTATGAGGACAATAACACTTGATCTATTAACTCAGCTGTGTTTGACTGCTCTATAACCGCTGAAAATCTCAAACGCATTTCGCTATCAAGTCACATGCGACTCGACTGTTAGTGTCTAGCCGCTTCGCTGCGTGTTGTGCTAAAGCGTCCAGTTCTCTTAAAAGTCACATTGCTTATTTTACATCACAGTTAACGTCAAACCGTGTTTCAAACCTTGCTTTCGCACAGCGAAGCTTCTGTCTGAAGTGTTTAAACATCATACTACTGGCTCCACGAGACTGAGTCTGCGTACCTAGCAAACATGGCTTCTCCTGCTAGCGGCAAACCTACTAAACTAGTTTTATTTAAGATATCACTGACAACCGGCGCCAATATATCCAAAATATAAGTTCTCTATGATCAATTAAACACATTTATTCCTTTAGGGGGCTTCAGTGTGTCTCGTTTTAAGGATGATTATGGATTTTCAGATGCTTCTTACCTCTCTTAGACATTGTCGCCGAAAGGGAAAGAGGAAGAGAGAGCGAAAGGAATGCTGGGATATAATCGTGCGCGTAGCACAGCTCTCACAGCATCCGGCGCGCACTTCAGCGCCATCATCCCTACATCGCCGCCTAGTGAGCCGTATGCATACTTTACTAACGCAGTTTACTTGTGACTTTTAGCCATTGATAATAGAAGTATAGATCCAAATAAAGCAAATATACAGTGACGTGTATGTAAGACACAGGCCTACATGAATAATATAATCTGTGAATACAAAGTTTATGAAATTAGGGGAAAAAATGAAGTAAAATAATGTTCCTAACAATGTTCTAAACATGCCAGATTTTGATTGAAATGAAGGCTTTAGAATCTTGACTCACAGTTGCAGATGATGTTACATTGTCACAATTTAAATTAAAATATATTTGTAATTTGTAAAGAAAGTGTTGGCGTTATATTTAGCCTACATGCATTTTGTAAATTAGCTGTGTTGAAGAAAATGTCTTTGAAATTGTTAAAATCTGCAAAACATTGAATATGCATTCATTCAGATTTTTAAATAACGAGACCAGGAGAAAATACTCAAACCTGAGATGATTTTAATACTCAAATTATATGTTTCCATTTGACCAGCCCTTTGAAAATATGTTTCTTATTGCATGCTCCTCTTGCTACCTAAACAAGAAGGTTAGTCTTCTTTAAGGAGAACATCATTTTACTGGTTATATACAATATATTTTCAGTATCAGTTTGGAATGAACATTGAAGTTGTTAATTAATGCATCATACTGGACATGAAATAAATCATTTAAACATCAAACAATATTTAAGACTTCAAAAGTATGTATTGTGCCCATTAAGACAACATGCAACTAAAATGAGATGAAATAATGGGGAATCACAAATAATGCTGTATAACTGCATCTTAGTAAGAAGTGGACACCATGATATACAGTAATATACACATTTTTACACTACCATTCAAAAGTTTGGCGTCTGTAAGGTTTTGAATAAGTCTCAACAAGCCTGCATTTGTTTGATCACAAATATAGTAATATTGTGAAATATTATTGCAATTTAAAATAACATGCTTTCGATTTAAATTTTTTTCAAAATGTAATTTATTCCTGTGATGCAAAGCTGAATTTTCTGCATCATTACTCTAGTTATCAGTGTGACTTCAGAAATCATCCTAATGTGCTGATTTGGTGCTCAAGAAACCGTGATACATTTTCAGGATTCCTATAAATATATTAAAATTTTTTTTTTAACATTTTCAATGTATTTAATACCACTTTTCGTCAATTGAACAATTGAATTCTGAACAAGTATAATAATGGAACATTTTATTAGTGCATGTTGCTTGTCAGTGGGTTGCCAATCTGGGTCAGGATGGAGGGGGTGGTGAGCTTGGCTAAAGAGGTCAGTATTGGCAGTTATCCCAGCGCAGGTTGTGTTTACCCTGGGCACAGACACCTGCATGGTGCTCTGCATCCCCTCCTGCCTGTCAGGAGAGCTGCTGCCAGGCACACTTGGCTTTACGGGATGGCATCCAGCCTGGGCGAGAACACTCTATCTTTCTCTTTCTCTGTCTCCTGCTCCTCCATCTGTTTGGAGGTGTTGTCGGAGTCAGTGGCTTCATTGTCTGCTCGTTGGCGCTCCTCACAGGTAGCGTGAGGGTGCGTCTGCCACGTTCCATCCCGGTAGGTGCAGAAACACACCGTCTGCTCATCAATCTCAACGCGTTCTCCAGCCGAGATCACGCGATTTCCAGCATAACAATTTGGCCCTATGAAAAACAGACATAAAGAGCATGAACCTCAGGATTTGGAGCTTCTCTTATAGGGATAGTTCACCAAAAATTTAAATTCTGTCATCATTTACTCAGCCTGATGTCATTCCAAACCTGTATGATGTTTATATGTTCAGTGGAACCCAAAATAAAAGAAGTCCATGGAGATTATTCTTTTATGTTCTCCAGAATAAATAAAGTCAAGCAGGTTTGGAACAACATGAGGGTGACTGCATTACGACAGAATATTCGTTTTTGAGTGAACCATCTCTTTAACCACTATTGACTACTGAATGATTGATCTCATATAGAAATCGCCAGGCATTTATACACACAAATAAATTACGTATTACGTATATACAGCATCTTTTGTTTTGAAATCTGTACACATTGCTTACCCGATTCTATATAAACGTTACATACACAAACTATCACACACAATCTGTCCACCTCATGCCTTCTGTTGTCAGGGATGGCCCAGTGCCCCATGGGTGCCTGCGCTATCCCAGCATGCCGTGAACTATTTCCTATTTTTAGACGGCATGGTAGTAAGCAATCCATCGAACAATTCCATTGCATCATTATTTTTCCATGACATCACCATGAACTATGCAGTAATCGAGAAGAAATCAATCAAAAATGAGAGGTGAGGGCTCCACACGTCATCAATTAAACTTCATTATTGATCCCCAAAACACAACCTTACAGGCCTCTCAGAACACAAACGGGTCTTGACAGATGCAGGTGTTTGTTAAAACTTGACATTATAGTGTTTATGATGTTTGACGGAATAGACATGCATGTGAGGTGTTGCATGTGCAAAAACTCTCACCATTTTTACACACAGGACAGCAATGGTTGGGTTCGTATACAGGATTCACACAGTGTAAGGCAGGGCAGCCGGATATGGTGCAGTAAACTTCTCTGTTGACTTCACACCGGCAGCGCTCACAGGGTGACAACTGTTTAATACAGGAACAAAGAGTCACTCTGGATTATACAACTTTAAATTCATTGAGGACATATTGATTGACAGGCCAGGGGAATTTCATTCAGATTGTCAGAGTCAGACGACTGCAACCAAACTTAGATCAACGCCTCTGAATTGATTAATATAAAATAATTTCTTTACACTTAAAAAAAAGTGTTTTTTTTTCAGATGTGTACACTCAGAAAATTCTCTATATATAACATACTAGATACTCTTTTACAAAATACAAAACTTTTACTGGGTAATTAAATATATAATTAACATATACAATTTAGGGGTAAATAAGACGAACTTGATATTAGGATGATATTACACTAGTGACTGCTGAGAGTGTGTAGCCTGTTTTGTTGCATACTCTAGAATGTTTTGTAAAAGTGTCTGACAAATGTAAGTTTTTATCCTACAAACATTAGTTCACTGACTAGAGTTAAACAAAACACAGATGTTAGGTAATTATCATGCAATTTTTATGATGTCCCAATTTGAATCTTCTCATTTCCTGAAAAGTGTTTTGATAAAAGAAAACCACATAGCCATTTCTGCACTGCCTGAAATCATCATTAGAATGTCCATGCAGAGCAATATATTGCAATATATTTTACAAATGTATTGACTCACCCTAAATTCCTCCAGCAATCTGTAAGTTTTTCCTCCGTACACACAGACTTTACTGACAGCTTCACACACGGGGCAGCAGGACTTGTATTTGATGCGAGTGCATCTCGGGTGTATACGCGGGCACTTGGGTCTGACGCACACGGGTCCATCCTCTGTGCAGGTGCAGGGACACGCTGTGGAGCTCGGATAATAGACCTCTCCGATGCTATAAACAAAACCTTGGTCGTCGATGCAGAACTTGCCGCGATAGTCACCGAATTCGTATTCCAGCTCGGATTTTGAAGAATACTCTGAGGCGCTTTGGAGAAAGAAGCACTGGAGCGCAAACGAGATGCAAAGGACGAGGGATCTCATTCTTACTGGCAGTATGTTGAGCTCTGGATTGTCATCATGCGCGTGGGGCAGCGCGTAAACATATGCCCAATGACATACACAAGAGAAAATGACCCTCCTCTGAATGTCACCATCACATTCAAACAAGCTTGCAGGCAACTGTATTTATGTGTTAAGTATGGCTTCAATAAGAAAGCTTTTTCTTTACATTTACTTTTTACATTAGCACGTGCTTGTGTTACACCTTTAGAATAATTCAAATATTTTGTAATGTTTTATATATATATAAGTTTATATAAGTTTTCAAAACTATCCCTAAAGACTTTTCCCTTAAAATACTATGGAAGTGGTGCATGCATGCACGCCTGGCCTGGGGTAGGATACATGTATCTCGCGTGAAGAGCTCCACAGAAACAGTAGTCTAAGTGAATATTTTTTAAAATTACACTACTTTTATTCCGTTTTCGCCATCTGCTGGTCAAATGACTGAAATGCATCGCATTTAAAGGATAAAATCTCCTTATTTGTACATTTCATGTAACTTAAAACTTAAAAGCTTGTCTTTTAAGACATTTTTTAGCATTTTTTTAAGAACTAACAAACATTTCTCACTTAAATTGTAGGGAAAAGAATGATAAGTTCAGCCAGGGATCCATTAAAAAGTCTCACTCTGATGGTTAACCACTATGCTGACAGAGCACTTTCTTTGTGTCAGACATGATATTGTTCTGTCCATTGCTCTTGTTGGGTTGCTTGCTTTTTGTTCTTTTGGAGGACCATGTCCGCTGAGCACCTCACCGGCCCCTAAATTCTGCCTCTGCTAAAGTGTGCCACTGCTTCTTGGCTAACTGCTAAAGATGCTGCCATTTAGTTATTTATTTATTTTTCAGATTCAAATTTGACTTACTACATCTGCTGTCAAGGGTTTGTTGACGAAGAGCTAATTAAATTATATTTACAAAATTACAATAAATAATTTCTTACAATAAAACACTTATTGAGTTAACATGATTACCTTCGTGTCATGTGACCGTTAACTAATTAAATAAGAGAACCATGTGAATATATTACATTTTTAAAAAAGTACTTTGGGAGTACTTCAGGTAAATATTTTAGGCAGAACCCTCTTGATTACAGTCCAATTACCGCTGCTTCTTCACTTTAAATTCAGGCTCAATAATTTATCTTCTATTTTAACTTTGTTCCTTTGACTTGTGTCACATGTCTGGCCTACAATGCAGCCAAATCAGCAAAGATCCAGTCGCTCAACACGGTGCCTTGATAGCTTCAGAATCCTAAAGTGATTTCAATGATCCAGCCAGTATTTTATCACAAATACAATACTTATGAAATAAACATTATACAGTACTATGCTTACATGACTTTATTTTATCAGTTGATCAGATTAAGATTTAAATATCATCTGAAAGGGTGAAATAATATGTTGTTACCTGACTTGTTAGTTTGACTCAACATCACTCAGATTCTTGCTGATACGTTTAATAATTTAGTTCAATTAGATTACACAAGCAAGAAAATCTGGTGACTCTTTTATGTATAATATTCTCGTTACACGTTTGTTGTAGCACGTGTTGAGTTATTAGACAACAGCGTAATGAAGACGGTCAACTAAATATAAGGTAGATATAAGGTAAATGGCATATAACATTAATTAGTCACACTTATTTTTTTATTAATCGTTATATATATATATTTGTTATATATATTTATATATATAGAGAGAGATATAGATATTTTTTTCTGTAAACCTAAGTATGTACAAAACAAACCTTGCGACTTTTACAACTAAATATTGCATCATTTGCATTGTAATTGTGTTTTATTAGTAATGACATGCACCGCCCACGAACTTTCATTGGATAACAATACACGTGATTATAATTCTGGAGAAAATGATTGGCCAGGACCGCTGATCAATAATTCATGAGGAGAAGAAAAACACACATGACTCATTTTCTTAACATTTTTAAACTTAACATTTAAACGTGTACAGTGACAGATGGTCTGATATTAGTGTACTCTATTATCAGCTTAGCGTGGTATTGTGATACCAGTAATATGTAGCGATACTTGTTTATCTCGACGCAGCAGGTTTTAGCCTAGTGGCGAGCGGCGTTACGTGTTTGTGCTGTATCAGCTTACAATTGTCCCCCCAAAATCCGTATCGTTTAAAAGTTGTTTTAGCTTGATTTTAAAGACTGCTGCCTCAGAGATGGCATCAGCAACGACGACGGATCCGGGTTTTAATCCCGGAGCTATGGGGTTACCGGAGTCTGTGGTCCCCGCTAGCATGTTTGCTCCATCGCGGGGATGCGGCGAGGATGACGGGGCGGAGGACTTCGAGGACGGGGAGATGTTCAACGGCGAGGCCGTGGATCTCTGTATTGACTTCTCCAGCAAGGTAGGCCTCAAAACAGTGTCAGCCTAGTCGTAGTAAAAGAATGCGTTTACAAGAATTATATCATTTGTACTACACGTTGGAATTTTGAAGTGACAATTTTAATCATGTTATTTAATTTTCATTACTGTTTGATATTTGCAGTGTTTTGCGAGCTGACCAGTGAGTGTTTTCATCTGTAGACCTAGTCTAAGCTAACCCGGCTATCTTTAGCGACATTTTTTAAAACATATTTCTGTATCAAATGCACCTGTCGTAGTGCAGTATTAAAATATGGCTTTCCGATTTATCCATCTTTGTGGGGGTTTAGCTGTAAAGCAAACTGATCAGAGACTGCAAATCTGCATTAATTCCAATGAATGAAATATGGACAGTTTGTCAGTTGTGAAGAAATGACAACCTCACAACACAATACCTGATGAAACATCAGCGCAACACAGAGGGGTTTCCCTTTAGAAGGAAAGGAGGAGATTCATCGTTACAAGAATGAGGAAGTCCATTTTATAAATCGACAACTTTTTTGTTTGTTTGTTTGTTTATGGTCCCAAAGTTTTAGCACCATGTAAACAACGAACAACATTTCTTCCTTGAAATATATTAACTAAAACAAAACATCACATCATAAATCTAAATCTACAACTAAAGGCTAATAAATAAATAGACATGATAGAAGACCTATACAAAAACATGCAACAAAATGACTAAAAATGTAACTAATATGTAATTACAGATATTAAACAACAAATTTAGGTTCTTCATTTCACACGTCCTCCATTTATCCCAAATAGTATAATTTTAATAGTTTTTGGCATATATTCCAGTTTTACTAATATCTAGTTATTAGTTCTGGTACTTACCGACATCTATTAAAATTTTAATAATAGTTAAAATGATATAGTTGGAAGTATATTTTACATCTTTCCTTGTTTTAGACACTAGTGTGCATGCATACAAACAATTTTTGTTCTTTCTAGTAGTATTTTTAATTGAACTCTGATGTCTCAGTCCGATCTCTTCTGACTAATCGTGGCACATGACAAAAGATTAGAGAGATGAAAAGTGTTACCAATATATTTGTATCTGTTTGTTTGTATTAATTATTATTTATTGGCATGGTTACTAATACCTAAGAAAAAAGTACCAGTACCTACTTCCTAATAGTACAAATATTACATGTAGTCCTTTAGTTATTATGACATACTTTATATGACGTGTGTTATATTTAAACAAGAATTAGAAAAATGTTGTCTTAAATAGTTTTAGAATATGTATAGCATGTCACCACACGACCTGGCTTGACACGTCAGCTATTCATAATATACTAGTTTAGGTTTGCATATCCACCAGTGCTCAGCTTTGATGGATGTGGGAACCAGGACAGATGACTCTCCGTGGCAGCTGCCTTCTTATCATTCACCAGACAGTGTCATACTGAGGGGAGGATCTGTTTTTGTGTGGCTGGAGCTGAGCACTGTGTTTTGCATAAAGCTTCGTCACTTTGGCTTGTGTAATATTACTCCTCATAACAACTGATGTAACATGCAGTAAAGCCAGGCAACTCTGTCCTTCAAGTCTATTGATGACTTCCGTTCTATTTACACTGGTGTTGAGTCAGACTGAGCCTTTGTACTGCATTTATGACTGCAACAAAACAAACAGAAGGAATGTTGTTCCACAGTCGTTGTGCATTTAATAGGATTCTTTTCTGTTATGTATCCTAGATAGCCCTGGTCAGCCCCAATGGGGAACAGTATGACTTACTACTACGGCAGCTGCGTGAGAGGATGGACGAGGGCTGCGGGGAGACCATCTATGTCTTGGGGGTGGGTTCAGGTGAGAAACCGAGATCAGAGCCTTGAGACTAATTTTATTTTTATTTGAAAGAATACCAAGCAGCTTGTCTCTCGCACTCTTTCAGATGGAGGTGACTATGGTTTAAATGAGAGTGATATGCAGGCGTCTGTGGCCACGGTACGGTCCATGTGTGAGCAGATTGAGGCAGATCTCATCCTGTTGAGAGAGCGTACCGAAGCTGGTGGCCAGGTCAGAGATTACCTTATTCGCCGTCGAGTGGGAGAAGCTGACTTCCTGGAGGTTAGGTGAGTGATGAGGAAAGTGACAGTTCAGTTTAACCAAAATAAACTCTTGGTCTAATGTACTCATGGTTACTCAAACATTATATACTTTTTTGTGGAACATAAAATGAGGTAGTTAGGAGAATGTCCAGGTTGACTGCTGACAGTGCAAAAGATCAAGAAGAGTTAATACAAGGATGTACACAACCTTTCAAATGTTAATGAAAACTTATATTTAGGAAGGAGACAGTAAATTGATTAAATGTGAAGACATTTATAATGTTACTGAATTTCAAATAAATGTAGTCCTTTGAACTTTTTATTCATTAAGGGACTTTATAACGGTTTCACAATATTAAGCAGCACAACTTTTTTTCAGCAATAATAATAAGAAATAATTTAAAAGAAATAGTTCACTCAGTGTATTAGAATGATTTATGAGGGGTTATGTGACACTGGAGACTGGAGTAATGGTTGCTTTGCCATGAAAGTAATATTTTTTTATTTTTTAAGATCTATTCAAATAGGTTAAAATGAATGTTTCACAGTTTTGATTAAGTAAACACAGCCCTGGTGAGCAGAAGAGACTAGACTTGCTATGATAGACTGAACAGCCGCAGGATTTCGTTTATCACATAAGGAAAGTGATTTGAGCTGGCAGACAAGACGATGGAAGAAGATTTAGGAAAAACAACGAAATGCTAAAGCACCTGTTTGGCAATATTTTGGTCTATTTTTATGTTTTGTTAATAAAAGTTCTGTTTCATAGTGAGTTAGTGTCCATTCAAGCACTTAATGCGAAATTGCGGCTAATTTATAAAATGTAAATGAAAGTAAAATGCGCTCAGGGATTGATAAGTTATTTAAAAGCAAAGGAAAAGAGGAGAACTCCAACGAACACAAGCCCCCAGGTAATACCGGTATTGCTGGTGTTGTCACGTATTGTTTAACCGGTGGGAAAATTTCCTCACTGTCACAACAACATTAGAGAGTCTTTCAAAAACATGTTAAAAAACGTACCAACCAAACTTTTTTTTAATGGTAGTGTAATGTATCAATGATTCATATAATCATATGAAGTGTAGCACATCAGTAATTCATATGATCAATATATTACAGGGGCATTTTAATGTCTTGTCTTCCAAATTCTAAGGAGCTTTTACCTTATTGACCGTTATAACCATTTTGCATTACTAACTCAAAGTGATGGCGTTTCCTCAGGGTGGCTGTAGTGGGGAATGTGGATGCTGGGAAGAGCACTCTGCTGGGTGTGCTGACTCACGGAGAGCTGGATAATGGACGTGGCTTCGCACGACAGAAGCTCTTCAGGCACAAGCATGAAATGGAGAGTGGCCGCACCAGCAGCGTGGGCAATGACATCCTGGGATTTGATCAAGAAGGCCAGGTAGTCAACAAACCTGACAGTCACGGAGGCAGCCTGGATTGGACAAAGATCTGCGAGAAGTCTTCAAAAGTCATTACCTTTATTGACCTTGCTGGCCATGAGAAGTACTTGAAGACAACTGTGTTTGGAATGACCGGCCATCTCCCTGATTTCTGCATGTTGATGGTAAGTGGGGGGGCTCATTAACCACATTAAAAATGGCTAGACTCCCTGTTAATCACAATACATTTTTAATAGTCTGCCACTGGTATGTTGCTTAACCAAGAACTGGCTACTCCAACAAGCGCAGCAAATACTGGTTAAAATGGTCAATTTTATTTCATTAAATAGATTAAAATAGATTTTTATAGACATTTCCTTCAGATGTGAATTTGGGCTAAAATGTGTGGCATAATATTGGACCAAACTTCATGTTGGGAGCACATTTATGAGACCAAAGTGCTATTAGGCCTATTAGGGTTTGTAACAGAGTGGTCTGATGATTGTTGACATCTTTATTTTTCTCTATTGCACAGATTGGAAGTAATGCAGGAATTGTTGGCATGACCAAAGAGCACCTGGGCTTGGCGTTAGCTCTCAATGTTCCTGTTTTTGTGGTGGTTACAAAGATTGACATGTGTCCAGCTAATATTCTTCAAGGTGAACCCCAATAACCCCACTGCTTAATTGACTGTAAATTATGGAAAGCTGTAGCCATACTAACAAACACTAATGTAACACTGTCTTTTCAGAAACCTTGAAGCTCCTGCAGAAAATTTTAAAGTCTCCTGGATGCAGAAAGATCCCCGTCCTAGTCCAAAACAAAGATGACGTCATCGTCACAGCATCCAATTTCAGTTCTGAGAGGTGATGCCCCACTACACGCATTTTTGCTTATTGCTGACTTTTAACCTAGTTATTCTTCAGACTCACATATATTTGTTTGTTTTGTAGAATATGCCCCATCTTCCAGATCTCTAACGTCACAGGAGAAAACATGGACCTGCTGAAGATGTTCCTGAACCTGCTCTCCTCCAGAAGCTCGTTCAAAGACCACGAGCCTGCCGAGTTCCAGATAGATGACACCTATTCAGTACCAGTAAGCACGTTGTCTGTCTCTGCTTATATTTATGTGTGTCCCCTCTCTTAACAGTCCAACTGTTTTTGGTCAGGGTGTAGGAACAGTAGTGTCTGGGACCACGTTACGAGGCCTGATTCGACTCAATGACACTCTGCTTCTTGGACCAGACCCTTTGGGGGCTTTCCTCTCCATCACTGTCAAATCCATTCACCGCAAGAGAATGCCTGTGAAAGAGGTCCGTGGTGGACAGACGGCCTCTTTTGCTCTGAAAAAGGTATGTGGTGTGGGCTTTAAACTATTAAATATTTAGGAGCCAAATGAACTCTTTCCCTGTCAGCAACACAAACACAAAGTTGCCAGCCACAAACAGCATTTTTGGTAATTTTCTCTCAAATTGAAAACTGGATTTATTTGTTCATGAACTGGATCTCATATATCTTGCTGTGTATTACAACATTCCTCCTCACTTCTCTGTCCTTCAGATCAAGCGCTCATCAATAAGGAAGGGCATGGTGATGGTGTCACCACGATTAAACCCGCAGGCATACTGGGAGTTTGAGGCAGAGATACTAGTTTTACATCACCCGACGACCATCTCGCCTAGATATCAAGCAATGGGTGAGATAACATGCACTTGCACACTCTTACATGCAAATATGTGGGATTTAATTCTCACTGTTTCTCTTCTTGTCTCTTCCTTCCCACAGTGCACTGCGGTAGCATCAGACAAACGGCCACGATCCTCTCCATGACCAGAGACTGCTTACGCACAGGAGACAAAGCCACCGTACACTTCCGCTTCATTAAAACCCCAGAGTACCTGCACATAGACCAGAGGCTCGTGTTCAGAGAGGGAAGAACTAAAGCTGTGGGCACCATCACAAAGGTCAGCTTCATGGGGTGTAAGATTTGAGGGTATAGCTTACAAATGCATGCAAGTGTTTAATTTAGTGCTGTTAAGAGGAATGCATTAACTCACATGTGCTCAGGGTGCTAGTGATTAGATCACGGCAGCGGTGTGGCTCATTCTTGAAGCAAAGTTTCGTCTGATTAGATTGAGGCTGCGTGCGTTTAATCTGTGAAGACCGTACAGAATGACGCGTTCAGTGTGAGAGAGTAAACAGTAATAGCATGTGCAGCAGCAGACTCCCCGGGTCCCAATGCTTTCGGTAAGGAGTACTAATACAGTAGGGGGCGCTGTTGGCCTACTTCTAATTAAATGAAAAGTAAAATACCCTTCACAAATAACATTTGGGCTGTGTTTCTGATTAAATAGAACAGTAATTGAAGCCATAAAAAGTATGTTTTGATTTAATGGTCAGAAGCTATAACTTGCATGGAAAAAAAAAAACGACAACCATGACACTTGAATGAATAAATCAGTATATATAAAATATAATTTATGTAGTATTTTTTTTTTTAACAAATCATAGAGTTTTTACAACTCTTTTTCTTACATGTACAGATGTTAAGCCCTAAAATAAAATGTGAGGGTTAATACTGCATCTTTCTGGAAACTGTAGTGATTGATATATAGTTTATTCATAGTTTTTAAAGCTTCAAAGTACTGTCAAAAAACCTTCATTATTGTTTATTTAATTCTAACAAATAAGTTCTTGTTTAAAAACTAACCAAATAAAAATAGAAAATCCTTATTTTTGCACAGGAGAGACTTGGCTGTTTCCAAATAAAAGGAAATATATCGGTATCGGCCAAAATGAGTTGAAAAATATTGGCATATTGGATATTGGCAAAAATCCGATATCATGCATCCCTACAAACCACACGAGTTTCAGCCAGAGCTTACACGTCAAGGCTTTTGCACACAGAAACATGACAACAACCACTATAAGATAATAAACATGCAATTATATTAGGATATGATTTGTATGTGATTTTCTTGAGATTTGGATTTTTTTTATTATAATGAATGTGTAACATCTGAAATGCTAATTTGTACAGCCATACAAAAAGGCTGCAAGTAGCGTATTTTAACAACAGTAAATGACTAAATTCCACAGGTGATCCCAAAAGGAAGTTATTACAAACACTTGATGGTGGTTTAAAGTCAGTTTTGTGTAAAGGTGTAGTATTAATCTCAAAATTGTCTAATGTAGCATGATGCTAATGTTAGCTCTAATGCAGCTGCAGAACAGGTGCAGTTCTTCATAATGCATTTTTGTCATAATACTGCATGTAAGGTCACAAGAAAATGTTTTGTTGTATTTATTTAGAAATACTTTTGATAATAGTTAATAGATGTGGCTTGATAAACATTTTATTGCCAGAGTAAGTTGATAATGGTTGAATAAAAATAGAGTAGTGATCAAATAATTCTAATGGTTATGTATCAGACCTGGCAGAGGTGTGAAAAGTTCTCTTCCCTTAAACTAGTTTGCCATGCATTTCTTTATTTCAACACATTAAATAGGTGAACCCTAGTATTTTAAATGTGTGATTGATCAGAGTTTATGACTGTTAATGTAACTGTTAACTGTTATTAAAAATGTTTTAATTGACAGGACTAGATTCAGTATTTTCCAGCTAGTTGATCACTTTTGTTCTTTTGGCTTGCAGTTGCTTCTGTCAATAAATAATCAGCCGTCAAACTCTAAACCTCCGCAAATCAAGATGCAGTCAACAAAGAAAGCCCCGGCTAGAAGAGAGGATGGAGTGGCCCCGTCCAATGAGGAGAGCGCTAGCACAGGGTCGCCAGCTGTCCAGCAAAACATACCGCAACAGGTAATAACGACAGACGAGGAGAGGAACACTAAATATAATCTGTGTTATGTTCAGATTGTTGAGTAGGCTACGGGCAATTTGTTCTTTCCTGCTGTGTTTTGTCTGATCTGTGTGGTCTAACAGCTTTCTGTCGCTTTTTTCCCCTTCACCCGTTTTCATTTTTATTCTCACATGAAATATTTACTTCACCTACATCATGCTCTTCTGTTGTGCTCATCCCTCTTCACTTCCCATAAATTGCTCCGTTTTTGCTTTCGTTTACCTTTTTTGTTTCACACTTCTTACTGCTTCAGACAGAAATGGACGAAGACCCTCAAAACAAAGAGAACAAGGTAAAACGAGGGACAGCAAGTGACTCACTCATTCCCAAGACTGCTAATTACCCCCCCCCTCACAGGAACTGTGCTGTTTATAGAGTCTCAACATCCTGAAAGCACAGTGATGTGCATGATGCATCTTTTACCCAAATTAAAATGTGGAAATGAGTGAGGCTTGTGACCAAGAGGGTGGTCGTGTTTAATATTGACTAGTTTGGGAGTTGTCTCGCTGCACAGGATAATGAACACTGTGCCTAAATGCAGTTACAGGAACACTACAGAGTACTAGTATTTCGTGTGATGGGCAGAGTTCTGTATGGCTGACAATCACAGATGACTATTAAGAAAACTAATTGATAGAATTTTTATGAGTTTTGTTGAAACTTAGAATTTTAGGTATTTACCAAAATAATTTATTTATTATTATTATTATTATTTTTTTTTTTCTGTATGTCAGCTATTGATGTAATTTTAATGGAAGTTATGAATACCATCTCAAAGGTTAAGATTTAAAATTATTTTAAATTGATCCATCTAAAATTCAAATGAACAAAATTCAGATCGTTGTCATTTTTATAACTGCATGGAACATTTGAAGTGTATAAATTTATATTTTAATCATTTATATTTAATCAAATATCATAATATTTATTAATAAATAACTTTTAGAATTAAATATTAGTTTTTATTAATATTTTGAATTCGTTTTTTTTTTTTAAATGTCCATTTTGAGTTTATTTTTGAGTTTATTTCTATATAGTTAAAATTTTCCTTTCAGTTTTAATGGTACATCAATTGAAACTGGAAAAAAAAAAGAATTGAAATAATGTTTTATTTAATTTCAGTTTAGTTTTAGGTTTGATTTAGGTACTTGCTATGTAATTATTCTGCGGTGCTGCTTATTACTATTACTATATTTTATATTACTATTTTATAAAATAATAGTAATGTAATAATAGTAAAATGTACTATTTTACTATTACTTATAGTTTTTGTTCTGTTGCAGTGTGAAGTGATAATATCAGGGTCAAGTGTAAAGTTTCGAAGTCAACAATCACCTTATAACTTTCTTTCTGCATTCTTCTTGAAGCCAAAGTCTGGAGGCAGAAGACGAGGAGGTCAGCGACACAAAGGCAAACCTCAAAGCAACTCCACAGTGACCCTCGCTGGTGCGGTCGGGGGCTGCTAAACTCCCCCTTCAAGAGTCCAGCTCACCCTCCATGTTTTACTCTGGCCTTTTACCTGCCCGCATGGACCAGACCACTTCGATGACCAGGCTTAAGAGCTCACAGAACCAACATGCACATCGTTTTGTGAATTTTAATTTATTATAAGACGTGCGTGTGTTCGTAGACTGTATATACCGTAGATATTGAGGCTATAGGACACATTCTGCATAGTGGTTTGGTTCTGGCTGTAAATGTCAACTTAAGAAGGATAAACTTGAAGTCTGTTTCTTCTTGCTGAACGTGACATCAAGTACTTGCTCTATGACTGTCATTCTTATCACATTTTTAGGATAATCCCATTGGAAATGATGTAAAGCTCTGGCGGATGAACTCTTCATTATGTAGTTAACAGTTTTTAAGGGACTTTTAACAGGACTTGTCACACAATTGCATTGAATTTGACTTAGCATTGTTTTTGTGGACCATGACGATGAGAAGTGGATGGATTCCAGATGCTTTGGGTGGGTGTCATGACCTGAATTCATTGGGGGCTGAAGACACTGTGACTGCGACGTTTGCTGGCAGCTAGTTTAGTGTGAAATACGCGATTGGCAATTAAACACGCTTTGAAATCTACTCGCACTCATTGCTAATTACCTCGTATTACAGTTTATTTACTCTTCCCCAAATCCTTGGTCAAGCTGAACAAATCATTTGAGCATTATTAGGCCTGACAGGCTTGGCTCAGGTTCTGATAACATACTCCATTATCAAATGACTACCCAGTGAAATATACATGGAGTAAGGGACGAAGAACAGAACGTAGATCTTAAGGGTATAAAATGTGTATAATAGTTCATGTTTGGGAAACTTTACAAACCAGTGCCAGTTGTTTTTAAGAAGAACATTTTATTAACCCTTTTTTTCCCCCCCAGCTGTGATCTATAGGCCTTCAGAACACTTGCTGTAATTTCTTTTAGATGGTTTTACTGTTCATTGAGGTTACCTTCATACCTGGACCATTCTCTACGTTTACATGTGAAACTCATTTTCAACTACCAATATACAAATAAACCAATGTTCACAATATCAGCAGTGTGTGTGATCCTTGTTATGCTGGTTTAGTTGAGTTTGGGAGCTCTGTCGTATATATTTACTGATGTCTAGCATTTTACATTCTAAACAATTAATCATTAAGCTGCTAGTTGACAAGAACTGAAAATTCTATTTTATAAATTATTTTATTGATCTTATTGTGACTACTTCATCTATGCATGTTTCATAACAAAAAGACCTACATTTTTATTAAAAGGTCATAACTCCAGTCTTTCATGAGAAATGTCAGACTTCTCGAGTCAGTCAGCTTAAAGGGTTAGTAAACCCTGTCATTATTTACCCAAGTTGTTCCAACCCTGTATACGTGTCTTTGTTCTGTTGAACACAAAATAAGATACTTTGGGGGAAAAAAGTTGTGGAACATATGAGGACTTCCATAGTATTTTTTCCCCATAATATGGAAACCAATGTGGACCTTCAGCTGTTTGGTTATCCATATTCTTCAAAATATCTCGTTCAACAGAAAAAAAAGTCATACCAGAAGGGAAGTAAATGACAGGTTTAAAATTTTTGGTGAACTTTCCATTTAAAATCACTTTTTTTTTTTTTTAACAGACTCCAGTCTATGCCTAAACACATAGGTTTGTAGCGGATTTATTTTATGTACTATTATTATTCAGTGCTGTCAAACGAATAATCACATCCAAAATAAAAATTCTTGTTTACATATGTTGTACTATGTGCATGTATATATTTCAGAAAAATGTGTGTATATATATATATATATATGAAAATGAATATATACATGTGAATATTTTGAAAATATATACTTGGTGTGTGTGTGTGTGTGTGTATTTATACATACATAAATAAAATATACACAGAACACATATAAACAAAAAACATTTTGGATGCAATTAATTGTGATTAATCGTTGACAGCATAATTATTTATTATGAAAGAGCTAGTTTAATACGTTTTGAAAGGTGCTTTTGATTATTTGGGGTATTTTTGGATTAACTTCCAGTATTTTCACTTGAATGTATGTCACAAAACAGAATATCTGTCCTCCATTTCATTTTGACTTCAATACATATTTTAAACAATCTCAAGTTGAAGACCTCTAGGATTACGACTAGCGGCACACAACTTCACATTTCATCTCTGCTGATTGTCATATTATAAAAAAAGTCAAGTCACACACAAAGACAAATTACACACACTTTTACAGATATAGATTTTTATTTACGTACACATGATCAGTGATCGTGGATATGATCTAAAGCCCTGCGAGTCTGGTCATGCTCAACCATTACAGACTAATTTTTGGTTCAAAACAACCATGACTACCAATTACAAGAACTATAAAATGGACCCTTTTTCTTTCATTTACTCTAACATCTAATTGTGCCACTGCAGGCTCTTGCAGAGAAGACACACAAGGCTCTTCTTCAGAGTGGCACAAGTCCTTCTTCTATTCCACATCTCAAAACAAAAAAGGCTAAATACTAGTTTTCTCTTTTTTTTTTATACTTTATACATGGTTTATAAGAAATAGCAAAATATATAACACAAAGCTGATTCACTGCCACACCAACAACACTGAATCAGTACTGAGGCAGATTCAGTCAAGTGTTTTAATGCTGCAGTCTGAACACACAAGAGAAGTAGACGTGACTGCAGTGAATGAGCTTCTCTGTCACCCGCCGTCTTTAGTTTGCCGTGAATGTAACTGGATGTTCCGGATGTGGTGTGGTACCCACAGGATATTTTTTAATTATTCAGTTTTTTTGGAAACAATCATAATTGGAAAGTCATCTGAAGATAATGAAAATGTGTTTAATCTTTAATTGCACATGTCTGATATACACAAACGTTATCATCCAGACACTGAATAAGCTCTTCAAGAGCCAGAGCCATCTTTCCCACTATCCAGAGATCACCGGCAGTCAAGACTACTTAAGAGTAAATGAACAAAAGGGTGCAAATCCTACATTCATTCATGACCACCCTAGCCGTGCCCCAAATGGTGCAACATTTATTCAGCTTCGGAGGAGAGGAAGTGTTTGCAGGCAGTCCTTAGTCTGATTCTGTGTGAAAATTGGCAAAGAACTCCTCCTTTGTACAGACAGACTCTTGCAAGAGTCACAAAAAGTGAAACTATTGTGCCTAGACACACAAAAACTCACCATTTCAGCCATGTGACATAAAGCTAGTGAATGAACATGAATTTCACGTGTGATCCCTGTTTTTCTGCAGATGGAGAGTGATTTGGTCTAGGTGTTTGAGCTCACAGGAAGTGTGTGATGGGTTAGCCATCGATATCCCAGCTGAAGAGGTGATGCTTCACCAACATGTCCTGAACTCCCTGCTTCAGAGGCTTCTGCTCCTTCTCCTGGAAAAAGAGTGATGTAGAGTGAGCCATCCCGCACTGAGCTGATTAAACGATGCTCTGCTGCCTCCAATGGTTCAACTAATTCAAAACTAACGGCTGTGCTCAGCATTCCTGCTGATTTTCACCCCTATCCTGCTGTAATTAAACATGGCACTCTATCAGTGCTTGAGAGCTCGAGACAAGAAGGTCACAGTGACACGAGAAGCACGGTGCACTAACACCACCTCTAAAGGTCAGGGCGGAAACTCCTCTACAAGCTAACATTAGCACTAATGGTCTCATGTTTCATTCACTGAGGAATTCTCAACACCAGGTAATGCTATCTACAGACAACAGTCTAAAGTCTAAATCCAGACTGAAGAGAGGATCTATAATTCATAAATCACCCCATTAAACACCTGGCAATCCCACCCTGAACATGACAGCAATTTACCGCAGGAAGTCTGTCAGACACCCAGAATATTCACCCCTAAAACCTTTTTACACAAAGTCTGAATTTATGCATGACAAGATTTTTTGAATTAAACTATAAATTCTTATCCCAAAAGAGATATAAAATGTTAAGATAAAAAATTGAGAGTGGCATCTTCCAGTGAGTTTATCGACAACATATTATAATATTTAATGCCACCATTCAAAGGTTTGTAATCAGAAAGATTTTTTAAAGAAATGTATACTTTTCTTCAGCAAGGATGGATTAAACTGATCAAAAGTAACATTAAAGACGTATGGAAAACTTTCTATTCAAAAATTTTAAGCAGCACAACTATGACTGTTTTCAGCACTGATAATTATAAATGTTTTCGAACACCAAATCAGCAGTGATTTCTGAAGAATCATGTGGCAATGAAGACTGGAGTGATTATCCCTTTCAGCTTTGCATCACTGGAATAAATCTATTTAAAATATATATTAAAATAGGAAATTAAAAACTGTATTAATTCACAATAGTTTTACTGCATTTTTTATCAAATAAATGCAAGCTTGTTAAGAGAATTCTTTCAAAAACATAAATGACTGAATTCTTATATTCAGATGATTCAAATGGAGCGCTGGTAAAAAGTGATTAAAGAATCAGTATTAGTTTCAATGTGAATAGCTGTGGTACATAATTAGTTTTGGTCATTTAGGTGTTGGTGTAAGCAGGTCTTTTTCTTTTCAAGCACACTGGGATACAAGCATCTGTCTGAACTCAACAGTGGAGAGTAGTATTTGCTTTTAGAGTTTCATTAGCATTCCTCACAAAAGCTGCTGAACTGGTTATTAAAGGTTTAGATGGCATTATGTGAAGTCACTGTGTGAACAGCAGAGCAGAACACACCAAGCACTACTACTACCACCACTGACCGCTTCCACAGCTAATAACCAAGCAGCAGGCTAGGTACTAGTTACCAGCATTACCTAGAGGTCCCAACTAAAGAGGTGATGTTGAACCAAGACATCCACCACTTCTGATTTGAGAACAGGAGACTTCTGGAATGGCAGACAAACACGCAGACGCATGTTAGCCTGTGTGTGTGTGTGTGTGTGTGTCTCAGTGTGTGGGAGGACATGTGAGACGTTGACTGAATCTGAGTGGACGAAGTGTCAAATCTCTCACCTCTTTTTTGGTTGGCAGCTCACAGTCTTGAGAGAGACTGAAGGCAAACTTTGAGAGAACTCTGAAAGCAGCACATACAAACCCATGTCAGTAACACACTCCACATCAACCAAAATAACATTAATGCCAGTCATTTTAGCATACAGGATTGACCAATTCATTCAGATCATTCTACATTTTTCCTGATGTAAAAATGGGTGCGACCATTTGTAAATTATATGGGTATAGCTTCCAGCCATGGTTTTTAGTGTATTTTTCATCACATAAATGCAACCTTAAGAGATTTCTTTCAAAAATAATAAAAATGATTTAATTTATCTTTTATTCAGGTGATTAAAATAGAGAACTGGCAAAAACTGATTAAACAAAAAATAATTTAGACCAATTTGTGAAGACATTTGTTCCAACAATAATCACTAAGGCTTATGAGAACATATATTTATACTCTTTAACAATAATAAAATGAAGATCAACAGAATTAATCACATTTTGCAACTTTAGTTCTGTGACTAGTCTAAACCAGAGGTCCTTGGGTCAAATTTTTGATTTTGTAAAAAATGTATAGTAAAATGTATAGTAAAAGAAATATATGAAGAAAGCATAAAATATTAAAAATGTCACTAATGAATATTTACAGAGTAATCCACTATTTTGTAGAGGGGTCAAAATGACACACTGTACATTCCTAAACCCTGGGTTACTGAAAATTAGAAACCAGAACCATTATTTTCTTAGAAACCAGAAAAAAGAATATTTATGGCACAAGACAGTTATGTTCAATGCAGCTGTTTTGACAGAAGCAAACAACATACATTTATAGTTTCAAAGTCACCCACATTTAGTTTTTGATCTTTGAAAATGTGTACAATTTAACAGTTTACTTCTGGAGCCATACTGAAATTTTGGAACATCTCTGGAACAGAACCATTCGGGGCCTTAACAATGAAGATACCAGATGCCAAAAGGAAAGGTTGTTGAGACCCAATATCTAAAAGGGCATTAAGACATATTTAATACTTCTTGAGTTACAGGCAAGCAAATCTTGGAGAAAAAAAAAAAAATCTTGAAAAGTGCTTTTTTTCCCCATTTTTTGAATGGTCACCATTGACATATAAAGTCTACTAAAGTTATCAGATTTTACTAACAGAGCTACCAATCTCTGTGTGAATTAGTATAATGATGCTGCCGTCTTTTTAATTTTACCCCACTGTAATTCGTCTCTGAACCCCAGATGAAAATTGTCATTGACCCCATCTTTATAAAACAGAAACTTATAGTAAATATAGATCAATGATTTTTAATATTTTGGCTTTGATCACTATGTTTTTATCTTTCTTGAGGACAATATTGACAAAATGAAAAAAAGAAATGGTGGAAGAGCCTGGGAAAATTTGGTTGATTTTTCAGAGAATGACACATTAACATTAGAAAATGTCTTTCTTTATACTGTATAATTATTTTTCAGTTTACACTTCTTTTTAAAGAAATTCTGAGCTCAGTTTCTGCCCATCATCAGAGACTCTTACCTGAGCTCACACTTTATCTGAACCCAGCCAGGACTGCGCAGGAAGGACCAGGGATGGTACCATTTCTCCACAGCACTCATACTGGAACACAAGACCTCCAGCCACAGATGCAGCACCTGCTCACTAACACAACACACACAGACAAAGAGAGTAATGCCGCATGCCTGCACCATGGGAAAATAAGACAAAACAAAGATGGTGTGAGCGCAGGTTGACTTACTTTAAGCCCACACAGATGAGCGAGCGAAACTTGACGTCCATCTGAACGTGAACAGCATCGTGGCTCATGTTGACAGACTGCACTGCCTAAGATGAAAGACAAAGAGCACTCAGTGTACAAACATAAAACCAGCGCTCAACCACCCTAATCACTCATAAAACATCTTCAGGTCAAAACTCACCCTGTAAAGAAGCTCTTCAGGTGTGAGCACCTTCCCATCTTCATCTAACCTAAAGAGATGAAGCGGCTATCACATCAGCAAAGTGCCATTATGAAAACTAGAGAAGGTGAGATCTTATGTATGTACATGTCTCACCTGTAGGTCTTGCAGAGCACCAGTCTGGAGTAGACAGAGTTGAAGTCTCTTTCCACTTCTCTGCTGGCTGCCTGTGCTCAACACACACACAAATCTTGACATACACCTATCTAAATGTATATTACTTTCTTTAGAAAATACAACCTGCTCCTACCTCCTCGATGAAGAGCCAGGGGTGACAGGGTCCTCCCAGTATGGAGGGCTTCTTCAGGCCGTGCTGAAAGATGGCCTTGAGAGCAGGACAAAGCGTGCCTCTGACCAAGTCATTCACTGCCTCAGTTACAGTGTCATCTCCTGCCAGAGAGTACTGGACGACAAGAAGGTGGGCATGAGACAATTACGTCGTTTATCCCCTATTAGCAGAATTTCAGACACAGTCCAAAAGGAAAGCAATTACCTCTTTACTTCGTTCATCCAAGACTTCCACGAATTTTGCAGGAAACCAGCCTGATGGGACAAAAGGTTTGTGGCAAATACTGGTTGGTGTAAAAGTTGTAAGTAGGTTATAAGTGTAGCTGGAACCATTTCTGAAAATCATAATTAAATGTTCAGTGCTTATTCTAATGGCATCTCAGCTCACCTCTCAGACCGTTCAGCTCTCCAACCCAGCAGTGCTCATCTTTCTGTGAGATGATCTGAGAATCAACACAGAAATACAGTCAAGGAACAAAGGCGAGGCATTGCTTAACATGTTCAGATGACAGAAGCAGCAGGTGCTCACTGTGATGATGTCATTCTTCCGAAAGCCCAGTTCATCATCGTCGTGCCGTTCAAAGTCCAGCAAGGCTTTGGCTCGTCTTCGACGATTCCGAGACACAACCAAGAAGTTCTCGTGATCCCTCTGATGACTCTCCATAGAATAGTCTGGAGTCAAATCCTAGAGAGAGAGACAAGAAATGTATAAACTAGCATTGTCTAGTAAAATAAAAAGTTTTTGTTTGCATAATATATGTGTATTGTGTATACTATGGTAATATAATTATATTATAAGGTAATATAATAATAGTAAATGTATAAACATGTCAGTATTTTTTTTTTTAAATATACCGCATTTGTGTATTTATATGTACATAAACACAGTACACATACAATATTTTATGCGAACAAAAACTTTTAATATTTTTTTACTACTACTACTACTAATACTACTAATTATTATTAAATTACAATAAATTTTGTAATTAATAATGATGATTATTATTCCAATAATTCCAATACTTTATTTATTTTTTCAAATATTACAATAATTAAAATTATTAATATTAATATTATTAAACAATTACTATAATTATTATTATTAATGAAATAAAAAGAAAGCTGGACAAAAGGTTTTTTCCCAGCTTAATTTTAATATGGCAACCACAGAGAAATTCAGCATTATCAAATGAGATATCCGCACTGACATCTGCCTACGTAATGATTATGCTTGATTAATAACTGTCCATGACTCATAGTTGTCTGTTTACTGGGAATGCCAGTGTGCAGCTAATTTCTTGATGCATAGGCCTAATTTACGCAATTCAACAAAACAACTCAGTGAGTCATCAGGTACATGAGTCAGTGTTGCTGTTTCAGTGCAAATGTTCTGTTTCTAATTGAATTATTCCTGACAGATTCTAGAAAGTGATTCATGTGATCGAGTGGCTCTTACAGTGCTGCAGTTGCGGGGGTCCAGGCAGTGAAAGTGCTCTGCGGTCCGGTTGATGGCTTCTCTCAGTGCTGCCACCAGCTCCGTCTGTTTAATGTTTTTGGCCTTCAGCGCCTCCACCTCGTCCTCCCCCCAGAGAAGAGAGCTCAGGGTGGACTTCCTACGCAGGCTCTGTCTGCGGACCACCTAAATAATGACACACACCTACAAATGAGCCTGAATTTACACTTTGTACATTGCAAATAAAGTGTGCCAAACATGTGCATCACAGATGATGATCCAAAGTGCCATTTATGTTCTCAACCTTGTTGAGGTTGGTGTGGAGGGAATGGGAGTTGCCGGAGTTGAGCTGGGCCTGCTCTGCCAGGATGTAGGCAAGATGCTTGTGTCTGTGTGCATCCAAGCTTTCCTGAGACAGAGATCCTGCCAGACGCACAGCCTCGCCCAGCACTGCCGCTCCGTCCTCTAATTGACTGGGCAGATCCGAGAGGGTGTTAAAGATGGATGCTGAGTTCTCAGATGATACCAGTTCCTCCTCCTTTACAACACAAAAAGAAGCCATTATCACTGACTGTGTGTTAAAAATCAAACACTCATCACTGATAGAAGTCTTTGAATAAAGTTAAACAACCTTGATCTTCAGCATGCCCAGAGTAACCTGGAAGAGCACCACTGAGCCCTCGTAGAAAAGCAGGTCCCAGATTCGCAGCAGGATGCGGATGTCCACCACACTGGCAAAGGCGGTGAGGAACCAGTGCAGCGTGATTAAAGAAAGCTCTGAGAGGGAAAACATCAACATTTGAAAGCTTTTTACTGTACATATTTGGAGGAATAACTCTTTGCAGGCAATATTTTGGAGGCTGTTTGTCTCTCACCAATGTCATGCTCCTGTAGCAGCTGGTCTAGACTCGGCAGATACTGCACTATGAGCTGTCTGAGCACGCGCTGGTCGGTTTGAACTCCCAGCAGCGTGGAGGAGAAGTATGAAGGAGGCAGCAGGTCCTCTATCAGAGCACACATCATCCACAGAGCGTCCTCCTCCTCCAGAAAGAGCAGCAGACAGGACACCACCTGTATCAAAGACAAACGCACACCTCAGAGTCTGACACCCGATGAGCCAAACGTCAGACAACAGAGAGACAGTGATTAGGTTGCTTCCCACCATGCCTGTGCCCTGACAGTAGCCGATGTCTGGATACAGCCATGCCAGCCCTCTCAGGACCCGCCTGAGCTTGGGCACCCCCACACTCGACAAGGTGTTGAAGCACGCATTAGTGGGCATGGTCCGCAAAAGATCCTTTTCTATCTGCAGCACAGACAGAGAGAGACAAGCATAATAAAAACAATATTGGAGGATGTCTATGAAAAGTCTGACGTGTGTGCATGAATGAATTTAAGCTTTCAGTTGAAATTAAAAACTTCTAATCAAATAAAATGCTTATCAATGTTACCTGCAACAATCAGCAAGTTAAAATAAGTAGAAAATTATTATTGAAGCAGATTTAAAGTAGCTTGGTTTTTAAAAGCATATCTTGAGTCATCTTTTTGTGAGTTTATGTATTTTAAGACACTGTAATACATATATTTTACAATAATTAAAATGAATGTTTTACGTGTGTTTTTAATACTGAAGTAGACTAGTGAGTAGACAAAGTGAAGTGGGAGAGAGTATGTGTATGTGTGCACTGTCTATGAGTTTATTGCCACCAACTTCAATAAGCTTTTAACATAACTGCTAATATTATAGGCTCCTGTTTCTGGTATTTGTAAGTATCAAATCAAATTTAAATGACACAACAGTTTAAACGTTTGAGGTCTGTATGATGCATTTGTTAGTTAATGTAAAAACAGTGAAATATTAATACAGTGTAAAAGATTTTCTTTCCTAATACATTTTCAAAAGTAATTTATTCCTGTAATGGCAAAGCCAGTCACTGTGTCAGAAATCAGGTTCAGAAATCATTTTAATATGCTGATTTGGGGTTCAAGAAACATTTCTTATTGCTGTCAATGTTAAATCAATTGTGCTTTTTTTTTTTCTTTTTGTGGAAAACATTTATTTTCATAGTTTTTTTTTTTCTTCAGGATTCTCAGAAAGCTCAACAGAACATTTCTGATAAATCTCTGAAAACATCACATCTGTGTCAGATATGACATGTACCTGTTTGGCTGCTGTGGTGTCATCATTAGAGCTGTTTTTGACGATTTCCCTGTAGGAAATTTCCGATGTTCTCTTTTTCTGCAGGGCCCCTGACAAACGCATCCACAACTGAGAGAATGGATATGAAAGAGACAATGAGGAAAAAGACAGATAAAAACACACAGATCCAGCAGAGATGCAGTTGGAAGAAGCACCGCTGTTCTCTTGGGAATCTCTGAAAATAGCAATACAGCATAAACAAGATATTACCAAGACATCATGTCCTATTTCAGTGACTCTAAGAATCCCTCAAGCATTAGCATGGTTGCCATAGGAACATTATATCAGCAGATTAGCCACCTGATGGTGTGTAATAATACAAAGACAGCCTTAAATATGTGGTGATGTAAAAACACAAACAAAAGCACATTTAGAGGGTTGATAAACAGGTTCTCAGTGCTAACCTGTGGTCTCATACTGTGTGGTATGCCCCCCAGCACCAGGGTCCGAAGGCGGTCAGAGCGAGCAAGGGTGGGGGAGATCTTGTCCCATGTCAGGTCTCCTACAGTGTGATTGTGCGTGAACTCCAGATGGGCCTGCCAGCGAAGTCTTTGCTGAGGGTCCTCTCTCTGAGGAGCTCCTTCACCACGCTGCCATTTACTTGTCTCAACGCCGTCTGAAACAGAAAAAAAACAACAACTCTTAACTCCTGATAATTATGGGGAAAGACATACCAGATGAGACCTGCTTTTAACAGGTCTTAACATTAAGTATCCCAGGAGGATGCTTTTCCAAAAGTCACATGTGAAACAATTATCTATAACAAAGCTTCATCGTGATAATTCTAGTTGAGTTTGGGATCAGTAAGAATTGTGTCACACTTTATTTTGGGGTCAAATTCTCACTATTAATAAACCATTAACAATTTTTACCTCAAACTCCTGTTTTGCTGCTATTTATTAATATTAATAACATGGTCATGCGGAATACATGCTTTATAAGTACTAATAAACAGCCAATATGTTAATAATAGTTATGCTAATAAGCAATATATATATATATAGCAGTTATTACTTCAGTCTTTACTCTTCAGTGTCACATGATCATTCTGAAATCATTCGAATGCTGACTTAATGATGAAGAAACATCTCCCATTACTGTCTGCTGAAATCAGTTGTGTAAACCATGACACATTTTTCAAGGATTCTTTGGTAAACAGAAAGTTCAAAAGAACTGCACTTATTATTTAAAACAGAAATATTTAGTAAGTAACAATACAAATGTCTCTCTGTCAATTTTTGATCAATTTCATGTGGTACATACTATATTACCAAAACTGAGATGGTGCAAAATAATAGATAATGAGTGCTGATGTTCCCACACTAACCTTCACTATCGATCCGAAACCCAAATTCATCATACTGCAGTTCTGATTCCATGTTTGGGTCTTTCTGCAACAGTCAAAACAACATCACTAAGAAATAACCACTTCCCATAACATAGAGCATTAAAAAACAAAGAACAAAAAGAAGAAAAAATACATATGGAGTAAACTACCTGACAGTACTTTGCCAAAATGTCCTGGGGCCACATGCTGGGTGTGAGGGCCGAAAAAGGGCCCCCTGGGGCTGGAGTGTAATTACCTGCTAAAGAGAACAGAAAACCATATGAGGGAGGGGATTAACTTTTTGACAATACACAAATATAACTATGCTTCCATTTTTATATTGCATATTCATGCAGCAGCAAGCTTACTTGACATGGTCCTGGAGTTTGAAGAGTGTTTCTTTAGCCTATAAAGAGAGGAGTCCGGCTAGAGCAGGTCAGGTCAAGGTTCACAGGCCCTAGATAGGGAGAGCAACACAATACAAAGCTATACAAAGTGCATAATTACTCAAGTGATCAATGCAATCCTCTGCATACAATCGCCTCAAAATAGCCGTTTTAAAGGACTCAGAACTTCTGAAGGCAGAATATCAAATAACAACATCCCTTACTGAAATTAAAAAAAGAAAAAAGAAGTCTGCTATGAGGAAGGGCAGAGCCTGAAAGCTTTTTAAAGTTTAACCTGAGCTGAAGTTACCTTAATACTGTCCTCCTTCATGCTCCAGTTCTCCAAATCAACGCAAACACACAGGACGGCAAGCTAAATCTTCAGCAGCACAGCATGTTCAGATAAATTAATCATGCCAGTGGGCCCACAGACGACACACTACCTTACACGACTTCTCTCTCCATGACGCTGACATCAGCCCAGCATAAGGCAGCCTTTGTTTCTCCACTAAACTCATGACAAACTCATTAGGGATGCGTGAGAGAGGGGGATATGTGATTATAGACCCACCCACATCAGAAGGAAGGATTGCAAAATTGATCATTTGGTCTCTGCTCCAGTGTTTCAAGAAACTCAACAGTTTATGACTGCTGAACCAGCCAGAGGCTTTTTAGAGGGTATGCTAATGCACCATTCAATTTCTTCATTTGTTTAAAATAAATCACTTCCTTGTTGAGCGAAAGCCAATGGGAATGTAGTGCAGGACTGCTCTGTAAATGCACCAGAGCTTATCTTCCTGCTCTGCCTCTGCCTGTGTGCGTGTGTGTTCAACATCACGTAACAAAGAAAGCAATGGAAAAACATAGGCCTAGATGTTATCTGGACATGCATAATGCAAGAACGGGACCTCCTGGAAGCTCTTTTTTACTGGTTTCACTGCTAGATATTTATACTTGGGAATAAGGAAAATAACTGAGCCTTATAGACACAGTAAAAAGAGCTGGACACCAACCTGTGCATTGATTTTAGGGTGAATTTCTGGATGAATGGTGCAAAATCTACTCTTTAACAGATCAACAATAAGAAAGACCTGCCAACACAAATGTAACATATTGATCTTGTGCATCCATTTCCACCCCCCTGCAGGATGCAAACATAAACTCTTGGTTTTCTGTGTGGTTCTCAACTTTTTTCAAATCTAAATCCAAAAATTAAATAATAATAAAATAAATGTGTTTTAGCTTATTTTAGGGCTGGGCAATATATTGCATGTTATATTCATGAACATCTCTGTGATATATTGCCCAGCCCTAGCTTTTAAGTATTTTAAGTCATCTTAAAATTCACTTTTCCTCTGGTTGAGAACAAATAATGTTATCCAATGGCTAACATACATTAGGATTTGTCAATAATATGACAAAAATGACTTGTGACAATCTGGAAATCATTAAGTTTTAAACTGTAAGCTAATTTTCTTTAGTTTTTGTATTTATTTTTATTGACTAAAGTTATAAATGTTTTTCATTGAATGCTGTTTTCTTTGCAAAATATAATGTATCTGAAAACAAAAATAGCGCGACCTAAAGCCCTTGAAAAACAGTAGCCTATCGCTTCATCCAATCACAAACCCAAATGAATCCAGATCCATGCACAACAGACCTTTCAGTGTGTTTGGGTCTCATTAGAGGACAGTCATGACAACACTGCAGACTGCCGCCCATCAGCTGCTGGCTCTTTGTAGGAGTCTCCATCATAAACAAACACTTACTAACAATGACAGTCCTCATCAAGCTGCGAATGCCACCGCTAGCATCATCCCTATGGAAACAGACCCCACAGCAACCAAAAAGACAGAAGCGAGCAGTCGAAGGCACCATATTAGCAATCAGTGAGTGAAAGGAGTCAATGCTCCCCAAAGACACTCTGAGAAAGACTGCAATCTTATAATATCCTCCAACAGTAGATTACAAATCCCAGTACTCATCCCAGTACATGTCAAAGTAGCAAGAATAATAAAAATAAACACTCATGTCAGCTTATTATATATAGTTTTGTTACTTGAAACTTAAAGGCTATCTGTAATAAAAACAAAACATATATATGAAATCACTTATTCTAAGCTAACTGCAACTCAACACTACTAAAACAACATTTTTGTGTGTGAGACTGTGATTGAGAGAGACGCCTGCCAACCGAAGGCCATTCATGCCCTGAATGGTGCGAGGAGGCACGTGGCAGCTCTCTGACGACAGCGGGACGAGGAGAACAGAGGGAGGGACGGGGGCAGCGTGCTTCATGACTCACTGTTGTGACTAGGAGAAGCTGGAGGAAGGAAAGATGGAGGTGGGGCTGATGAGAGATGGGGGGAGCTTTCTCGTTGAGGTTGGCAGCGCTCATTTTGAGGAACTTTTGTTTTCCGTCACAGCTGGACACATAATGCACCCAGAGGTCAATCCGAAGTCCCAACACTGGGTGTCATAAGCTGGTGCTCTCAGCAGGATCTCCTGGCCTGCCCTGTGCTTAAAGAGGGCGTGAACCACACTAGACAAACAGAGCCGAACCTTACAGCCACACTACACACGTCAAGGGAGTGGCCCATTTAAAGACAAATCCGAAACTTTAAACAGTTGAAGGAATCTTTAGGAGCAAAGTTGTTGATTACATTGGAAGCACATTCAATTAAAAAAAAAAAGGTTTTAGTTTAACAGTCACAAGCCATGATCCAAACCAACCAGCTACAAGGTGAATCACAACACAAACATTGATTTGCAGCAAAAATGTATTTAAAAATCAGACAAAGGTCTTTCATACAGAAAAACTACAATCCCATGATGAATTGTGAATAACCATCAAATTAAAAACCATGTGCAAAATACACACTAGGGTTGGGCCGACAAACGATGCCATTGTCCTTTGCCAATGTCTGACAGACAAGACGAGACAATGCAAGATGGGAGGGAAAAATGTTTCAATATTTTCTCTTGCAATTATAAATTATGTGCAGGGAGCTGCTATGAATATACAGGAGATTGAAACAGATTTTGAATGCGAGCTGTCTTTTTCTTTTGCGATCACAAATACTCTATACTACAAAGCATCAGTACTTATTACACATTTTACAAGATCAGGTGTTTGTCAGTGGTGCTCAAGATGTCCTCAGTCATCTCTGCTTACTCTGTTCCTATGTTCTCCTCGCAACTAAAGGGACATTGTAACAAGCTACTGCTAGTAAGCGGCTATCAATGTCCCTTTAGTTGCGAGGAGAATCACGTTACTAACATTTGGAGCAAAAATGGTAAATGAAAATCTGGCAAAAAGACAGGTACAAGATCATAGTTAAAAGCTTCAGTGCGGAAAAGAAAGAAAGAAAGAAATAAACTTTAATCCCATGAAGCATTGCGAATGACACTGAATTAAAAACAATGGAGAACTTTTTATTTAAAGTTGTAGGCTGTATATCTATATAAACACATTTTAAATAAATGGACAAATACACATATATACAAATATTTAAGTATTTTAAAAAGCTTTTCTTTTTGAAAGGCTGACTCTATGTTATTTGTGGTGCTTCATGGGACTAGGAGGGCTAAAGAACTTCTGATTGGTGGAACAGTTTTTTTGCACCATGAATTCCTTGATGAAACATGATTATTTTGAAAATAAGTTGAATTAATGTAAAGAGGTGGGTACAGAAAATCAATGAACAACTTCAGAGCTCACAACAGGTCTGTCTTTAAAGGTTTATAAGTCTTTGTTGAGAATCAGTTTCCTTTTGAAAAGGAAGTGAAGATTTCTTTGCAGAACCATGGGCAATGCAGATTTTCACTAGGACCTCTGCTGATAAACAACTTTAGGGAGTTGAAATAATGCAGTCTGATGGCTCACGGTTAGGTAGTTGTGATGATGAAGAATTATTATTCTAATAACTAAAGTGTCACCTTTAATCTTTACCAAATGTGAAAAATAACCATTCTCTCTCACCTGTACGCTCGACTTTCTTCTGTGGAACACAAAAATAGATGCTAGGCAGATTGACAACCTTGGTCACCATTTACTTTCATTGTGTGGAGAAACGTGCAATGAAAGTGAATGGTGACTGAAGCCGTCAGTCCATGACATTCTGCCTAACATCTTATTTTCGCGCCTTACAGAAAAAAAGGAACATTACAGCGTTCTTAGTTTACAGTCGATAGAGACCTTTAAATAAACAGTTAATCGATGGCATGGCGCGACATTTACCATATGGCACCTGAAATGAGTTGACGCAGTTCACAATAATGAATCAAAACAACGGAGCGGTAGCAAACGGCTACCAACCTTAAAAGAAAAACCCCGGGAAATTCATCATCACTGCGGCATAATAAGACAAGCATCTAGACTTACAAGAGTACTGCGTTTCAGTTAAATAACGTTAACGTTACTGCTGCTGTCAGTCAAGCAAACTTCGATGCACTATTGAGTTGAACACCTCAGAGCAAGATGAAATGTTCATGTCTGTTCCTTATTTCGTACGTAAACAGTATTACTACACCTAAACAGCAAATTATGGCAACGGACCTATCTAAATATGAACATATTGTTCTCAATAATATACGACACTGTCAAAACTAACGTTAACGCTGAGAGGACGTTCTGTGTGCCACTTTTTATAGTCAATACCGTTAACGTACTTAGTAAAATCTGACATAAACAATACACTACAACACATAAAAGCGTTCCGAGACATTAACAGTGAAGCCATCCAAGCATCAGTAATCAATGCACTTGCCGCTACGATTAGCCACCGAGCTAGCGAAACCAACACATCTTATGTCTTCTTACCTTACGTCATGTTGAATCTCCTTTCTGAAGAGCTGTGCTTCGTGGTACAATTACACATATATTTTGCAAATACGGTGTACGTATGAGATGTGTACTTGTAACTCGGGTTTTGTGATGATGATGAACGGTAGCATTGGCCGACTGTTTTGCGTCATACACCTGTTCGTGCTTCGCACTAGAACACTGTATCCCTCCGCCTAAAGAGATTTCCTGAAGAAATAGTTCCCATCCTGCTAACAGATTTTGCCGCTTGGAAGCCAAATATTTTTTTTGTAGCAGTAACTATTATATATTTTTGAGGCAAGCCAACCGTATTCCGACCATCTCTGCATATTTTCCCCATATTTTCCACCTAACTGCGCTTCATATTAGCTTTCAAGTGAAGCATAATGTGTTATTATTTCAAAGACAGTCTTATTTTGCAACGAACTGCTCACATTAGCAGCGCTGTCTATTATATAAAAATAAATTCTGTAACATTGGCGTTCTCCTTCAACGCTCAGAAATCATGAGGCAGAGCAGGAACTAGAGCAGACTGCCAACACAACATCATATCCATCCGCCGCCTTGATCAAACTTCATGACGTAGCCTTACAATGACAACGTTGATTAAATCAGTTCATTCATTTCTAAGGTGTCTCTTTACCTCCCAGACTTTCAGGTTTAAAAGGTTTAAAGCACATTTTTTTCTGCTCATGCAAGCATTCAGCGTTTCCATCTGCTTACAAAGGGCTGACAAACAAAACATTTGTAGACATGGTAGTTTTGGTACAGAGTTGCTTATCTTTTATGTTCTAACGTTTAAAAACTTCATAAGGAGGAAAGTATGGTTAAAATACGTTTTTACTAAAAAGAAAGAACTGTATATTTTGTATATCTTGCATGATGTACAGTATAACGCTGTTTTGAAAAACAAATCTATATGGACAGCTTTAAATACAAGTAACCTATTAATTGTAAGTATAAATGGTTATATTTAAAATAAAAATATATGTTGTATAAATCTACAAATATAAGGCGTTATTTCACTGGAATATTAATAACATGAAAGAGCCAATACCAATCTTCACCACATGATGTCAGGATATTGCAAATTATTTGAGGAGGGCAAACAAACCCACTGCTCTGACATTTTTGTACTGGATGAAGTCCTATTTTAATGCTTACTTCAACCAAACACTGAGAGTAAATAGGGATGGATAGGAGCAGAAGAAGTTAGTAGTAGACTGCGAGCTAAGAAACTGGTCATGTAATGTAATCTGTACTGTTTTTGGCACACAATGTTGCTTAACTACATTTCTCAGAGAAAATGAGCTGTCCTTTCCATGAGTCGTTAAGATTTTAGTACAGAGAAAATATATAAATGGCCTACTTCTGGATAAGCTTACATTATCATATCCTTGTACTGGTTTTTATTAAACCGCAATAAACAAACACTGTAAGGTGTTAGGGGAGTAAAGTTGTACTGTATTCGTACAAGGTGGCTAATTCGTACTATTTGTCTAAAACCCCAGTGACGGGTAGGTTTAGGGATGGGGTTAGGTGTAGGTCATTCGTACAAATTCATATGAATTGGCAACTCGTAAAATATGTGCGATGTAGCAAAAATCGAATGAATTCATATGAGTGCATTCATACAAATTTGTATGAATTAGCCACCTCGTAAAATATGTACAAACTGCCATAAGACTGGGCAGGTTTATATACACTAGACAACCTTTGCTCAGGTGACACCATCATCACCCAGGTGCTGAATAAACTGAACTTTTTTATGCTTAGTAGTCTATTCTTTATTAAAATGCACATAAATAAACAATAATAAAATATTTATTGATAATACTTTACAATAAACTAATAATAAGCAATGCACTTGTTACAATATTTATTAATTTTTGTTCATGTTAGTTACAAAGCTACTACTAGCTACTAATATTATTGTTAGTTAATCCTAAAATGAACATTAAGATTAATACTTCAGAAATATTTCTCATTGTTAGTTTGTGTTAACTATATAGATAAATAAAGTCAACACAAGGGACCTTACTGTAAAGTTTTACAGGTTTATTGTTATTGTTATTATATGTTACATGTTAAGATCACATGACCACCTCAACATCGTACTTTGTTATTAGACACTTTCCCTCATGAGATACTTGATCATGGCTTAGTTTTATTATACTACAATGGCATGAATAATTGACAAGTTTTGCACGATGCTTAATTATTCTTTTACTATAAGTCCAAGATGACAAGCCATATAGGTCAGTACATAAAAAAACAAAAAAACAAAATAAATAAATAAATAAATAAACTACTATGTGAACTGAGCTACATGAAAGAAGGTCAGACCCTAAATTGAGGAAAATTGCCGTTTTTTTTTTTTTTTGAAAGTTCTATTAAATATAATTTCCAGATGTTATTATGTCTAGAACATTGTTCTCTCCATTTGTGTTCTGTACACAAATGTGCAGTGTGAAAAGACATCAAAGACGTTTTTCGTAAGCGTTCATTTTCAGTTTATAATGTCTGGTAGGCATGGTAACAAGTCTTTGTTAGTGGATATTTTATTGTAATGTGCATGATTGTATGTCTATATTGTTCCTCTATGTATTCCCAAGATAAAACCCTTTTATATGTAGCTATTCATCAAGAGGGCAGCTGTATTACTCAGACCCCTGAGTCAGCAGCAGGAGCAGACTTCACAGAATCCTGATCAACTTACCATTTGTCTGCACTCTTTGTGTCTGTATTATACATCAATCCAATATCTGTATTAAGCAATGTCACACAAACAAGAGTGCTGTTCTTTTGATTATCATCTGACATTCAGACCAACAGCACAGTGTGTGTGATATTGATTTTATACTGATAACCTATCTTTATGATGCTTTTTACAGACACAAACAATGCAGACAAATATGTTAATCAGGATTCTATAAATGTGTGATACTTTTAGCACTCCTGAATGAATTACTGTAGTGTTCCCAGGAAACTAATATAGCAAATGCCTCAATGATTCACTCATAAAAACATTAAACATTATGTCATGACGGTATTGATCAGATACGCTGCTGTGACAGAGCAAGTACAGAGACTGCCAATACACCCACACCATGCTGCTGTGAACATTTAAGAAACACTGCTGCCGCACATGTAACAACCCCCAAAAATAGCATACGTGAAATCAACCTGAAGCAGATCTATACAGGTGGAGCTGGGGAAGGTGGAGGGCTTCTGAAGTGCGCTGCAACTGCTAAAGCAAGCACTAGCTGAGTAGTTGAATGTTGGTCAGCAGCTCATTGGCAGCTGATGAGAATAATGATTATTTCTGACTCAGTCAGAACCTATCGGCCTGCGTCATCTAGAATTTCATGACAGGACTTTGTATTTACTTGCTAACTCCTTAATAAATCAGTGTTTTGAATGTATGGGTTGAGTGAATGATTCAGTGATACATTCATTAAGACACTCACTCGTCGCCCACTGGTGAAATGATGTAACCTGCAGACACTGAAATAGCTGCTGTATTTGGTGCCACGGGCTGGCACACAACTCTTGTTATTTCTATCATAACAAATAAATATACTATCAGCAGTAAGAGTAGTACATGTTTCCAATTTTAGCAAGTAAAAAGCCCCAGTGTTGTTTAGCTGTTATGTAAGCTTTCTTGAAACAACACTGGACAAATCACATTCAAGCACTGAAACTATAGCATTATGGATAGTTTATTCATGATTTATTCTTGTGTTCTGTGTAATCTTGGGATTTTTCTGTTGCTGGGTTTGACGGACAAGCCTGATCCATCTCCCTCTCTTTTCTCTCTTTCTCTCTCTTCTCCATCTGTGTGCCCTTTGTGCCCCTTTCAATCTTATCCTTCTCATGTTCCCCCATTCACCCTGTTGCTTCAACAGTTTTGTTGTTGGCTTATCCTTCTGCCCCCCCACCCCCACCCCCCTTAATCTATCTCTGTCCTTCTCTTTTCATCTTCTCTGTCAGTCTTAAATTCTGTTTCTCTTATCTCCGCCTGATCCCCACTGCTCCTGGCTCATCAGTGTGTCGGATATGCACTAGTGGCTGAGACAGCTGCAGTCCCTGTGACGTCAGTGGAAGAGTTAAAGAGAGAAAGAGAGAGAGTCGAGAGATGGCAGGTGATTTAAAGAGAGACTCCGCACATTTTTCTTTCTTCCATGTGCCTGTTGAATCGATGGTATTAGGCCATGTGGACGTGAGGTGGCTACAGGATCAGCATGCGATATTGACCCAGCTGGCGGTGTTAATATTTATGGGGTGTGATTCAGCAGGTCTGGTACAGGGAGACGGAGGAGAAGAAGAAAAGGCTGGAGGAGAAAGAGAGGGATTTTTTGATCCTCAATAAATCCTGGTCCTCATTTGCCCACCCTGTGCACTGCAGTACTGTAGCTACTCATGCAGATCAACAGATGGCGCTGTTGCATTCCTCAATGAGTCTGCATATTACATGCATGTCGACACTAGCACTATGCAAATTTAATGTATATAGCGCGTGTACTTACCAGCTCGCCAATTCATAATTCATACAGTTGTATATTCTGTGCACAGGCATACTGTGAATTACATTTAATATTTATGTCACTATAATGTCCTTGAATGATTTAAATGTTTTGAAGACAAGCACTTTTGTGTCCAAGTTTCACTGATGTGTGGAAGTGCGAGCAAATGTTCATTCCAGACACAGGCCTGTCAATAGCTTCTCCTTTTGTCTAAGGATTTATGCTCTTGGGACTCTTAAACATCCTAATCTAGTCAACCTGAGCGTGTCAGGAGCTAAGTTATTATTACCTATGATATGCGACTGCTGCTATATTGCATCATCTGGCTTGTGAGTTTGCAGTCTCTTGGGTTGAGTGTGAGTCTTTCAGCAGATTCACAGATGCACTGCTAGGCTCTCACATGGGCTTCTGTCACGTTGATTGGCTCACATGTGCGATTCTCTCTTGTCTATGGGTATTTTCAGAGTGGCAAACCATACTCCACACATATTTTATAACGTCTGCAGTATGCAGGGAGTATACTCTACTAAATAATTGGAGTACCAGGGCCAGATTAAAGTCTCTTGAGGCTCTTTGGGAACACATGTTTAAAAGCAGTATTTTGACAGGAACAGTAAAGTCTCATTAAACCAGTAAAAGCTGAAAACTGATCTGCCCCAGTTTTTGTTTCGCTTTTAATTGCTTGCTTTCCTTCAAAAATCCACTAACTCATCAAAATCTAATTTAAGGATGTATAATCTTAATTAGACACACCATTATTCCATCTTTGGAGTAAACAATAAATACTAAATAACATATCAGCAAGATTGTTTTAAATTAATACTTAATACAGCAGAAACGTATTAAATCAGCATTAAATCAAGAGTGAGAGTCAAAGATTTCTATTTAAAATAAATGCTGTCGTTTTGAACTTTATATCCATCAAACATCCTAAAGAATCCTGGATTTACAACAATATGAAGCAGCTCAACTGTTTTCAGCAGTGATAATAATAATAATTGTAAAATAAAAATTCTTGAGCAGTTAACCATCATATTAGAGTGATTTCTGAAGGATAAGATCATGTGACACTGAAGACTGGAGAATGGCTGATGAAAATTCAGCTCTGGCATCACAAATTATAGCTATTTTAAAATATAGTCAGAAATAACACAGTTATTTTACAATATTTAACAATGTTACTGTTTTTACTGTATTTCTGATCAAATAAATGCAGCTTTGGCTGAGCAACTTTGGGAATGGTACATTTTAGCCATTTGACTTCTTGAAGATAAAGATACCTTTCAAGTCTTACATATACATTGATCTGATAGGATGATTATATCATTATTAATCTATTTGTTTAGTATTGTGTTCTTTGTTTTCATTATGGTCTATCAAGTGTTTATTAAAGCGAGCCTGAAAACTGACCCTATTTACTACTAGTCTTACTATTCTGTAATGCATGAATTCAAAGAAAAAAGTTTTTATCTTGATAAAATCATATTTTTTGCCTAATAAATTTTTTTATGAAGGCTGTGCAATGTCATGACTAAGTGTCTGTCAAGTCATTGTGCAAACAAACTAATGTGCTGCAAACAGCACCAGAAGCTGGAGAAGCAGACTTTAGATGCCGTATGTGTTTAAAGTGTTTTGGAATAAAAGAACGACCGCTGGCTAAAGTGTACATTGATATTTTAGCATGATAATACTTGAAAATCCACTGTTCCAGAAACATTGTACACATGTAAGATTGGATTACTCCGGAGGCTGAAAAAAGGGGACGTGCAGAATCATTGTTGTAACTTTCAAACTATAGGGGCTCAGCTGTACATGCTGACGGGGGCCAGTGACCCTGGTGTTAAGCCGATGGGCCTGTGGACCCTTGCGCTCCTGGTGTATATGCTTCAGGGCCTAGTGGCCTTAGTGGTCAACTTGAACTGTATGTGCTGAGGGCCCTCATTCTGCATGTTCGTCAGAGTCCGGTGGCCCTAGTCATCACCTCACAGTGTATGTGCCAAGGGGCCCGGGGGCTTTGGAGGACACTGGCAGTCTGAGGCCCGAAGCACTGACCTGGTCCATAATTCAGCTTTACGGATGACCTGCTAAATTAATCAAAATGCACAGCCAGAGCCTACTGCACGGAATATTATATCTCACAATGCAATGCACTAAACTTTCATGAGCACAGCACATAATTACTATAATTGAATTACTATACATATAATTCAAATGTGTTAACATATTTACTGACAAAACGCTGAAAGCTTACTGATAAAAAAAAAAAAGATTAGAATTAAACTTTATCTATACTATTTGTGCACAATGCACATTTCTTAATATTAGGGCTAAACTGTGTCACTACTGATGTCTTTAAATGCAAGAGAATTCAATTTTACCTGATGTATGCTTGCAATAGTTTCACTTTTGCACAATCATATATACTTCAGTATATCTTTAGCTGGACTTCAGCACTACTTCCACACCATTAAAGTGCATTAAGCAGACAATTAGTTGCAGACTTTTAATATACACGTTTAGTATAACAAAAGTACAGTTGTAGGGTATTTTAAGTACATAAATATGCAAATGTATTTGTATATTGTTATACTTAGCGTGAAATAAATGCATTTTAAATACGCTTTTATATTCATTTTTCTTTAGGGTACAGTATGAGTAACAAAGCATGCTAGTCTTCCATTTTGTATATTTTGAGGCTGTATCTGTCTCTTCAAATACTCCTAATTGTTGCACAGGTCAGATCACATGGATGCTAGTAAAAGAGCTGCGTGATGTGCTCAGTGATCTGTGTGTACGTCTCTGCACATATGCTAATCATTGCTATTCACTCTGACAGCCAGGCTCAGACATTTCAAAGGCTTGAACGAAAAAAATGGCATAGATTCTACAGCACCCACAGCTCATGCCGTGAACTCCTTTATTATACCAATGAAAATAACCATGTTTGTGTCTATGTACGTGCTTGAGTGAGCGATTAATACTCAGAAACATTTTGATTGCATTACATTACAGACTTCACAAATCTGCCCCTGCTGTCTTTGCGTGTTTAAAGATGTGAGAACTCGGCACTGGTCGTACTCTCTAGGTATACAGTGTGGGTGATTACATCACAGTATATAAAATCCCAGAGGCTGTGGGTGTTCTTTGTACTTGACCATCACATGAAGAAATATGACAGGCTTTGACAAGCCTTAATCCATCATCCTTTAACAGATTACATTCGTCCCTACTCCATCTGTTTGATTGTGACATGCAAAGAATTCAAATAACATTTTTTTTTCCATTGGAGCAGGCAAAGCTGGATTTCTAGTCCTTAAGGAGCAGGTCAAGAGTTCAGCGTCTATCCAAATAACACAGAGGCTGATGTCACCATTTCATACTCTATGAATCAGTCTTGGAATCAAAATATTGGTTGTTCTTCGCTGGGTCAAATATGACAGCAGAGATCTGACAGTGAGAAAGAAGCACAGCTTTTAGAAATGTACTCTTGAGTTTTTAATTTCAGAAAGCATGAATAATGTGTCAACTAAAGCCTTGCTTGGGAGAAAGACAATGGTTTAAAGGAAAAAAAACAGCTTTTCCATATTAAACTATGTTCTTCCCTTAACTTAGACGAGTTGATACATATCTATCCCATCTCACTTAATTGCTCTAGCCACTATGTTAGGGTTTAGCTTAGCTCCATTCATTCCTTAGGATCCAAACAGGGATGAATTTAGAAATCACCAAACACTTCCACATTTCCCCTATTTAAAGACGGTTACACGACTAGTTACATGAGTAAGTATAGTAACAAAATAAAATTTGGCGATTTTCTAAGCAGATAAAAAAGAGATAACTATAATGTATGGAGTAAGACTCATCTTAGCTGAGGAAAGAACATAGTGGAATATGGAAAAACTGTGGTGTTTTCCTTTAAAAGTCCAACAGAGTCTCACAACCAATTCCTACGTATTTTACGAGATGGCTAATTCGTACGAATTCATACAAACTCACTCGTACAATTTACTATGATTTGAGTGATGTGTAAGTTTAGGGGCGAGGTTAGGTGTACGTCATTTGTACAAATTAATATGAATTATGCAACTCGTAAAATACGCACAATTTAGCAAAAATTGTATGAATTTGTTTGAGTGTGGTCATACAAATTCATATGGATTAGCCACCTCGTAAAATATGTACTATGTAATATTTCACTGCCGTGAGATCTGGCTGAAAAGTCAACCACTCTTCTTGAATGATAGTTTCACCAAAACAAGGGAAGTGTCATTTTTTACTAACCCTACATGAAACATTAAAAATTATATTTGAAGAAAGTTTCTTCTCTGCAAACAATGAAAGTCTATGGGTTGGTTTTGAAATTCAAAAAGGACTAAAGCACTATTCACTCTCAAATCAAATCATACATCACTGATACATCAGTAACATCAAACCTCATTGCAGACATGCAAGGACTTCTCTTATATCACCCGGATTCTAATACACGACCCGTTCGAGACAAGTGAGTGATGTAACAAAGACAAGCAAGCAGGATGTGTCACAACAGCAAATCAATAGCTAGTGACAAATGAAGTATATATGAATGATGCTGAATGATGGATTAGATGCTTGAGCATGTCTCTAGGTAGAGTATTTTCTGTGAATGAAAGATATTGAAACGTTACTTTGTAAATAGCTTTATAATAAAGGAAGAGATAGACATTTGCTGCTCTGCTGCAAGGTAGTTACTGTTGGGCTCATGCCAACTCAGTAGAGATTGACTGATATGGATATAAAGTAATTGAATGAATGGATCGCTGGGTAGCTATAGTTATCTGGAAAAAAACAGACCTTGAGTGCACAGATAAATCCACTTACAGCAGTAGTCTAATAGGATGAAAAGGAAAGCGAGAAATCTGTCAGTAAACACTTGTGGAAGACTGTGTTATTCAGTGTTGAACATGTGACATTGTTACAGTGCTGCTCGCACAGCACAGCCAAGTAAGACCTTGTCACCTTGAATAAGGATTTATTAAATGCGCAATGCTTCATAAGCACTTTATGATCTCACACTGTAATTCAGTGGCAATACAAGTAACTAGTAACAGGACAGTGAATGATTAGGGTCTTTAAAGGGCTAGTTCACCCACCCATCCTGAAGATGAACGAAGGAAGAGTTTTTGGAATGATATGAGGATGAGTAATTAATAACAGAATTTTTGGGTGAACTACACTTTTAATGAAATTACCACTTGATACAAGCATAAAAATAAAACAAATAAAACAATAAAAACATATGAAGAGTTTATTTGTAAAACCTTTTTTTTTTTTTAATTTTCAAAAATCATTGTTACAGTATATTGTTAGTTAGCTGTGTTTTTTTAAAGTTATTTTTTAAACTAGTCAAAATAACCCAACTGCAGTTTGATTGAGATTAACTGGAATGCCCAATGAAAAAACAAGATTTTTGAGAATTGATCTGTTTTTACAAATGAACTCTTCACTTCCCCACAATTGCAGTGATAAAATACAAAACATCTTTAAAATTGTTTATACAGGATTAGTTCTGGACCTTTTCCTGATAGAGTGATTCCTACCTAAAGACTGTTTGATTTGTGGCCACATGACCACATTGCTTGGGTGTTGTATTTTAGTTGTGTATTTATATTGAATCAGCGGCACAACATTGGCACACATGGCTCCATGATTGGGAACTGGGTGCTCTGGAGAAGGTTTGAGTCTGGTCTTTGTCATTTCTGATTCACATACCTAAACCTCTCTCGATACTTTTCTGACTCTCTTCTATTTCTTATCAATTGAAGAAATACATTTTAAGGCCAAAAATGATTAGGATATTAAGTAAAGATCATGTTCAATGAAGATACTTTGTAAATTCCCTACCATAAACATATCAAAACCTAATTTTTGATTAGTAATACACATTACTAAGAACTTCATTTAAACACCTTTAAATGTGATTTTCTCAATATTAAGATTTTTTTGTTTTGTTTTGGCAAATGTTGTCCTATCCTAACAAACCATAATTCAGCCTTTATATAATGTATAATATTCATTTTAAAACACTGACCCATATGACTGGTTTTGTGGTCCAAGGTCACATTTGTGAATTGAATAAAAGTTGCTAGATTAATTTGTTTCTCTAATCTCTCTCCATATTTCCTAAACTTGCCTGCACAGTGGCCTATGTATGCCTTGTTCATACTGAAGTAAAAATCTCAGCACTGAATAATAAAAAAGAGAGAAAGAGGATCAGCATAATAAAAACCTGTACACCATAAGACATTATGATTGAGAAGATAGATATTAATAGAATTTCATAGTTATTAGAGAGACCTCTCTAATTATGCACCTGATATCTAATCATGATGCTGTTACACTAATGACCTTTAACAAAGATAATAGACTTCAGTACAGATGGTTTGGGGAGATAGCATTGATGAAATTTATACAATGTCGCTAAATTGTTCAAACAAAGGTAAATTAAAGCATTATGGGCAATTTTATTTTATGGTCGTATTCATTATTTAGATTAATTAATGTTCTGTACTAGAATTATGACAGTGACATTTACACTAGTCTTAGATAGATTCAAAATAGCTAAAAAAAAATACAAAACAAGGAAGATGGGGCTATGAACCATCTATAAAGGAATGACACAGTAAGTGAAAAACAGGATGTCAACAGAGTACTATATCCAAATTCACAGTATTCATAAATCAGTATAGTGAAAAAGCCCCGGCAGGACTTTTTATTTGCCCATCTGATGGACAGTTTACTATGACATGAGATGACAGGAGCGGATTTGTGGTAGGTCACATGACAACATGACTAATGTATATCCAGTTTACATTACAGTACATTACATCCAGTTCATACTACATGCATTTACACTATATAGAACATACCCTTTATTATGTATTTAAAATAAGTACTAGTAGAGTATGTGATTTCAGACGCAGCCAAACAAGACTAAACAAGAGGGAAAACAGGAAATGAAGGCACAAGACTACATACCAAAGGTAACCATAAAAGACAGAACTATGGTTAGACAGATAGACAGACAGAAAGAATATATTAGATTTATTGTAGCCCTCACAGAAAAAGCTCAGTAAAACTGACTGGAGGACTGCTGAGACCAGATGTCACAGGAAGTCATAGAAACTCTTTGAAGTGGCACATCTGAGCACACTGAGACTATGGTAGGTCAGGTAGGGCAAGAGCAAAACCATCAACTTTTTTTTTTCTGTCCCTCTTCACATGAAGCTGAAAGGATCTGAACATTCAGTGTGCAGAAAACCGAGGAACAGTAACACTAGCCGTATCCATTCACTGCAGATATTCACTGTATTTTGCATTTTTATAAATATTTAATTGACTGCAGGACTCTGTCAGTCTGTGTCTAACTGACATCATTGTCTAAAATCTGGCATTAATTAAGCAGGCTTGTCTTGACATCCCCCCCCCCCCCATTTTTATGCAAATCCAGCTGTCAAAACTGAAACAAACATGTAGGGTACATAAACCGAGCGTACGCATGATTACAACTCTTTCTTTTCTGTCCCCTCCCGCAGACACGAGTCTCGCTGCGTTGTCTATTTAAGACCAGTGACTTGGCGGGTGATATTCTGCAGGGAGTTTTTTAGGCTGTGAAACTGTGAAAGATGGCTTCGCTGAGCGTGGGACATCATTAAAGTTTCCTCTCTGTCTTCCAGACGCCGACACCATTCAAAAGATAATCTGGGAATTATAAATTATTCACGCCCTTCAATAATGTAATATCACAAAAAAGAAAGGAAGCGGAAAGAAAGCGGATTTTCGTCAGTCTGCAGTATGCGTGATGTTTGAGGCGCTTGATGGGTAGGACTCTAAAATTCAGCTCTCTACCCCAGGAGGTATGGTTTGACTTCAGCTGCGTTTTTATGTAAAACCAAATTTCTATCATGTCAGATTGAATTTTATTTCAGAGATACATGATTAGATTAATAAGATGTACCATACAAGAATAAAATAGATGCAGTTGGTATAATTCTCTTCAGCTTTTGGTAGTTAAAGCTGATGACAGGCCTACATGATTTCTGATGAACTACATTCTGTTCAGAGTGAGATCTTAAATATTTTTACTCTTTTCTGCTTCTGGCATTGCCTGGGTATAGAGCCTTTGCAATATACAATACATGAGCAATATTTTATCCAGGCCACAGCTCTGAGATGTGATACTGCATTTGATTATACAATCATAATTCTCCAAAAGGCCATAAAGACAGAAAGTAGGAATACTAACACACCAGTCTTCTGTTGGAAGCTTTTGTAATAGGGAAATGATGCACACTCGTGTTAATTCTTTGAGTTTTTCCTATAGTGCTTCCACAAAATCTCATACAATATCATTATCCTTACTCTCTTTTTGAACCTGGTATATCTTTGCACTATTTTGCAGAGATTTACTTTTTAAATGGTCCATCTTAACGCTTGGGAGAAAGTTTAACGCTTGGCTTGTCAACTGCTCTCTCTCTCTTTTCAGCCTGTGCAAATGTTTGCTCCACTTTTTACATTTCTCCAAAAGTTCATTTCTGTTTTTTCATCAGTCCTTTAAGGGATAGTTTACTAAAAAACATAAAATATTAATAGCAATTATCTACTCGGCCTCATGCCATTTCAAACCTGACTTTTTTCTTCTCAGAGAAGAATAAAATAATGTTATTATTTTTTTTCCCCTATTTATTGAATTTATCCTTTTTCAGCATACACAATGCACAACCACTGATAAGACAGCGGCTCCAGAGAGAGTTTACCTTCATCACATGCATTTTTAATACATTCTAGTAATATACCAACATATAATCTTTAAATATATATATATATATATATATATATATATATATAAACACATTCAGTCTGTATCTACCCAGTGTTTGTCATTTCTGCATTTGCATACAAATACCAACAAAACACATCAAGTCTGTAGGAACAGACATCAATCATGTTTTGAATCTTCATTAAAATGAGTCACTTCGCACATACAGTAGTATGAAACTCATTTTGTTTTCTTTAAGAGAAGTGTTCAGTTGTGACGTCAGTTTGTTGGCAAACAGGAAAAGCTGTTTTGATTTTTGATCTTATCTTGATTGTAGTTAACATTGCATTAATAAGCATATATAAGCATTTATAAACATTGCTTTATCTTCAACATAAAAGGAAGCATTTAAACACAAATACTAAAGAAGCTGCTAATACGTAGATCTATAATGGCTACAGAATACACAACTCTATAAAGAATGTAAAAAAAGACACCAGCTATGTCATGATCAATCTATTAACGTTTTTGTTTTATAGTTCTAACTTAATATAACTTAATATAAGTCTTGCGTGTATTGAAATATGATCCTCTAAATATATAGCACTTATGTTACATCCATCACAGCCTACAATAAGTACGAATGAATGACAGTAATGGCTCTGGCACTCTTTTGATGTCTTGTTCAAATCTTTTAAAATGATCATCCTGAAGTCTGGCACACTCATAAAGGACTGTGACCTCTCTTTCCTCAAGACATTACAGTGAATTATACCCATAATGAGCACTCTTTCTGATCCACAAGTGATTAAGCTGCCTTTCTTTCCAGGCAGCGTTTAACAACCATATGCTGCATCAGTTCCTCCATAAATACACTGCTGTAAAACTGTGAATGTATTTCAAGTGATCTATATTCATCTCAATCTGTCTGTTGGAGGAACACGTTCACCTGCTGTCTGTCTTTCTGTACGAGAAAACACAGAATACAAAGAACAAATTCAAGACCTCTGCAGATATCTGAGGCAACCTTCTTATTTAAGCAGCATGTGGTGAACGTAATGCTGTAAGGACTTCAGTTCTGCTTCTTTTTAATTTAGATATCTTTAAAGAATAAAGAAGATAAACATCCTGTCTCTGTTCGAAAGACTGGCATTTCAAGTACTAAAAGCTGTGTTAGCTAAACTGACTCAAGGTTGGCACGGGCAAAAAAGAAATGAAGACAATGTGTGTGCAAAACGCACCACCACAATGCAGCTAAGGTTGTGTTTGTTAGGTCCTGGGTTACTGACCCATATCTAAAAAAAAAGTCTACCTGTTTTGGTTATGCATTTGTCTGCTTTAGTCATGTCTTTGGGATTTTTTTTGGTCTGTCAGTATTATTGTTCACTGCATGTAAATTGTGATAATGCAATGCTACTAAATGCTTTTAAAAAATGCTACTAATTTTTTTTTTAAGGTAGGTGGTTGCAAACAATTCTGGCCTATAAGACATGTTATTTTCATATTATGGCAGATGTTTTTTGTTGTTGTTGTTGTTTTTAAATAAACTAATAAAATTAACATTGAAAAATCTGTTTTTTTTTAAATGCTAAAATTGTATGTTAATGTACGTTATGGAAAAGGCAATTGTTTAACAATTAAATTACATTTTACAGTATTTTTTTACAGTATACAGTATTTTTACAGATTAACTTTGAGTATTAGATGATGGCAAATTTAATCAGTATGTCAAAAGATGACAAATGAACATGCAAAATAAATTAAAAAAATATGCAGTGTAATTCGCTTCCAGCTATTTTTAGCTGAATAAAACAGCTAATTTTTTCTGCTTGATATTGTAAATGGTGTCTTATGTTATTTTAATGTATTAATTATAAACACACTGATTTTTTGTGTAAGCACTTTGCACTTCTTGTTATTTCAGCGGCTAATGAACCGGACGTCTTGCACTTCCACAGAAAATGGCTTACTTCCACATTAAAAATAAGGTGGATAGTAAGAGTCTAAAAGCTCAAGGTCATTTTACAATCAATTCACATTCAATCAGGGCTAGAGATTTGAACAAACGCTAGGTATAAATAACTGTAAGTGTGCCTCACCATGAAACAGAGTATTATGAATTTTCATGCTGCTATCATTTTAATTCTCTGTTTACCAACAACGTTCTAACACACACAAAACACATTCATATTGTTGTCCCAGGGAAACAGTAATTAGATTATTAAATAATTCAAAACAATATTATGATTACTGTTGGGATAGTATTATTATTCTCATTACAGCATTGCAGGGAATAGCTGTTGCTTGATTTAAGTATGCTTCACACATAAACACATCCTGTAGACTGCAATAATGCGGGGCAGGAATATTCATGCAACCCCTTCTCTGTCAGCTTTGACAGCTGAACGCTTAGCAGTAGGAGCACAATCCTGTTTGCCCTAAGGCAACACAAAAAGAGTTTATACAATCTCTAACAAAAGGATGAAAGAGGGAAAGTAATAAACAGGAGACTATAGTTTAGAAGCATCATGAATTGAGATTTTTTTTGCAAGTACAGTAACAAATGTGTAGCCTAGTTATTAAACAACTGGATCACCTGAAGATCTGGGGCCATAAAAGCAGTTTTAACTTCTGACATGAACTTGACCAATTAGTTTGGATTATATCTAAAACACAACCTGAGTCACTTCCTACTTGGGGGATCAGATTAGTCCCATGTTCAAACATGCCTATGCAGATGGATAATGAAGGGTTTATGTAAATGTTTCTGTGTAACAACTAAGTGCAAAGTGTGAGATAACAAGTCACGTTCAAGCCATTTCCATATGTTCACTAACTCAGGCATGAAATGTTTCAGCATCAATGTTGCAAGGCCTTTACTCATCAAAGGAGGATTTAATTCCTCTACATAAATCAAATTATGTCGAACAATCAAATCACTATTGCTATTGTCACATCCCTAATTTAGCTCCCTGCTGAAAAAACAAACAAACAAACAAAAGAAATAACAGTGTTGTTGAAGGAATCGATTGAGTGAACGAGTCATTGACTTGCTCATAAAGACGGTGATATGAAGCCACCTACAGGGTAGGAGCAGCAGAAATAACGATTGTATAATTTTACATGTTTTGTAGTCATTCTTAGTCATGTTTTTTAGTGCTATTTAGTCATATATATATTTTAGAACAAAATATATTTAATTAAATACAGTATCTGGCATCAAGGATCATTAGATTAATCTGACCTCTTAAGAACTTCCTGCATACCTTAAACAGAAACAATTGGAAGGATCTTTAAATATCTATAGTCCAATTGCATGTGTGTTTGTGAACATAATAAGGTTTTCAGACAGTGATATTAAAAATTTCATCATCTGGTTCCAGTGTTGCCCAAGAGGTCTTGATGCTTTCAGATCTGTTCCATCCGTCCTTGGTAGTCAGTGAAGAAAATGAAGTGCATAAAGAAACAGAGGGAATTGCAAAGTAACATTGTAAGTCTCTCTGGAATGTGTAATTAAGAGTAATTATGAATAATAGATTCTGTTCATGGTGTTGTTATTGGTGCTGGGATAGGGTGACACAGAAAGCAGAGCTCATCACTGAAACACTTTCATCACTTTCTTTCTCCTCCAGAGTCTCTGCTGTCATGATCCATGGTTACATCTTTCATCACTTCTTTGACCATGTCTTCTGTTTTTCCCTCTCTGCCCTAAGGAACTCTTATTGTGTCTTTATTTTAAAAGCTGAATATGGCATTCCATCATCCCACTCTCTGGTCTGAATGGGAAGATGGCTGTTGAATGTAGATGAGGTCAGTTATTGAATTTAATATTATTTGCTAGGTTTCTGTGCCTGTTCTTGAGGGTTGGTTCAAACGTGTCTTTTTAGCCTATATGTTTTCTCTTACACCCTGTAAAATATTTTGGGGCTTGGGACCATGTGCAATCTTGACATGTCAATAAATGTTGTCGGGATCCCCAGAGTGATTTCTCATGGCAATGGCCATATCAAAAAGCATCTTCAGTGATAGCCAATCAAGCTGTGTATTCTGATGCAATTTTTTTAGTACAGGCATACTTGCTTACCAGGGTGCAGTTTTGTTTTGGAGGAAAAATTAAGATTTCTTATGTCTGAATATATGCCAATTTTTTTTTTTTTTTTTAAAAAAAGGTAATTGTAAATCTGCCTTTGTTTCTCAGAATGCATGATGTAAACTCACAATTCTGATTTATATCTCAAAGTTTGACTTTATAACATGCAATTGCATCTTTATTTCATACATGGTCATATTTCATGGTCTTCCATACCTAGCAAATGAACAAACAAACAAACAAAACTCTCTTTCTCTCTCTCTCTATACACACACACACACACACACACACTAATATACTATATACAAATTGTTTCTGAAGGATATTGTGACATTGTTGTGAAGACTATTGTGAAGACTGGAGTTTTGATAATAACATTTACATTTTAAAACAGTTTGATTATTTTAAATAATATATTTTTTTCACAGTATTGCAGTTTTTATTTTTGCTCAAATAAATACAGTCTTGGTGAAAAGAGACTTCTTATATATACACCACACCATCTGTACCACACCATTTCTTCCCTCTCTTCTTTTTTGCCACCAGTCTTTTGTTGTTAGACTAATGACTTCCTGTTCGCACCAAGGCTTCTTTCAAGACAAGGTTTTTCACCTAAATTGTAACTCATTGGAAAGATGTCCAGCGAGTCTTCTCCCTCTTATTTTTGCTCATCTCCTCTCCAGTGGCTGTGTGTTCGCTCTGAGGAGCTGACAGCTCTTGAGATGACCTCTGCTTCAGCGTCCAGTCGAGGTGGGAAGAACTTACTCTTTCTCACCGCTCACCTAATGAACGCAGACATGAGCTGAATGCCAACAACCTCATCAGAGAACTGCCCCGGGTCCTTTATATAATACACCAGTGTTTGTATTTTCCTTCAGTTTTCCCACGAACTCTTGATTGTGCAAGTGAATGATTTTCAGAATGATTCATATCTCATTTTGTAATTGGTTAGGCTCAAAATGGGATGATGTGTCATCAAATTAATGATACCCTTTGGTTATAATTATAAGTTATAATTATGTTGGATATAATTACTTTAAATTGCAAAATAGGGTTATTCTGAGAGTCTCTTATAACCTTGGCAACATGTAAACTATTAAAATGATCAGTGCTGGTTCTCTTTGAAGTCCTTTGAGAGAAATATGTTTTCACAAATGAAATTAGTAAATCATACAGTCTGATTTCCAATACCATACTACTAAAGGTGTTCATACCTTAAGGTGGATTGACATAGACACGTATGAAGTTGATCTCAGCGGCCCCATTTTCATGTTTCATTTAATAACTGACAGCCAGTTTGTTCGATTGTTTATAAGATTGACCTCATTCATCACTAAGGGATTCATTCGGCATGTTTTCACTTCAAACAGATTTAGAAAGAGACTCATCTATAATCACCAGCAAGTGCATTTTTATGTGCACAACCAATTTAATGCAAGGAACACAGAAATTCTATTTGATATGTGATCCCAAATGAATCAAGCTGCTTTGTTAGTTGTCAGTTTGATCTCCTCGAATGAAATCATTCTGTTTTGATATTAACTCATTATCCTCATCCTCTGTTTTCTCTGGGGATCTGGACATAAGCCCGGCTGTGGAAGAAACGGGGCTCCCGCTAGAACACTGGCTCTGAGTGAACATGGAGGATGACAAGGAGATAGAAACATAGCGGGACCTCTTGGGTCAACGGGAGAGAGAAAGAGAGCTGAGGAGCTATAGTTGGGAATTCTGTGCCCCTGAGTGTATGGCACTCTGTTTTATAGACAAGACATAGATGTGGCTGAATATTTCAGTATTTCTATCATCAAAGTTTTTATTTATTCCATTATCTTTTAATGTTAATCTTATGTTTATCTTTTTTTATCACTCTTCTTTCATCTCTTTTTCTAATATTTGATCTCAATATGGCTTATCGTTTCTCTTAACTCTTTTTTAAGCTAAATGGCTGTTGAAAAGATAATGTAAGCTTTAAACATGGTAAATATCGACCTGAATTTGATGAATTTGTAGTTGATCTGCTGCAAAGTATTCATTGCTTTTTTATTGTGTATTTGTCTATTTAAATTTTTTTCAAGCTGTTTTTTAAGGAATAGGATCCATAAGCGTCTTTTTACATCTATTAAACTTTATTTACAATCCCATTCATATGTTTGAACTAAATAAGGCTTTCAAATGTTTTTAAATGAAGTCTTGTACACTGATGTCTCTCAATGTTGCATTTATTTAATAAAAAAAATAGCAAAAATAGTAATATTGTGAAATATAGTACAGTTTTAAATAACAGTTTCCTGTGTATTTTAAAGAATAATTTCTTCTTGTGATACAAAGCAGAGAGTTTTCAGTATCATCACAGGTCTTCAGTGTCACGTGATCCTTCAGAAATCTTTCTAACATGCTGATTTGCTGCTCAAGAAACATTTATTACTGTTTTCATTGTTGAATACAGTTGTGGTGCTTAATATTTTGTGGACACAATGACATTTCAACTGTTATTTTAGGATTTTTACAGAATAGAAGTTAAAAAAACATAATTCATCTAAAATAAAAGTCTTCTGAACAATTTAATTAATCCTTGCTGAGTAAAATTATATATATTATTATATATATACATGAGATCTGATCTGATCATCATCCAGTCTGTCAACATCTCCAAGATGAAGAAAAGACCTACCTGGAAAGCTACCTGAAAAACTATGGGCAAGTGAACCTCTGAACAGAAGCTGTTTTATCAAAAGTAATACCAAATATTTATTTGATTTAGTTAATAGAAGTTAATTGATGCTGTCAGTCTCCTTGTGCAGACAATAATCTCACTGCATTATTTCAATTAATGACAAAAATAATGTTTGTAAATGTAAACTAATATTTCCAACTGACACGCAACCGCAAAAGATAGAAATAACTTACTTAAAACAATTTTTTGTTGGTGAAAATACCAGTGGCCTAAGACTTTTGCACAGTACTGTATATTTTTTTTATTTAAAACTAAATCCGACCATAAACCTTTAATTGATAGTGCTAATTTATTCATTCATAGTAGTGGACAGCAGCATATTGTTTTAATAATCGCATTTTTGGGCTTCATTTATAAAGTTAAACAGAAAAAAAGGACTGAGAGAGAAAGAGTGGTATGTTGCTCCTGGGGCATATGGCAGCCGCAGCCACAGGTACACCACTCGGCCTGTTATATATGAGACCGATTCAGCAATGGTTGCATGGCCGAGTTCTGAGATGAGCATGGCACCGGGGCACGGCCCAGATAGGCGTTTCCCCAGAGTGTCGCCACCTTTTCAGCCCGTGGTCGGACCCTGTGTTCTTACAGGCCAGAGTGCCTCTAGGACAGGTGTCCAGGCATGTGGTGGTTTCCACAGATGCCTCTCTGACGGGTTGGGGCGCTGTGTGCAACGGGCAAGCAGCTTTGGGCTCCTGGATGGGACCCCAACTGCTGTGGCTTATCAATTGCCTCGAGTTGCTGGCGGTACTGCTTGCCATGCACCGGTTTTGGCCGATGCTGTGGGACAAGCATGTATTGGTCAGGACCGACAACATCGCGACAGTAGCATATATCAACAGATAAGGTGGTCTACGCTCCCGGCATCTGTCGCAACTCGCTCGCCATCTCCTCCTTTGGAGTCATTCGCAGTTGAAATCACATTCCGGGCGATCTGAATCGTGCAGCCGATGCGCTCTCATGACAGCTCACCCTTCCCGGAGAATGGAGACTCCATCCTGGGACGATCCAGCTGATCTGGAGTCGATTCGGGGAGGCTCAGGTAGACCTGTTTGCCTCTCAGCAGTCCGTCTATTGCTGGTTGATTTATTCCCTATTGGGAATGCTGTCTCCAAGCAGAGGTTGGCCCATTGGGTGGTTGATGCCATCACCCGTGCCCCCTAGAAGTTAGGGCCCACTCCACCCAGAGTGTCACCTCCTCCTGGGCGTTGTCCTCCCATGTTTTGGGTAACATCAGGTAAATCCGGGAGGCTGGGGGGGTGTCGGCTTGCAGCGCCATTCCTCTGGTTTCAAGCGCTTTGTCCATTTTTTCCAGACGGGACCCCATGACGTCAGTCAATGACGTAACGTCACCATCCCCTCCTTCAGGGAACGAGTGTTACCTACGGAACTGAGACGTTTTCTACTTTTACTATTCAGAGTAAAAGAGGTAACAGTGCTCAAGGCCATCCCTTTATGTCCAGTCCTAGTATGAAGCGGTACAGTTTTACAACCAATGTGTGAGTACATGTGTGTTTGAGAGAGAGAGAGATAGAGAGAGCAGGATTATCTTTACATATGTTACAGTCAGAGCTGAGTGCACTCTTCTTCTTTTCTATCTTCCTTCCTCGACAGTCTGCAGTGAACTGGAAAAATGAAATATTTACACCGCTATTCCAACAGGTTAGTTAACACTGAAACATTAATGTCTTCCTAACGTGAGGCCTGGGGGAAGATAGAGGAGCGAAAAATGGAGGATATCTAGAAAATGGGGCATAGGGGCATATTTAAACGATTTGAATCATCGCCTGCTGCCCTTTGCACCTTCCCTACACCATAAATGGCAGAAATCACATACAGTTGGTAAAAGAACTGGTGTGCCTGATTAAAAGAATAAGAGAGAACATCTAAAACAGGATTTTATACAACCATCTTTACAGAACAAGCGTGGTTGGCTTCTCTCTTGCAGTTACTAAACTAGTTATATAGGAATGAGTCACTGATCTGTGAAAGTGTGAAGCTGGAGTCGTCCATTGTTAATATGATGACCTTCGACTGGACAAATTTTCCTATGCGTCATAGGTTGAATTGTGATTATGGTAATAGATAATTAGAGTTTATAATGCCGTGTTAGCTCATAAACCACCTCTCACAAAAAAACAACAACTGCACTGTGAAATCAACTTCTCATTAGCAGGATGAAGCAGCTCACGGCTACCTCTGTTCTGTTTTAACTCACATTATAAGATTTTGAGAAAGACTCCCTCCATAATTGTGTAATTGCAGTCTTAGCTCTGGGCGGCCATAGGGGAGCCAAACTATGTGGAACTAATATAAATCGAATGAAGAGCAGGAGAGGAATGAGTTTAGCAGTGATGAGGAATATATCCAATCATGTACAGTTATGAATATGTGCAGTGTGTGACTTACATAGTGATTTTAGGTGTGGTTGAATATTTTGTAAAAAAAAATAAATAAAAAAAAAGTATTAACATTTAATTATTTATTAAATGGATTTTTAATATTTCAGGAACCTTTTCAAGTTCAATTGTATAAAATTTTTTCCGTGCCCCAAAAGCATAATTTTAAAACATGAAAATCCATTAAGAAAATATTCCAGTTATTACATTTAAAACGTTTATAACCTGAAACTGGGTGAAATAAGCATTATCATTTTAATAGACTATTTATTGTGAGAAAAACTTGTGTGTATTAAAGATATACAAATATCTATGAAATTAACCTTGTGTTCAAAATGAATCCTGTCTGTATACATTTGGCTTGAAACATGCTTTGAGACTATTAAAAAAGTATGTGAGTATGAATGTGTGCAGATGAACAACACACACCATGTCATGTGAGCCATAAGCGTCAGTTGCATTGCTTCATAAATCCTTTCCCGTGGCCTCATGGTGTCCATCAGATACACACCTAAGAAGTAGTAAGTCATCCTGGTACTTTTTGTCTACTGTTTTATGAATAATATGGATTTAGACATACTGCTTTTAGTGTTTTCACCCCCTGCAGTAGTATCAAATATTTTGGCACATATTCTTCAAAATAAAGGTGCTTAAAAGGTTCTTCACAACAATGCCATAGAGTAGAAGAACCAGTTTTGGTTCCACAAAGAACCATTCAGTCAAAGGTACCTTACCTTTTTATAATCTGAAGAAATTTCTTTCATCACAAAGAACCTTTTATGAAACAGAAAGGTTCTTCATATGTTAAAGGTTCTTTTTGGAACCATTTAGATAAAAAAAGGTTCTTCTATGGCATCGTTATTTTTAAGAATGCAGGGCAAGATAAATGAGTCATAAAAAAGCACAACATCTTATTAAATACAACACATCATTTCAGATATTGTGGAAATCATGTTTGAGAAGCTCCAGCATCAGTTTGGAAAATGCTTCCTATAGTGCTGCGGCTGACAGTGTGTTTGGCGTCTGAGCCTCCAACATCTCCAGCAGAGGTGAAGACATCAATGGGAGAGCAGGTCCGTTTGGCCAGGTCGTAATAACACTCACACTCATGCACACGGCCGCACTGATTTATGTGCTGAATTTCCAGCCGCTCAGCCTCCCTGTGAACCCAATCGATTGGTGAAGCATGAAAATACATCTAGAGCCAAAGGGAAGTTTACTTTCTCTTACTTTTTCATTGCTTTACTTCATTCTGTAAACATATATGAGTATGAATAAGGCATGGAAGGCTCAAAGCTGAGTTAACAAATTCAATCCATTCAAGATAAAAGCAGCTGTTTAGTCCATTACAAGTATTTGCTCAACCGTGAGAATTGCTTGTATCATTGCTAGACTTTGGATTGGAAAAGCCTTTATGTGTGCTTGGTTGTTTTATAGAATTTGAGGCCTTGTAAACAAAATTTTTGTGGGGTCACTTACAAAGGCATGTACTGTGTGTGTGCACTCAATCAAATAATCAGAAAATACAATATATGACCGACAAGCAACTATACGTTTTTGATTAATATGATTCAATTGTTTTCTACTGACCACAAGTATCTTCAATTTTTTTTAAACCCAGCCAGTTATATTTCGTGAAACAAACACAACATATGAGACATTAGATTTGTGGCCTAGTGGTTCTATTTACATTAAGCTGTGTAGGTCATGCGGTGTTTTCAAGGTGTGTCTTTATTTAAGTGGTGAAAAGGCCAAATAAATAAATAAATTAATTAAATAAAATAAAATGGCTCACAATCTTTAAAATAAAGCTGCTTCACATAAAAGAACCTTTTTGTCTGAATGGTTCCTTTAACATCTGAAAAACCTTTCTGTTTCATAAAAGAAAAACCTTTATATTTAAGAGTGCACTCTCTACAATTTTAATTATATTTACTAATATAATATATTACATATATTCAGATGTATGTAGTTATAATTCTTATATATAAATACAAAACTGAAATATAAATCATATAGTGTTTGTATGTATAGAAGTAAATTGTAGCTAAATATTTTTTGTAGCAATGAACTGAAGTTTTGAAGTAATAAATAGAAGTAAATTTGAAAATATAGTTTTATTGTTTAAATGTAAATTGTGAATACATTTTTATTATTCTGATTATATATTTTAAATCATCTATTTATATTTATAAATATTGAATATATAAATGCAACTTGACTATTAATTCCCTTTAATACTATTTACATATAATATTATATCATTTACATTTATATATTCAGATTTTATATAATTATTTCCTGTTTTGCTCTTCATATTATTATTATTTATTTATTTATTTTTTAACTTGTTAAAATAAATTAGGCAAATGATGTCAGAACCAGTGAGAGCAGATTAAAAACCAGAGGTGGACGAAGTACACAAATCAAGTACTTGAGTGAAAGTACAGATACATACTATAAAATATTACTCCAGTAAAAGTAAAAGTTCTCCTTTTCCAATTTTACTCGAGTGAAAGTAGAAAAGTACTTGTTTATTTATGTACTTAAGTAAAAAAGTACTGATAAATTTATTTAGCAATTTTATACAGTCTACTTAATTTTATAAAGCACATATTTCATTAGAATCTTACTGCTGCTGCAACCCAGTCTCATGGCAGTTCGTGACTAAATCACAAAATTTAATTTAATCTATTTTTTCGTGGCAGGGACACGTTTAATACACGAAATAAACATGTCCCTGCCACGAATAAATACCGTGAGACTGGGCTGGCTCAAAATTCCTGGGATTTTTGACGAGCATGATGTAGTAATGTTCACTGTGAAGCTTACACTGCAATGTACCCGAGAGAAAACAGATTTGACAGCTTAATTTTCACCAGTAAGAAGAAAGTGTTCCCTTTCGACATTTCACTCGTACTGCGTCTGCTAAGACGCATGGGGAAAACTCCTTTTTCCCCCTAACTGA
>JAUMHE010000044.1:10386843-10406672 GCA_032359235.1 Enteromius mattozi | reverse complement strand
TTGCTTAGGAATGTAGTGAAGTAAAAGTAAAAGTTGCTAAAAATAAAACTACTCCGGTAAAGTACAGATACTTGAAACATTTACTTAAGTACAGTAACGAATTACAACTACTTCGTTACTGTCCACCACTGTTAAAAACACAGCAACAGTGTTTAAGAACACAGCAGGGCAAACAGGGAGGAGAGGAAAATGAGGGAATGAACAACCCCAAAGACAAACTTATTGAGCGATAATCTTTTCATAAGTGCACACGAGAATCTGTCCATGCCTCTGAAAATGTTTGCACAATGACACACTATATTCAGAGTAATTGCATGGTGTCAGTGAGGCGTTTTCTCCCCTCAGGAATGAAAAGAGCTGCCGGCAGCACTGCAGGCTGTACAAATGCAGATCACTCCTCAGCGCTGCTGTACCTCACCAATATTTTGCCTTTTCTGTGAAAAACACCAATCATTAGAGAGCTTCAAATAAATGAATGAATACTATTTGAAAAGTTATGTAATTGTTGTACATATAAGTGATTTGATGTTGTCAGGTGTCATCATCACATTAATGTGCTTCATTGACATTTGACAATACATTTTTACTTTTCAGCATTTATTGTTTTCAAACCTAACTAATGTTTTTTTTTTTTGTATAATGTATTGCTTAAAAAGTGTGCTATATTTCTTTAAAATAAATGTCACTGGCTTTGACATTTTGTGCAATAACAAGTTTGAGTGATGCGTCTAAATACTTTTCATGACCATTTTTCTTTATAACAAATGACACTAGCTAGATATTTATGCTTCAGTGAAAGACAACACAGAAAACTGTTTTTTTTCCCCTCATAAATGCAACAACATTAGAGGAAAACAATGAAAAATTATCATCCTTTATTATTTCACATTTGCACTCTGTCTTCACACTGTATGAAATATTGAGGGGTCTGATGAAGTCTTGCAGGGTCATTCCCAGCTCAGGAGAACATTCTCTACCTTACCTCACCTCACCGTCCTCCAGGGATCTCGTCCATCTGTTTCAAAGGTTAATGCTCCAACAAGTCAACCATGAATCAACTCTGCTCGTGTTCTGGGACTGTACAACACCTGTGATTCAAAGCATCTTGCAAGTCTGATTACTGTTCGTTTTGTCAACTTACTGTGAAGAAGGCACTGAATTTATTTGTGACCAGGGTAGCTTTAAAGTTTAGGGGTTGGTAACATTTTTAATGCTTTTAATAATTCTCTTATGCCTATCATGCAGTCTCAAAAATAAAGGTACACTTTTGTACCTATTAGGTTCAAATATGTACACTTTAAGTATTAATATACCTTTTAGGTATCAAAATGGACACTGTAGGTACAAACATGTACCTTTTAAAAAGGTATCGCCCCAGAGACAGCTTTTGTACCCTTATTTCTGAAAGTGTGGATGCATTTATTTAATCAAAAGGGTACTGTAAATGGTGATATTGTGAAATATATATAATTTTTTTTTTTTAAAAATGCCATTACTCCAGTCTTCAATGTCACATGATCCTTTTGAAATGATTCTAATATTCTGATTTGCTGCTCAAGAAACTTTCAGTATTAGTATTATCAATGTTGAAAACAGTTGCTTAATATTTTTATTGGAACCAATATACATTTCTTTCCCAGTATATTTTTATGAATAAAAAGAATAAACAGCTTACTGACCCCAAACTTTTGAAATGTAATTCTGTATGAAGACATTATATTTGAAGAGTTCATTTGCAAAAACAGATTCGTTTTGAACAATTCTCAAAAATCATGTTGTTTTTATTGTGCATTCCAATTAATCTCGTTTAAACAGCAGTTGGGTAATTCTGATTAGGTTAATAAATTACTAAAAAATACAACACAATGAATCCACTTTTGCAAATAAACTCAATTTTAAAAAGGAGCAGGCGCTTCAACAGATTACAGGGGCAAAAGTGGTAAGATTTATCTCTGTATGAGAAGCATTGTCATAACAAAATTGTTCTATAAATTTATAACCACTTCAGCCAATGCTTCACCAATTTTCTGTTTATTTAATAACTTTTGAGCATTTCATAATCTATTCTTCTTTACAAATGAATCTCCATTGTGATTGTAGCAGTTAGTATGAGCCCACTTTGCACATCCATTACAACTAATCCATTTCTGCCCAATTATGGAAAACAGCTTATTGCCGCTGAAGCATTCGGCGTCCTTCCCTTCCGTGCTGTTGGTGGCTTTTTGACCACAGTGGGTTTTTCAGGGGGTTTTTAAACCACAAACAGCCTCTGAGGACTTACTGTCAAATATAAGTGCATATCATTTAGATATATTTCAATATAAACATATACGTTTCTCACTGGGAATGCAGCATCATTACACTTTCAAATAACCTCAAATCAAAAGGGTCTTTTAAACCAGAGGGGCTTCACAGTTTCTAAATTTACTTCATCAGTAGACTTTTTTCCATATTTTTTCTCTTTCTCTCTGCAGCTTTGAGGAGAGACTGTTGCACATCTTAAGTCTTCATTAGCAGCATGACTGAAAGTCTCTCTCCTACAGGCATGAATGATTTATCCTGGTCAGGACATTCATAGCCACCCTGCTGTATCACCCACTCATCAATCATGCACTCCCACACAACATTTTTAATTGCTTCATAATTTAGTGGGCTTTGTGTGTTGATGACTTAATGTACGTTTGAAGGAATGAGAGTGCTCTCTATCTCAGCACAGAGGACCGAGAAGGATGCATGGACTCTTACTGGAGCTCTATTCATTCTTGTTGCTAAATGAAGGGATTTTTTTTCATTATCCACTCTGTTTCAGAACTTTTGTTTATGTCTTTTGCTCAAGGTTTTGAAAAGAAGAAAGAGAACAAAAAATGTTCACTGTGAATAGGCTTAACCTCATGCATTTTCTGCTATAAAACCTGGAAAATGTATGGAGCCATTTGTACATTTGTAAAGACCCCAAAAAAATATACGGAATTACAATGTTTTTTTGTAAAAATATTTTTTCTCCTCACTGCTTCTTCTTTAAGATGCATATTATATTTTAGGATATTTTTAGGATATTTTTTCCCTTCAAGTGCAACAGACTACTTCAGTAAAGTTGAGAGAATTATGAGATGTTCCTGTAGTGAGAAAACATACAGAGAAACAACTTTTATGGTCTGATTTATGGTTCATACTACAACTGGACTTGATGGTAAAAAGCCATTCACTCACAATGAAACCATTTATGCTTATTTGAGATGCCTTAACTGTTTGATATCATAAATTCACAAACCATCTTATAAAAACCGTAAATCAAAGGATTTCTTTGGTCCTCTGGGACACAAAGTCGCGCGTTCAGTCATATTAACATTCAGCAAATGATAATAAAATGATGAAAAGGAGCATGATAACCTGGCATTTATCCAAATGGTGAGAACAAAGTTCACATATTTCCCAATACTTTCTTTAGTGCCGTCTGCACTATGACGATTGCTTCGCCATTACTTGAATGAGCTATCAGTAATATATTATTACAGCCTCACTGAATTTAGATTAAGCTTAGAACATCACATATAAAACTGACTATGGTTAGATATTGTGCATGTTGATCAGATAGTCTCTCCTTTTCAAGTGGGCAGCTTTGGCCAGAATAAGCTGCAAAGCGAACACACATTTACGCCAGAAGGAAAAACTTTGGCTCTGCAAGACGTTTTGCATATATTACATTTCTCACTCTTGTTTATCTGCGATTCAAGCAAAGATTTTAAAACTAAGCTAAAGAGTCACTTAGCAGCTTTCAATAGCCACACTCATAACTCTGCATGGTCAAACAAAAAAGACAAGATGAGAGTTGCAGAATACAGATGCATTCTCAAGGATAGGTGGAAATGAATAAACCAGTTAATGCATCCAAAGCTTTTTTATTACAAATTTATTGCAAATATAGAAATAGATCTTTTGTACAGAATTTGTGGTGAAGATGTAGGATATAATTACCAGCAAAATAAACGTAAGTAAACCATTTGAGAGGCTTTTCCCCTCTTCACGTCAAAGAAAATGTGTCCTTTTTGAGATCCATTCCTTAGAAAGAGAGGCAAAGAAATATACAGCTGATCTCTGATCGTGGATGAGGCTCTTTAAAATCACTGAAATTCATTTACAATTCTGTCAAATCCCATAGCTGAAGGTTCAGATACTTATGATGTCCAATATTAAAGTATTATAAAGCTCAATCACAGTTTGAGACGTTTTGTGCATTGCCATGGAAAAAAACTTTGCTTCCCACTTCAAAAAAGCAATCAAATGTTTATTTTTCCCATGCCAATTAAATGCTATATATACTCTGTTATTTATATACGTATAGTGCTCTAAGAGGAAGATGAACTGAAGGGCCACTGGCAAGAGTTCAGACATGATTAGCTTGGTGTTGTGGTTTGGCTCAAGACATGCCGTTGCGGCCTCTCTGCCTTAAATAATCAATGCAGGCCTCTTCATTCAGTCGGGCCAAATAGAGAATGACATCCTCTACAGCCTCCAGAGACTCCAGCCTCCCGAACAGACCAGCCCCTCTCTAAGTACCTCTCTTTCACTGCCTGTGGACTAGTCCACCCACTGGCTTCTCAGAAACGTTGAAACATTCATTCGCTGATGTTTACTTTATCATTGATCCAATGAGCAGCCGTGCACGGGAGAATGTTTTTCTCCAGCCGAGGCGAGGGGCTACTGCGGGACACCTGCAAGGTTAATGTAGTGGATGTGCCGTATACTCTCATTTATTGATCTGGAGTCTGCTGGGCACCGAGTTCTGCAAAGGATGAATTGACCCAGCTTGGATCTCGCTTTTCTTTTTCATTGCAGAGGAATAACCATAAGTGATAAAGGTCTTATTTTGGCACTAAACAAGACTGAGCAATAAATCCATTTTTCTTTTTATGGAAGAATACAAAGCTTTCCCATGGCATTGTTTCAGGCAGGTTTTTTCTTGATTTAAAACGGTAATAAGTATTTCAGTGACAGCAATGGAAGTAGTTTAGCATCACTGAGGTATAAATAAACCTCAGTATCATCCCTCAGAATGATGGCAAGTTCTGACAATATTTCAATGCCTAATTTTTGCTTTGTTTGCAACAAATATCCACTCAATATACACAACAATATAATTCATCTCTTTGAAAAATACAGGAAATCATGCAAACATAACACTTTGTTTCTTTTTCTGCCACTTTCTATGGCCTCAGATTGAATCAGATCTGGATAACGTGGATCAGTGCATTAACCCAGTCGAAAGCTATACAACATGTTACCCTAAGATCACCCAAAACCTCCCACCCCCGAAACATAATAATAACAATTACAACTAGAACTTCAGTGACAAAAAACAACTTTGATCTTTTTACAAAGTTTGAAATTCACAAATATAGCTATCTGTCTACTATTTACCTCCTGTCTTCTTGGGAACAGGAAATCATACTTGTGAAAGGAGGGCTAATAAAGCAAATGAGAAGAAAAGAAGAAACAACTGTCATAAAAGTTCCTGAGCCGTATTTTGGGACAGGTGAAGGCTCAAAGATGCTTAAGAGCACATAGACAGACCCGCCAACCGCATGCCAACATCATGTGAGGTGATCATTATACTGGAGGATTAATACAAAACAACATGAAACACCAAAGGCCCTTGGGTCAACTTTTCGTACATTTTACCCTCCCATTCAGCAAAACACATTATTTAAACATCAAAGTTGACTGTAAAAATAATCGAATGAAAGACAGAGTAGACCCAAACACCACCCCCTCAAACTCCTACTCTGCGATTTCTATCCACTTTACGAGTCAGGCTGTAAGTCACATTCTGTAAATCCTCAGCATTTAAAAGGGTACACAAAAAATACTCTGAGATGTGCATGTTTCCACAAAAAGTTACAATTATCTTCATTAGTGCATAAGACCCTCTATATGGAAATATTTTGGACTTGGACTCCCAAAGCTTTTTTATATTTAAAAATGTTGTCACATTATTGTAATGAAGGGTCCCCTTCACATAACTAGACACATGCCATTCTTTTTTTCTCTGTAAGCCCTATTTTGGTCACTTGCAGTTGCAAGAAAATAGTATATTGGTATAAAGCCCAACACTACTGTAGTACCAGCCATCAAAACAAACAAATAAAGTCTAAGTCCTAGTGATTTCATTAAATGTCCTCTGTTCCTCTTCACAGCATGTTACTGGAGCATCACTCCCAGACAACAGTGATGGCAGTGTCTGAATATGGGAGTGATGCTCCAGTGATATCTTGATATGTTGGCCTGTAAACGGAGAGTGAGAGTACAGAGGGAATGAGTGAAAGATTACAAGGACAGCAGGCTGATGGAGACTGAATTTAATTGAGAAGTGAGTGATGGAGAGGATTAACTGGTGTGATCTCCTAGTGTGAATTGCTGGAAAAAATTCTAGTTAGCTCCTTTGATATGCTCATGTGTATTTGAAACATTTCCCACGATTTCTGAGAGGAGAGAGTATAGCTGTTAATAGTTCATCCAAAAAGGACAATTCGGACATTATTTACATTTGAATAACAAAAAGTGATATTTTCAAAGAATGTTCACACAGCTTTTTTTTGTTAGCTTCAAACGAAAAAAAAACCCCCAAAACAAAACAAAACTTGCATCTGTGAAATAACAAAAAGTGATATTTTAAAAGAGTGTTCACACCACTTTTTTTGTTAGCTTCAATTGAAAAAAACAAAACAAAACAAAACACATTTTTATTTTTGGGTGAACTATTCCTTTAAACTGAACCAATGAACAACATAAACATTTGGATCTAAAGCGGTACTCAAGAACAATTTACACTCTCTAATCATAAGGTAGCCCCCCCCCCCCTCCCCCCTCATAGCATTACAGACTGGGCATGTTGTTTATTCATTCAAGGCTCCAGTCATTATCAGGTTGAAGCAGCTTGCGTACTCTGTTCCTCTCTCTCCTCTCAAAGTACTCCTACACACTTGCTGCATCATCTCCAGCCCTGATTTACTGTCTCCTCCTGATCCTGAGAGTTTAATGTGTTTTTCATCATCATACCGACATTCTCTGACTCACTTTGATGAGCTCGTTGAGAGTTAACCCCTCTCTCCTGCACTTGTTTCTTCACTCAGTGCATGCTTTTGTCTCTCCATCACAGTTTAATATAAAGATTTATGCCTTGATAAGGTTTTCAAAGCCCATGGGCTGCGTGTTGGAGAAGCATAGAAATGGGCCCTTTTATTGTCTCCTCTAGTTCTAAACAATTGCGGTTATCCATCCTGCAGCCTGTCTCTGGCAATCCTGCCATGTTTTCCACCCCGCCGTCAAAGCAGAACTCAGAGAACATTTGAGAGAAAAGAACAAACAAGCGGAAAATATCAGAGGGAAAACGTGGCAGTGTGGCGCTCTTCTGCGCAAAGAGGGAGAAAACGACTTAAAAGCTTCATAAGAGGCTCAATTATCCTGACTCCAGAGACCCTTGGAGTGATTTTCTCTAGGCTTCTTTTAAGCATGAACAAAGACAGGCAAAGCCAACGAGGGGGACCTTCAAAGACACATCAGAACACGGTGACTGCATGTAGTCGTTTGCACTGGATTTAAGGGGGCAATAATTAGCTTGAGTAATTATTAAGGATTCTGCTCTTGTATAAAGAAGTAAATGATTTTAAATGTGTTCATTACAAATTGAAAACTGCATTACAATTTAGTAAAGACTCTGGACTCAAAGCAACATTAATTTCAAAAGAAGTGATGAATAATAGGGATTGATGATATAACAGAACTAGTTAATCATCTACAGAAGTTTCACTTTTGCCACTATCTTGCGACTCCAATGCCATTAAAAAGAAAGGAGGCCGGAATGAAAATCTTGTTTCAAAGCATTAAACCATCTCTCTTTTGCTCTCTTCAAGCCAATCTCCCTCCTTCCATAGTGTCTAACACTAAGAGGAGGCTAAAGAGCTTAGAAAAGTAAAAACTGCTGTGGAAGAGTAATCCACTTTACGCTCTGTGTAATATTGCTGAAAGCTGACAATGATTAATGTCAAAGTATTTTCTACTCTTAGTACAACCAACTTCCTTAACACAACTATAGTGAGAGGGCCTTCAAAAAAGCACCCATTAGTATAAAGAGGCTATTAAAAAATACAGCTTTATGACCAAACGTGAATTATGCAACATTGTCAAATATCCTATGTCATCTGCATACAGTCCATTATAGATCACCATTTAGTTCAAGCAGAGCTGGTATCAACAGTCAACGTGACACCTCTGGCCAAAGTCGGGTTTTTCAGGAACTTCTGAATTCTTAACAAAACCAAACTGTTGACAGTGAGACTAGAATGGAGCAGGAATATAATGATACTTTAGAACAGGATTGAGAAGAGGAGACAGACACATGCATTATTCAACTCTGAAAAAAAAAAAACAGTATTCCAAGAGGTGAAGCTCTGACCCCCAACCATCCACTGTGATCAGTTCAGTGTAAAGAAATTGGCATTGCCATAAAATGGCTGTAGTAGGGTAGTAAACAAACATGTTATTTGGCTGAACTGGGCAATTATGCATGACTTGTCAAGTCAAAAGTTAAAGGCCAAGTAAAAGAAAGAAAGAAACAATTAAACGGTGAAATAGCAGAGAATAGAACAAAGGTCTGATATAAAAATACCTTGAAGTAACTGAATCGCCTGTTTATATTGAATGGAAAACACTAAGGGAATATTCAAGGAGATTGGCCTTGAGCAAAGAGAAAAGAGAACACCATAGTCTTACTCCCCAGCAAAGTATGATGAGAAAAAGCAGTACAAATTTCCTTAAACAAATAATACATAACAGAAAATCTTACAGATGCCATGCCCATAGTATTATTACTTCCCTCTTTTGTTATTCAGCTTTGAATTCATAGCAAAAATGGCTGACAAGCATTTGTACAGGAGTGCAAAGTTTTGTTTTTTTTTTTCTTTCTTTTTTTCTTTGTCAATGAGGGGAGGCACAATACAAACCAGATCTATAAACCTAAAGCTGGGCATCAGATTTTACTGTTATAAAAATGAACAGTCATTTATGATTGAGCGTTCATGGTTAGTTCCTTCAGACCAGTCCAAGTGGTTTTAAAATCAAGTTCATAAAGTAAGGAAAATGTCACAGTAAGCCTCCGGTAGCAGTCCTTCCTAGGTTCATTTCCATTGCCCGAGAACAGTTTCTCCAGTTATGGTCCAATTTATCTCACTGTAATGTCTTCTTTAAGTAAACAAATAGTGCCCTAATAATCCACATGTTATAGCTGCTGCTGTTCCTCCTTGTGTAAACCATTCAGCATCCTATAAACAACCTGCCGTCTTGAACTGATTTATTTAAAGCCCCCGAAAAAAGAGAGAACCAAAGAGACATTGTGCCTGAGTGTATGTCAAATGTTGGCAGGTAGGCTATCAATCACATATTTACAATGAAAAACCTTAATTGAGAGAAATGGTAAGAAAGATGGTATATAAACATGTATTTACAATGAACCCTTTATTAAATAAAGGGATGTACAGAAAATGAACCACACAGCATAAAAATTAAGAACAGCTCTTTATGTGGTACTACAACAAATAATGGACCTTTTTACTGAAGGCACATAAACACCTGATGCTGAAAAAAGAAGGTAAAATAAGAGGTTTGCTTGCTAATGCTAAACCCCGTACGAACTGTTTGCAATCTAATTTATATCATGATTTTTTAAATGGGACATCTCAGAGATGTTTCACCAGCAGAGATGTCAAGTTAAGTTTCTGTGACAATGTGATGTTAATACATTCTCGGAAAAACCCATATGAACTGTGAAGTCAAAAAAGTTTCCCATGCTCTTCTCCATGCAATTATAATGAATCATGATGCAGCTTTTAAGCTCCAAAAAGGATGCGAAAGCATAAAAGTATGAAAGTGGTTTATGTGGTTCGTATGCTACATTCCAAGTCTTCTGAGGACACACAATAGCTTTGAGAAACAGACTTTTTGTGTCCTTTTTGAAGTTTGAAAGCTCAGTCCACATTCATTGTATATGCATGGAAAACAGTCAGTTCAAAATGTCACCTCTTTTGTTCTGCAGAGGAATGTAAGTCATACAGTCTTGGAACAGCACAAGACTGAGTACAGAATTTTAATACTTTAGGTGAAACTGTCCCTTTAAGCCATGTATTTAGAGGGGGGTTTGGTTTATAATGATACTTCACAAAGTAAACATCATTCATTTGATTTCATGTGCCTGTTGGATGTCTCACCTGTCACTTCATACTTACAGTATGAGAGTGCATTGTAAACGGATATATATTTGCCCACAGTGCCACTAATGTAATTTTTTGGTTTACTGGTCCATGAAACTGTAGGCTGAATGTGGTTGCTCAGAGAAGAAGAAAGAGTGATCTCTTTTAATCAAATTGGAGGTCTTGGCTGCTTACCCTTGCACACTAAAGGATAAAGCCTTGGTTAATTGCTAATTAGTTAATCTAATCTAACTGGACATTAATAAAATAATGGCTGACAGAGGTGTTGGAGTTAATAATATTTGTCATTTTTACAATGAATCACACTATTAATAATGTATTATGAGATGAAAAGTCCTATGAGATATATATTTGAGATTAAGTGGGAAGAGCTTGAAACCCAAGGTCGGTAAGTGAAATTGACCTTAGGGCAGAGGAACAGAATACATAAACCACTGCTGCCAACAGCCACTTTGTGCTCATGCTGTGATACAGGTGACAAGGTAACCTCAGATAAGGGAATACTGTTAATAATGCATCAGTGATGAGAGATGCACAGAGCTATGTCTGTTTAATCTCCAACACAGATCTACGCATTTTCCACATACCCTAGTAAACCTACAGTATTTTCTCCAGCACCCCTTGCACTATTTATGTCATCCTGCTCAGCACAGCAAGCAGCTGCCAAACACGGCTGACTATTCCAAAGCTCCCCAGGGAGATTCTTCTGTTTCATTTTTTATCTTTTCCTTCCCTCCATTCCTTTATTTTTCACATGAGGAGTGCTATTGAAATGTAAATTTGGTTGCTCTGTGCATTGTCTCTGCAATATGGAAGGGGGAAACTGCTTTTGACAGGTTTGTAGAAAATCAGCACATCATTTTATCCTTCTAAAACACACACTCATACACATTCCCACCTAACAAATGAATGCCATGGCCTGTGATTCGAGTGGGAGTATAAACAGAGATTCTGTCTCAGGCTGAACGAGGACTCAGGTTACAAAGGTCTCACCATTGATATGAATGATGAACACACAAATGAATGCTGAGTAAAATACAATTATTTCAATTATTGACAAATGATAAGCCCATCTGGCCTTTTTCACTGAGTACGACAATGGTCAGTGCTCCAAATTACATCTCTGAATGATATCTTATGTATATAGTTTATCCTCAGGCTCTTTTACTCTCTTTCTGGCTCACTGTACAAAAACAGATTAAAACAACTTGTCCTCAAACCATGACAAACTTGGCTCTGTTTTGCACACTGCAGCCATAACCAGACGTCTCACTATAGTCGATCTTCCGGTTTATCAGGCAGTGAAGGAGACCTGCGCTGTGTTTCCACGCAGTCGCATAGATTACAGCTTTTGCTGTGCCGACACACCCTTCCAGTAGTCAAGGATGTCATGCAAGTCCTCCCCCTTGGCAAACTGGACCTTTTTGCGCAAGGCGTTTCCGGCCGTTACATAACAGGACTCCTCGCGTGGACCCTTTCTGTGGGGACGGAAGCGCTCCCAGATGCGCAAGGTGCTCTCGGAGGAGTACTCTGGACTCGAGGAGTAGCCAGAGTAATTGTGGTGGCGGGGAGAGAGCTGAGAGTAGGAAGCAGCGTCTCTCTTGGTGCGTGACAGAGGCTTGAGAAAAGAGACCCTTTGGGCTGGGGAGTCATGGGAGCCCTCATAGTAAAGGGCAGGGACTGAGTGACGATGCTCTGCACAGTGGTAGTCTGGGTGCACCTCCAGGTGCTGCTGAAGGGCCATCCCATCTACAGTACCACCATCAATGCTACAGACACCACCTCCACCACTACCTACTAAAGGAAGCCTCTCCAGGGGCTCACCGCAGCCCAGTGGGCTGCCCTTATCTGGATACTGGCAGGGGTCTGGGCTGTGGGGTTCCGGAACATCCAAGCTGTAAACACGACCTTTCCCACTGGAAGGGCGGCAGTGCCTCTTGGAAGCGGAGACAATGACAGCTGCATCGGCACTCATCTGTCTTTGAATAGGCCTCACTGCAGAAGCCGGGGGAGGCGGACGGTATGGCGGTGACATAAAGCCGCCCCCTGTGATCCCAGGTCTCTCAGACAGAGGAGCGTTGAAGGGAAGAGGGGGTGGAGGAGGAATTTTTGGGGAAGGCAGGACTTGGCAAGCATCACTGACACTGGTAGATATAGGAATCAGTCCTCTGGTCAGGGAGGAGTTAGAGGTAGGTGGGGGAGAGGTGGGACCACTTGCTGTGGTGGAAACAGTAGAGGTTCCAACAGAGTCCAGCTTAAGGGCATCAATGCAGTTGTTAATTATCTGGTTGACCTTGTCAACCTCCATCGCAATTGTTGAAATCTCGGATGCTGATCCACGACCATCATCATCTGAATCATCACCCAGGTCACTTTCATCATCCCCCCTGAGGTCTTCCTCCCGAATACCATGTACCACAGCTCCATCTCTCCCCCTTTCATCTCCTCCTACAGAGGTCCTAATATCCATATAGTTGCCCTTAGTGGCCATGGCCTCTGAGAAGGCGGTTGCCATCTTCTCTACTTGAGGGATGGAGGACAGACGTGAGGAACTAGTGTTGGCAGAACCATGGCCAAGCATGGCAGAGCTGGATGAGGAGGACATGGGTAGTTTGCCATGGTGATGCTGATGGTGGCTTTGCTCATGAAGTTTCTGGACGGCCGCGGGGTCATTTGCGACTGCCGCTGCCAGCTCTGGTCCATATCGCATTTCCAGAATAGTCTTTTTCACACAAATGGCTTTCTCTTTCTCTTCCTGACGGCGTCGTCTTCGCAAGCAGTAGTAGACAAACCCGAGGACAATCAGCATTCCAAATAGGCAGCCAACAATGGTCATGATGTAGTGGGTTGTTGTGGAGGGTGGAGGCATCAAATCATCATGATTTGGAGCTCTGGTAGAAAAGTATAAACAAGTGTGATTGTAGCGCTGTGAGTTGCGTATAGATGCCACACAGAAGGTGTAGTTGGTGTTTGGTTTGAGCTTATTAAGGGTGACCATTTCCTTTTTATTCTTCAAGGTCATCACATCTGACACAAAGCTCTGATTATACTGCACCAGGATGTACATCTTGCTGTATGGCTTTGGAATCTGGATCAGAAGAGATGCAGAGGAGAGAGACACATGTTGCAGTTTGATGCTGGGACTAAATGCATTGTCAGATGAGGAGGACGTTGTGGGCTGATGGTATGGCCCAATGTGTTCAAACATGTCAGGACCCATGCCAGAAGAATCAGGATCAGGTGGCAGAGACGTCATTCCTGGAATCAGCACCCCATCCCGGCACACAGAGGAAAGGATATAGCGAGCACTCCGTCCGTGCCCAGCCACAGGACTCAGCAATGGATAGCCAAACAGCTCCCGTGGGGTCTCGCACTGAAGTCGATCATAGGTGTGTGTGACATTGTTGAAGGCCTCTAACCAGGTGAGGAAGCTGTAGAGCTCACAGCCGCAGTGGAAAGGGTTTCCCGCAAGTTCACATCCCATGAGCCTGCCCAACACAGTGAAAGTGGATGGGTCTAGCCGGGCAAGCTTGTTTGATGACAGGTCCAGGTTGCTGAGGCTGGGGCACTCCCAGAATGCATTGGTGGCGATGACTTCTATGAGATTGTGCTGCAGGAAAAGACACTGCATACGTCCCAGACCTCGCATCATGCCTTCAGTCAGGTTGGTTAACTTGTTATATCCAAGTTGCAACACCTGTAGATTCGCTTGGCTTGCAAAAGCACCATCTTCGATGTACGAGATCTCATTCTTAGTGAGGTTGAGGTCAGTCAGATTGGTGAAGCGACTCAAGGAGGTGAAAAAAATTGCTTTGATCTTGTTCTCATTCAGCCGCAAGTCATGTACTGTGTTGTTGATGTGCTGTGGGATTGTCTCATATGGTGGCTGGTTCTGGCTGCAGATGGCCAACCACACATAGCCTTTATCCCCTTCGATGAGCCAGCAATCACCTCTGACCAATGCTGGCTGGCATAAGAGCATGAAAAAGGGAAGGAAGAGGAGGGTGGTACAGAAAGGAGTGAGGGCAGTCAATACACTCTTCATGATGGGATTGGAGAGGAAGGGGTTGTTTTAAAAAAGAAAGGGAAACAAGGTTGGATTCCTATGCAAGTCCGCTATTGAGAGTACAGATCTTTCACATATGCAAAAAATGGATTTCCTTTTGGGCTGTCAAAGCTGTTGACTTGTCATGGTTTCTTGCAGAGTCCCCATATTTGCTCATATCCAGTATAGCTGAGTTAGTGCCTGATACATTTTTCACGCTGACCTTGACTTGAAGGACAACTGCTGGAGTCCTGTCTGTTGAATCTGTCAAATAAAACAAAGAAAGAAAATATGAGTTTAACTGAACAAATATAACAAATTATAACCTTAAATACAAAAATAAAAACACTAATATACACAGATATGTTTTATTTTATACAAAATCAAAAATAAATAAATTACTCAACATGACAAATTTTTGAGTCAAATTCTACAAACTATTTATAAAATGTAGCTTCATTTTTAAAACACCTCATTTGGTTATTTATCACTTTAAAACAGAAGATGCAGAGACTACAATCATAAGTCATAAAACATGACACAATAACATCTCCTAATGGATTCTGCATAATAATGAAAGCCACTTCAACAACTTTTGAGAATCTCAAATGTTATGTATGCATGCCTTAGTTCAAAGATTTAATTGGTCCGTATTTTCATTACAGCTAATGATGAGATGCCACAAGTGTTTGTACGAGCTGGCACAAATGCATGAATTTGTGTATGTGTGCTTGGTTGCTGCGGTAAACTCCCTATATAAAACCAGGGAAACCCACTTCCATTTGGACCATTTCCCAACATATCATTCATTAGCTGTAAGAACAAAAATTGCCCTTCCCTTGGATTTTATTGTCTTAATCATTAGGACAGTAGTAAATGAGCCGTGCACCGGCTTTCAAGAATAGGGCTCATTTATCTCACCCTGCCACCTATCAGTCAGACCTTCATACAGACAGCGAGATGGGATCGTGATATGACAAACATCATTAATCAACCAGGCATGCAAGGTTTCCCATTTCATGAGCAGAATTTCAGGCTCGCTATATGTCATAGAGGAAAACATGTAGAAATGGGGGATTAAAATGCTTTTGCATTGTGTCAGGCGCCATCCTCCACTGAACGCAATGGAAAATGGAACACATTTGCACAGACTCTGATTTGCAGCTCAATCCTGATGAGCCTTACAGTAGCTTTTATTCTTTATGTTCTAGTCTCAAATACCATCGGTAAACACTCAAGTGACAGTTACAAGAATATGTGACTTAATCCTAGGATTATATGTCATCTGAGAAAATTGTGTGGTTTCTTTCAAACAACAATCTAAAGTGGCCTCAAATATGAAATCTAGGTTGTAAAAAAGTTTGCAGCAAGTCCTAGTAACCAAGCTATCTCCGCTATGAAGGCCAAGGTTGTGAAACCCTTATTCGACACAGATAAAATTCCCTCTTTTGTATTTTCTCTCAATCTCTTTGTCTTTCACACCCACTGCGTTTCATAATTTCTCACTGCCACTAAATTGCACAAAAGCTTATTTTGCTAATATTGAATAAAAATGTTTGCTAATCGAGAGTAATTGCCCTGAGAGTAATTAGAGATCATCTGCTATTGTTTTTAGATCACTACCAAATCCCACACTGCAAAATATTAATGAAACAAGAGCAATGACAATTTTAGTGAAACAGCCCTATTAAGGGGCTAAGGCTAGCAGGCAGCATTTCCAGTTTGATCATGCCTATATCTCCACCTTATCTCATTTGTTCCTCTCTTTCTCACTCTCACTTTCTTCCTCAGCCCACCAGAGATGTGAACTGGTTTGGTGCTCCACATAGTGAGGCCCAAAGGAAGCTTTAATTAGGGCTGGGACTAATGCAAGGAGGTGCATCCCAATGAGAGAGCAGTCTGCATGTGTGCGAGCGAGACCAGCTAAAATAAACAAAGAATTATAACAACCTCAGTGGGATAGAAATCGCTTGTCTATTTTGCAACTCAATACCTTTACACCATGAGATATTGATTGATTGCACACAAAGCGTTTGCTCTCCTGCTTTCATTAATTTCGTACAGTCGTCAGAGCAACAGACAGATTGGCACCTGGTCTAAACTTGGAAAGTGCTCTCGTTAGGAGTGCCAATTATTAATTGGTGTCTCTCCAAGACTATTACCTAATTAGTTACGATGATATTCCTCTAAATCTAAATGACATCTGTCTACACAGAGAGGGCCTGAATTTAAGTACAGGTAAGTACATTTTATATTGGCAGTGTTTCAGTATATGAAGTTTCTCTTTTTCCCCCTTAATCTTTCCGTCTGCCAGCCTATTTTTTTTTGAGTAAATCATAACTGGGCCTGAGTGGGTGGTTTGCTACATAGAAGTGTAAGAAGTCTCATTTCAGATTGGTGCGTGTGGGACCATATGTGCCATGATTTCATGTGATATTGCAAGATATACCAACACACAGAGCCTTTGATAATATATGTACTGCGTAGGCGCAGAACAACACACACCTTTCCATGGTTCTACTTTGTGTGGTGGTGAAAGCTAAATTTGAAATCCCCGGAGAACATCTATATAAATATGCATTATAAACGTGCATGCAGGCAATCTGGTTGTCGCGCTATACGTTTCAGATGTGTTTTAACATTTCCCAAGACTCAAGTGCAAATATTTTACTTTTGTTTTAAAGTATATGAGATATATAGAGTGAGAAATGTGAGGAGGAGGAGAGAAGCTAAGAAAACAACAGCATATTTAAAGATTTGGCAGTGGTTTATGTTTCATGAGGTCTGTAGCATTGGTGGGAGAGGATCTCTAGGTGACTACTGAGGGTTGGAGAAGGGTTACGACACTGTATCTCTGCTGGAGCCTTGTCCTCATCGATGCTGACTAGAACAGCACTGAGACCAGCTGCTATTCGGACAGCACATCACCATGGTCTCATTGTTGGCACTGACAGGTATCTGGGACAGTGTTGACGCTGATGCAAGAGAGTGAGCTGGCCATGCTTTCCTGTACCACTATTCTGGAGGAAAAGTCATGTGGTGTGAGGTGATGTAAGCCAGTTCGAGGCAATGTGAGGCGGTGAGAAGTGATACGAGTCGATCTGAAGCAGCGTGAGGCGACTCTGAAGCAATGTGAGGTGATACAGAGCAGTTTTAAGCGATGTCAGGTGGAGTAACTTTGTAACAGGCTGATGCAATGTGAGCCACATGTACGTTCACATGCACTTTACGAGTTCAGTTCATGTCAGACTGAAATAATAATTTTTGACCATGTCTATGAATAAAAGTCTGCATATGGATCCGCACGCCTCCGCCGCAATCATTATACCTATAAATTAACATATATTATGGGATATATAGGAAATATTTAATTACAAATGTGTCATGTATACTTAGAGAAACAGATGTAAAGAGTTCTGTAAGTCTATTAAGTAACACTTTATTTTAAGGTGTCCTTATAACACGTTACATGCACTATTATAATAACAATAAATTTTGCATGCAAGTAACCCTAACCATACAGTAACTAAATGTAGTTAATTAATATTACTCTGTACTTATATGTATAATTACACTGTAACAAGGACACCTTAAAATAAATCGTAACCATCTATTATTTCCGTGCATATAAAATTGCGAGAGTAAGTTAAGTTTAAAGCAATGTCAAGCAGTGTGTCTTGATAGAAGTCATTTTGAAGCAATGTGAGGTGATGAGAAGCAAAGGTTTCATCAGGCGCACGCACCTGGACCTAAGTTAACTTCCGGTCTGTGTTTGTTTAGCAGTCTGATTAGTGTCGCGGGCTACAAATGCAGCTAATGATGAGTAATGAAGTTGGTCTCAGGTTATTGTGCTGTGGGATGTGTTTCCCAAACATTTATTTATTTGTGGAGACCTGCCACGATATAAAAACCGACCGATTTTCCAAAAGGCTATGTTGAATAAACATGAGCACGTAATGCACATTTAAAAATCAAACCGAAGCGTGGGTGTTTTTATATCACTGTATTTCTGAAGTAAGACTCTCGTTTATCATGCTTAAAGCACCTCCTGCTGGCAGAGAATGAGTTTGAATTTTAAATAAATCCGTCTGATTTACGCAGCGAATATATTTCGCTTGTTAGCAAAAAAAAGAATCTACTCTAGAAGGACTTACCTGTTGTTATTGATTCTATTTGGATGTCTACCGAAAGTTAAGTTAGGGCCACAAAAGCACGCATGTGCAGTAACGTTTGTTTATGTTGTTGTCGTTGAAACCGTCTATAGGCCCTTTCACACGGGACGCGGCAGTTGCGAGTGTCTGGTTCATTTTCAATGAAAGACATGCGACAAGAGCAAAACGTGAGCGGTTTTGTTGGCGGCACTGAGGCGGAGCGCAAGCGGTGCTCGTGCACCCAAAATCCTGCCAATTCCACGGGCACGGCGCATCGCGGCAGGCATCGCCAAAGATAAAAATATTAAATTTTTTCGTGAGCGGCAGTGGCAGCCGCGTCGGTTTCGACCAATCACAGAATATATTATTAACCACCAATCATGTGACATTTTTTAGAGATCATGTCGGAGTGTTGAAAAGCTGTAGCCTACTATTTGATATTAAAAACATGTACTTAGATGTGTGCGTCATCAAAATTTCAGAGATATCAATAATAATACTAATACTAATAATAATAATAAAAACAGTGCGAGTGTACGAGTTTGTTATGGAAAATAATCGTCTTTCGGATAGATGCTAGTAGACTCTCTGAAAGGGCCTTATAGAGAAGTAGCATGAGGCGGCATGAAGCAACATGAGGCAGAGTAACATGATGTGAGACAGTCTGAATCAATCAGTGTGAGGCATGTAAGGTGATCTGAGACTGTGTGAGGTGGCTTGATTCGTCAGGTTTGTTTGCCTGCGGTGAGCCAGAGCTCAGCCAATACTGCTTAACATCTGCAGCAGGAGCCGTGCCAAGCCTCTAACAAACCCACAGGGAGCATATGTTTGTGTATCACACACCTGCTGCTGCTGCTGCTGCCTCACACAACATCACTGTACTTATAGCTGGCTTTAGAGATGTCTGTCTATACACAAGCACAGACTGTGTTTAGTCAGTAGGGATGATTAGTAGTCATTATGTTATTGGCACCTGTATGTGAGAGTGACAGTGTGTACGAAAAAGATGAGCTGATAAGTCTGTGCTAGTGTGTTTGTGAGTGTGGAAGATGTGTCAGTGTGTAAGCTGTATATTTTCTTTGTTAAGTGTCAAAAATGTATCTAGATCTAAAAAAATATACATATTCCTAGTGTATAAAACCATTATTTGTCAAATATTATGGTAACACTTAAAGCCTTCATATATAATGCATTATAAATGTAGATTTAATGCATTATGCCTTGTGATGCGCCTTATATAATGCACAATTTCATCTCATGAAAAATTGCATCCATAGTTAATACATTATAATACTGTCACGCCCTCAGGCGTTCCTTGTCTGTGTTTTGTTGTCATTCTGTCCACATGCTCCTTATGTTTTGTTTTCATGT
>JAUMHE010000044.1:10372140-10383129 GCA_032359235.1 Enteromius mattozi | reverse complement strand
CTGAATTCCTGCCTCAGCGTCCTCTCTGCCTGCAAGGAAGCGCGAGCGTGGGTTTACGAGCCGTCAGTCGTGACAAATACCTATCAATTAATTGTTACACTATTCATTTTAAATTTGGTTATAATTATTTAGAACGAAACGAAAGATACAAGACATAGTTCTCAAAACACAATTCATGAAGCCTTTTGAATGAGATGATTTGCTTTAATAAATAAAATATTTAAACAATTTTTTGTTTTGTGTGCCAGATGCTTCGAGTGAGCTGTAATAGTAATAACTTTTTTTTTTAAGAATTAATTTTCCTGTGATTCTTTGGTACACAGTAGGCGGCTATCAATTCAAATTAGAAGCAACATCTTGAAACACATTTATGTGTAACATATTTTACCTCTCATCTTCATGCCTATAGCACAACTAAGGACTGTCCTTCCAAAAATACTTGTCTGTTTCACAATATTTGCTCTTTCTTTTTCTCTTTTAAAGAGGAAATATTGGGTCCATCCAATACAGAGAACAACACACAATCATCCTCACAATGCTTAATTTCACTGTTTTCAATGTGTAAGGTGTGTGCCGAATTTTTAGGATGACAATTACGAAAAAGTGCATACAAAAATGTTATACTGTGTGCAAGGGCTTTAAGTCATATCAGTTTGAAATGATTTGCAAATGACTTATGCCTTTAAGTAAAAGTGGCACAGTTTATCCACGCTAGTCTAAGAAAGACAAGTTCAGTAGGCTGACCGCCACCCCGTGACCACGAGCCACTCAGTTAATGCTCATTCTTTCCCCAAAGTTAACGGACAGACTGAGAAAAAAGTGAGTCCAGAAGTGAGAAAAGCTGCCCAGCCTGTGATCTGTGAGTGAGGTTCAGACTGTGTAAGTCAATTTCATCCTTCCCGTGGGGAGTGTGTTCTGTTCAGGACTGCTAACAGCCAACACTCTGATAATCACACACAACCCTTTTCTTCGGATTTGGCACCTCTGCTCCTGTAAAAATGCTCTCACACAGCATCATATACACACAAGACCCCCTGCAGTAACACGGTGAGGCACAACACTGTTCTCCCCAGCAGGGAGGTCTGTGCTCCCTTCTCTAATTAGAGCAGATTGATCCCTGTACTTTGTGATTTTGTACGGTCCACTGCACCATGTTTATGTTTGGCCTCTAGGCTTGGTGTGTGTGTGTGTATATATGTGTGTGATTGTGAAAGAATGAGTAGTTTCTTTTTTAAAATCCTGACCCACACGCAGTGGTTCGTCCACCCTGAGCAAGTGTTCATCTAATCGTGAAAGGTTTTACTGTTTAAGCTGTGGTTGAGGGCATTCTGTGCCTGATTCTTTCATTTGAACTCTAAAAGGAAGGGAAACTGTCTCTCGGCTAAATCTAGCATTTAACGTTTCTGTAGCTCAACTAGTCCTGTTTGCCACATCAAGGTCATGGGTTTATCTCCCAGACATGAACTAATAAAATGTACACTTTAAATACAATGCTTTGGATAAACATATATGCAGCATACGTACATGTAAATTGTGTGATGACTTTCTATTGTCATCAGAATCAAAAGCCAGATCTACATTAGAAGAAGGATTTGATTCGATTTTTTATTTCCAGAATATAGATTAAGAGAATGTTGAATATGTTATACCTTTGTAGGTACAACATATACTTTTGCATGTCTAAATTTAGTAGCATCAAGATAAATAAAAATAAAAAAATAAAATAATCTAAACCAACCAACCAAACACATTAATGAATAAATACATTTTGCATAATGTCCCTGGCTGAAATGAAGTAACAGATTCTGCACGTGATCATCTGTGGCTGCAGTCAACATCTATCGTTAACCAAGCAGAGTGATGCCTTACATATGCATGCACACAAAACAGCACTGATGCAGCTGAGCACTAAAACCTCTCCTGCAGCGAGGGGCTGTTCACGGGACAGCCGCCCATTCTGTTGAGACAGCCCCTTCTGTGGAGAGGTTTGGCCTAGCAGGGGAATCCAGACGCCAGGGATCGAACCGGGGCAGCACTCACTGCCCCACGGGAGAGAAGCAAGCGAGCGGATAAGGGAAGGAAATGAGGTCTACATGTCCCATCATGCCTCGCCAAAGGACAGAGCTGTGTGACCCAGTTCCCAGAGTCTCAGGTGTCCACAGAGAGAGATGAGGAATGTCCCAAATCCTGCATTTAACCACACCAGAGAGTATTTAGCATACATTGCTGCCCTTCACTTACACTTCATGACACATATGCCATGTGCTCCTGCCCCGTAACTTCACTGACTACCACACAGCGACTCACGCTTCACACACTAACTCATGACTTTCAGCTCTTAAACTTTGCATTTTCTGTCTGCAGGGCAGTATTTAACTCTTTTAATGAACTGATATAATCTAGAAACACTGTACTCATACTGAAGTAGCTCGGCTTACATAATTCATCCCACAGGGTGAGACTGACAGCAATTCTTTTACTTTACAAAATTCACAAACCCTTTTCCAGCATCTGCAATTACTGAATAACATGCAGCACACATTCAGTGCCAATTCCACTGAAAATCTCCTGAAAGTGTGAATTGTGGCTTTGGGTCAGGTGCTAATATGGGTGCTGCGCTTCAAGTTCACACATTATTTGTCGATAGTTGACCCCATCATTTTTTTTTATTGTATGCATCAATAAAAGTGGCAAAAGATGTAATGTAAAATTTAAATAGCAAGTCTTAAACAGTGTCTGTGGTCTGACACAGCAGTCTAATGGCACTTGCCAATTAAAAATGATGAAACAACCAATCAAGGAAGGCTTTACTGTTAGATAATTTGATAATTCAGTGAATTCTAGCATGACTAATTTTTATTGCTTAAAGAGTGTAAGGTAAGATGAGGTAAGGAGCTTAAAAATGTTGTATAATACATTTTACGTAAGTGTTAAATGACTGCTTAATATATTCAACTCATTGAATAAATCATATACATTACTACTGTGATGTAGAATTCCTAATTGAACAACACCAGAAATCTCTGATTTCAACCTATCAGGTATACAATTAGGAGTAAATGTGTACATATTTTAAAACATCAATATCTGCAAATAGTTCAAATGGGTTACTTTACAATAAATTCTGCTTATTTTACTACTATTGTTCTTTTAATGTCCCATCCAATGATTACAGACATGGTTATAGCTTTGCTTAGCAGCAGTGCTGTACATCAAAATACATTACCCATGGATTTATGATCCACCCACCTATTTTATCATGCCTTCCTCTTGGGTTTATTAATGAGGTTAATAAATTTACTAGTAGTGTCATTTATTATTTGTAACAGGAACCTATGTTTTCTGAGAAGCGTCTGGCTCGGGCCAGCCAGGAATGCAGTGACAGCGTTTGCTCATTTAACCTGACTTGTTCTCAAATATCAAAGTTCACAGACTCCAAAGCCCAGTCACTCAGCCAGGTTGCCATGGCAATATCGCCTGTGTCATTACTTATGCCAATAAACGTAATATCGGTAATTTAATACATTTACTTAAGGTATATCTACTTTATTTTTCACTTGATTTTTTATCTTGTACTTGAGTGAATTACCATGCTATTCCTGAAGTATCATGATTTGGTATACAACACTATTATGAGAAAAAGCTATTGCTATCACCTCACAGCTCAATTGTTTGGCATAAGTATCATTACCGATAAATAGTTAATGTAGAATGCTTTGTTCAAGAGTTAATTCACTTTTCTAAAATTAAGTCAAACCATTTTACTACTGCTGACATCTCACGTGGAGAATACCGTCTTTAGTAAATTTTCTCCAGGTTTTCATTGTCAATGCTTATCTTTATACTGCGTCAAACCATGCTCATTCCAGCTAACTCTAGATGTTAATAACTAAAATAAAAGATTATTTTGGCTGTACAATGCAGCTTTTTCTGTGTAAAAACAAGCAGCACATGGAGAGACTGCTCATGCTGGCAAACTCATCTTCTCACTGACTCTAATTTTATGTTCCAGCTTTTCCTTTGTCAATGTTATGGCAACACTGCAGTGATATCTCAAAGCTCTGACTAAATATTCATAAATGAGAAGATGAACATAATGCTGAACAAATAAGAAAGAGAAAGACAGAGATTATTCCCCTGGCAGTCGCTATGATAAGTTCTTAATATAAGAAATGCAGATCTCCACTTGTTTAAATGACAATGAGCAGAGATAGACATTGATTCTTTAGCACTGGGAAAACATTAGGAAATTAAATACCATATAGGAAATTTTCATTAGGACTATCCACAAGTTTAGATATGCCACTGAATGCAGTTTTAGTTCGGGTTAGTTCACCCAAAATGAAAATTCTGTCAGTAATTACTCACCCTCATGTAATTTTAAACCTACAAGACCTCCGCTCATCTTCAGAACACAAATTAAGATATTTTTGATGAAATCCGAGAGCTCTCTGACCCTCCATAGACATCAAAGCAACAGCAATGTTCCCAGATCCAGAGCAAAGACATCTGTAAAACAGTCCATGTGACATCAGTGGTTCAACCGTACTTTAACCGTAAAGATAAGAGAAGCTACTTCTTTCATTCAAATAAAACAACAATAACAATCTTCTGCCATTTTGGGAGAGTACCCCAGAACATAATGCTATTTTCTTTGTGCACAAAAAGTATTCTCACAGCTTCATAAAATTAAGGTTGAACCACATGGATTATTTTATTGATGTCCAACGTTTCTGAGCCTAGGAACACTGCAGTTGTGTCACTGTCTACAGAGGGCCAGAGAGCTCTTGGATTTCATCAAATATATCTTAATCTGTGTTCTGAAAATGAACAGAGGTCTTACAGGTTTAGAACAACATAAGGGTGAGTAATTATTGACAGAATTTTCATTTTTGGGTCAACTAACACTTTAATCTGTTAAAGGTATGGTTCATCCTATACTTCCAAAACAGACTGACTTTCCTCCATTGAACGCAATTTTAGAAGTTTAGCAGGATGTCAAAGCTGCTCTGTTCCATGCAATGAAAATGGCTGTTGTTGAGCATTTTGTCACTGTTGCAGTGTGTTCTACACCATAGTCAGACTTTTGGCAACTTTTGAATTGGTGCTGGGCAATCAGTATACCAGTGCATAAGAAGAAAAGTGATGAAAACGCAAATGAGCATTTCAGGACATTTTCATAACAGCACGAGTTATCTGGAATAAAGAAAGTGATCAAGATGAATTGTATTTCAAATGGTAGTGCTGCTTTGTTTAGTTTGTACATTCACAGTTTTAGTCTCTTTAAAAAAATATATAAATATAGACTATTTCCACTTATTGATATAGACAGCCGCTGCCTCTAGTCTTCACAGTCTTAATCCAGATGCAATTTCTTAGTTGTTGCTAGTTTGGATTGGGGTGTCACAACATTTATATTTGATGCTTGAAAGCAGCTTGGACACTCTGCTAGCAAGTCAAACGGGTTTGAAAAAAAGTCACTGATGATAGATTTTTAATTTTCAGATGAACTATTCCTTTAACTTCTGTAGTTAGCCAAAAACCTATGTGTGAAGTTGACAACGTGACACGAACAAGAAGACTCTCAGGTCTAACGTTCAGCACAGCTTGAACTGAAAGCAGCTGCCTATGTGCATATGTCTGTTCCCTAAGAGTGTACATGGAGTTTTCTCTTAAATCTGCTCGTGTGCTTCTGAGGGTGTGTGTGTGCTGATATCTTTAGCAGTGTGTACCTGCGTGGTCGTATTGGCTTGTCTTGTTAGCCGTGGAGGGGTATGACAGGGTTAGGACATGCAGCTGCCTTGCTGTCTGAGGCTCTGCAGCAGGAGAGGAGACTATACGTCGCTGTCATAGAACAAGACATCCTGCTGACCAAAACATCCAACCTATCCATAAAATACCATCCAAACCATTATAAAATTCACATTAGCGACTCTTCATATGACTAATAGATCATATTGCGCATGTTACTGTACTGCAATGCACCGGTGCATCATGGTGGCTAATGCTTTTAAATGGGTCCACATATACGGCACTGCATAATTATATACATCATATTGTCTTTAAGGGAGGCTTGTCTTGTAAGTGAATAACCTGCAATTAGAAGAATGTATGTAAAAAAAAAAAAAAAAAAGAGATCACGTAAATGAGCACTTGCATTGAAAACAGAACCATGAATTAAACTTTATAACGCAAATCACAGAGGCCTTGTTCTTTCTCAAAGACTTATTTTTAACATTCTCAGACGTCTCAGATTTAACACCATCCATTTATCCTGAAACAGTATTTAATGTATTGCATAGCAATCATCACATTTAATAAAATGCAATAATGCTGACAAAAACCTACAGTACAGTATATCCAACAACCAACTTCAAGAATATAACTCACTTACAGTTTTAGCATTATTTATACACCATTATAAAGTTATAAAGTATGTTTAATTTGGCTTGAATAGGTAACGCTTGTTAACTATTATCTATGACTTTTTTTTTCCCTCAATAAATTCTTAATCTGCGTCTTACTAATAGTTAGTGCGGTAGTTGTTAAGTGTAGCTATTGGGTATGATTAGGGATGTAGAATGTGCTCATCCAGCACTAATAAATGGCTAATATTCTAGTAATATGCATGCTAATAAGCAACTAATAGGTGTAAATGTAAAATTAAGTGTTTACCTTTATTTTTTTTTATTTTTTTAACATTTTAGTTTAAGCAATTGTGTTATGTCTTTTTAACTTTTAGATTTTTATTTAGCTTCATTATTTAGTTATTTTTTTGTAATTTTACTGTTTAAATTAGTTTTATTTAGTTGTCAAAGCGAAATTTTTATTTTAAGAACATTATTTTTAATAGTTTAATAAACAATAACAACAACATTTTACACATAAATGTTTGTAAATGTGGTATCAGAGCTCAAATGATGATTTTATTTGAACCGAGGAGAACATTTACAGAGCGAGAAGTACTAAAAAGGCACTGATGATAAGGATTTCTGTGTGGCTTTAGACATTTGGGTCAGATTGGTTCCTAAAAGAGCCCAAAGGCTCATAGCTGATTAAATTCACTGAAAAGTGCTGTGAAAATCTATTATTTTAATAACAGCTCTCTCCTGGTGCGCCATTACACCTGCTCAAAGTGGACTGAGTCCCAGCAGGAAGGGCCATTTCGACAGATAGGTTAAAATGCAATATCTTTTAAAAGTCATATAATGTTCGAGAGAATTAAATGGAAAGATGCTGAGAAGTTGCGAGAGAGAGAAATTCCATTATCATTCTTTACGATTATTATTGTTCTTTCTTGCCTTTTTCATTATTTACTGTTCTTCACTCTCTTCAATCTATTGTTTGCAGCTAATCTGTTTCAGCTTCGGCAATACAAATTGAATTGTGGGCGAGAGAGAGAGAAAGAGTGAGAGAGGCAGTTTGAATGATAGAAGAAAGAGGATAGAACCCCCTCCCATCATCCTTTGCTTCACTAAGTGATTACTGACCAAGAATGCTAATGAGGAATGAAGGGGTGAGTCACCGCTCTTGTCTACTGAAGCACACAAATATGAGATAACATGCACACTCACTAATACACTCACACGCTGGGATGCTGTCAGGTTCCCCCTACACTGCTGAAATATTGGGAAAGTTATGAGGAAGTATAGTCATTTGTCATGATTCGAGTCATTTCGTTAGCCTGTAGTCAATATACTGCAGTGCAGCCAAATACATATGTGATTTGTAATTTCACTAATATTATATACACCACTGTACAAACGTTTGGGCTGGCAAGATTTTGGAAAGAAGACTCTTATGCTCTCCAAGCTGCAGAAAAAAAAAAGCATTGCTGCTTAATATTTTGATGAAATCGTGACACATTTTTCAACAGGATTCTTTGATGAATAGCAATTTGAGAACAGAATTCCAGCAATAACACAAAATATAATTAGTGCTGTAAAATGATTAATCAGATCCAAAATGAAAGTTTTTATTTACATAATATATGTGTGCACTGTGTATATTTTGTATATATGAATACACATACATACAGTATATATTTAGAAAATATTTACATTCATATATTTAAACTCATATAATATATATATATATATATATATATATATATATATAACTATATTTAATATATAAACATAATTTTCTTAAATATGTACATGCATGCGTCAGTTTATATATACAGAATATACACAGTGCACACACATATATTACATAAACAGAAATTAATCCTAATTAATCTTTTGACAGCACTAAATAATATAATATAATATATTGGGTAACCAATTTTATGTCCAGTGTATACTGTAATCGATATCAAAACTATTCTAATAAACCAAACTTGTATTTACTGATCATTTATGGCTACTCTGCAGCAGAAACGAAGCACAGTCACATTTGTGTCTCTGGAGCATAATTTAGGTGTGAAAGGATGAGAATGTTTCCCCTCTCTCTTTCTATCTGTTTTTAACACCCCCTTCATTTCTTTCTCTGTGCTTCGGCATCGACATCTTAAAAACCCCCTTCCTTTTCTTCCCATGTCTTCATCCATTTCCTCTCTTCCATTCTTTCTCTCCTCTCTTCCCCTGGAGGCACGCGGCATACTCTGATAATGATGGCTCTTATTAATTCTCTTTTCCGCGGTGTATCAGAAAGGCACTGTTCCAGAGGGAGAGCTGAGATGTGCTTTGACTTTGATAGATCGTCGGCTATTAGTGGGTGGGTCCCAGCATGCTATCCGCCTCCATGACACACAAACACACACACACACACACACACACGTCGCTACCTGCCACGGAGGACCAAGCCAACGGCACACAAGCACAGTGGGGGAATACCTCACTAATCTGTCTGCCACGCACCCCAATACAACTGAGTGTGCAGTGAGCATCCTAATGCTGCCCGCTCCTCACTACACTGAATATCTGTGCAGAGCCACAATGACTGAAAACGCATGACATTCACTGCTGAAAAAGAGCATGACATTACAGAATCCAAACACTCACTTACCTTTGCCAAGTGAGCAATGATGTTTTGACTGATTTATTTGGTTATTTTGGTCCTTCAGATTCAATATCTCTGAGATCATAAGCAGCCAGCTGGCCATTATTGCAAAATAAACCCCCGGCGGGGCGATCAGGGTGACGGAAGCTTATTACTTTCCAAATAAATGGACACGAGTTGAAATTATTACTTGATTATGTTTTACCATTTATCATGAGAAGAAATAAATCATAGAGTGACATAAGAGACAAGAGAAATGTGAAGCAAGTGCAGCTATGCAGGTCAATTTTACTGCCATTATGTAAGAGATAATGTACATTCAGCTGCTTGTTATTGATGTCGAGTAAATATGCAGACATGATATTGTGTTGAAGTTATTTTAGAATCTTATCTTTATATGACCTTAAAACATATATCCCCGAAAATGTAACAAAACAATCAGTCTATAGCAGCAATATTATTACAGTTATATTAATACTGAAATACATGTTCACTAGATTGAAAGAGAGTGCAGCACCACCATGGACTTCAATAAATATTAGAAAATATCAGAATTCTGAATGCCATGATTCAGAATCATATATTCCAAAGAGTAAATAAAATAAAACAATTTAGGTAAATTATTATTCTGGAATAGTATGTTTGATTCTGACTGGTCAACCTGATTACAAAGACATATAATTAAAATACATTTAATCCACTAGTATAGTTCAGATCTACTAACATGTTTGCTAAGACGTATCGCTTGAGACTAATTGATATATATATATATATGTATATATATATATATATATATATATAGAAACTTTATTTTGAAGTATACTTGCACATTTCTTAATATTAAACCTGAAGTGTGTTTTAATGTCACTATTGATTGAGGATCATATGAATAATATTGCACAATTTAAAATGCATCAAAATGCACTAAAATGGTTTATTTTAGTAACTGTATATTTTCCCATACAATGTTAGGGGTCAGTTAGATGTTTTTGAACAAAAGTAATACTTCTATTCAACAAGGATTACTCTTTCAACATCGTTAATAATAAGTAATGTTACTTGAGCAGCAAATTATAATGATTGCTGAAGGATCATGTGACACTAAAGACTAGAGTGATCACAGAAATAAATTACATTTAAAAATTCAGTTATTCTGGATTGTAATAATATTTGACAACATCACTGTTTTTGCTGCGTTTCTGATGGAATAATACAGTCTTTGCGAGCAAAGGAGACAAATACCAGCTCCAAACTTACTCAATCACAGAATGCTTATTTGAGAGAATTTTTATTTCACCATAAATTAAATGAATGTTAATGTTAAAATAAACATTTCAGAAATGTGACTAAAGCTCTCTAAGGAACGAGAGGAGTGTCTCTCAGACAAACCTCTGGGATCAGGTGCATTGTGGGCCTTCTGGGTACAGCAGTACTGCCATGAGGGCAGATTGGCCTCTGAACAGAATGAGAGAGAATGAGAGAGGGTGATTAAAACAGACAGAGAGTGAGTGAGAAAGAGGAAAAGAATGATTAAAAGAGATAGAGAGGTTGAGATTTGTAGTCGACGTGTGTAGGTGGGAGATGAGATGTCTGTAAGTAGTGTTTTCTGTCTGACTGGAGATGACAGACAGGAAAATGCTCCTCACTACCCTGAGGCCACAGTCACCAATCAGAGCGACACAGTCGAGGTCAAAAGGTATTGCCAGCTTTACCAGATCAAAGCATGGTGGGAAACCTGAACACTGTTACAAGAGAGAGAATGACGGTGTCATCCTTCAGTAAAAGACGGCAACAAACACGACTACAGTTTGTGACCGACTCAGAAAAGCCTTAAAACTGGTTAAACTTTATCAGGTCAAGACCTCTTGGACCACAGATTTATGTGGCCAAAAATACCAAAATAAAATGCATTAAAGGAGCCGTATGTAAGAAATTTATTGTAATAATCATAAAATGTCTCTGTTATGTTCAACAGGCATTAAGAAA
>JAUMHE010000044.1:10309489-10343149 GCA_032359235.1 Enteromius mattozi | reverse complement strand
AAATGTATGATACCATATGTTTAGAATGTCCAACAGGTTATCCTGGACATTGTAACTGTAAAGCCAATGTCACACTGTTACTTCTCCCAAAGCATATTAAAGAAACGCTAATTATTATTCAAAATCTCTCACCCGTACAAACACGTTCATCCTAGCAATGCTTTCTTACAAATATACACATGCATAATACATGAGGGAAAAAAACGAGTCATGTCAAAGTTATGAAATACCGGGGCTTCCGTCATATGCAGGCTGCTGTGAGCCGAAACCGTGTCACGCAGTTCGCCAACAAAACCCCGCCATGGTATATTAATACCAAATCCCCTCCGCACATCTGTCAGTGGCGATCTAAGTGCATCTCCTCCAGCCGCTCTCCATGTTTATTACATGCCCATAGATTAAGACCACCTTCAACTGCAGCCTATGTAAGACTATGCGTGATCTTTGAGGTGGCACCACACAAGTAATATTCACGAGAAAAATCACGCCAAACCTACACATTTGGGCTTCAAAACCCACATGCTTTCAGACGCATGAATTTGGATAGAAAACGCGCCGTGACAGAAACGCGTGAATGCGTTCGCGTCTTCTCCATGATTTCTGGATAGAGCGCGTGAGTCGCAGCGCGTGCAGGTGGCTTCTCATAAGAGCACTGCGCAGTCTGGGCAACCACGATGCCTGGTCTCCGATACAGCGTAACGAGTGGCTCCATCTATTTCGCCCAGGCATTCCCGGCATCGATTATCGCGAATTTAGATAGTATAAACGCAGAAAAGTTTCTTACCTCTGTCGTCGTCTTCACTGAAAAGATTCCGCTGTTTGTTTAGCTGCCTATCCGCTTTACTACACTGTGGTGGGATCGGTGAGAGATACAGAAAGAGGATGGGAGGGGGAGTGAAGATCGGGGTAGACCTCTCTACACCGGGATGATGCCACTCCTGCGTGATCTCAACCGCAATATGCAGCCACCCGTTATGTTAGAGGAAGATGCCATCATGTATTTTTTTTTTTTTTTTTAAAGATCATCTGTTATTTCTGGGGTTTTTTCTAAAGGATCAAAAGACTGCTAACTATCCACCCACTCACCTAATGTGTTTGGTCTTGGAGTAGCTGCTCTAAATGATGATTTATCTTTTAAATTTAAGTTTGTTTGTTATTTTAAAAAGCCTCAGACTGGTGAAAGCCTCTGGAGAACCTTTAATGCTCAGTTTTATGAGGAACTTACAAAATAGATGCCTTTAGCTTGTGAACGGTTTCTCCAGTAGTTATAAATCACAAGGGAAAGGCTTTCAGGCACTTGAAATAGATATTAAAGTTCACTTAGTACGCAATAGGATATTTAAAGCACCTGGTTCTTCAAATTGTTCTGACTGTGAGCAACCTGAGGAACTCAGAATGTCTTTCAGGAGATTATATTAAATGTAACTTAAAATCTAAAATAAATCAATACAGTTAGTTATATATATATAAAATTGTATTTATTTATTATTTTAGGAATTTGCATACATTTACAAAGCTTAACTTTTAGAAACTAATGACCGACATTCTTCCAGGAATTTTTTCACCAAGCCAACACTCTTGATTGACTGCATGTCTTGGAACATAGCTGAGCCTTAGTTCAATCATTCTCTACTGTCCATCACTGCTACAAGAACAACTGACTACATATTCTATTTGAAAATAGTACTATCGACATTATGCCATGTGCAATGTGTAACAAGCCTGCTGAGAGTTGGACTCTAAATCAATGATTAGAGGGAGAACAACATAGTACGGTGACTACTAGTGATGACATTCTTATTCACCACAGCTATGCTGTCCGAGACGCTATATGTATATGAGAGAAGATGAAAAAATAGAAAATGCCTTGTTGAGTTTAATGGTATTGCTCACCCAAAAATTAAAATTTTGTCAATTTCCTAACCCTCATGTTGTTCCAAACCTGTATGAGTTTCTTTTTTATGAATTAAAAAGAAGATATTATTTTGAAGAACCAAGCAGTTGTTGGTCCCCATTGACTTCCATAGTTAGGAAAGAAATATGTCAACAAGAACCATCAACTGTTTGATTACCAGCATTCTTCCAAATATCTTTTTTTTATGTTCAGTTTAAGAAAGAAACTTATGGAACAAGATGAGGATGAGTAAATGATAACAAAGTTTACATTTTAAATGTTCATTCCCTTTAAGGTGGTAGATTGGCAACACTCTCAAAAAAAATGTTTTTTTGCCAAAATACTTTTTTTTTGTCACTGAACTGTCCCTTCAAAAATGTGTACTGAGTAAAAAATGTAATGTTAAACATGTTTAACACATTAGATAAATAGAAAAAAATGATAGAGAGAGTTGGATGCACTACAAAGTGATCCTTGAGATCCTTGTAAACCCCTCCATGACGAGAACATTTCAAGCCTCTAAGTGAACACAAAACACCACATTTGCTCATACTATTGGCAAAGTTATGACTGTAGATTCTGTAAGCCGCCTTTTCCCTTTCCAACTTGCTAAATCCAATGAAGAAACGCGAACGTGTTTACTAAATAGCAACCCCCAGCCTCCCCAACTCACGACTCAAGTGCTGCAGCTGTGTTCCCATGGCAACGCGCCGCAGAAGTGAGACAAGCAATGAGCCAAGGTAGAGCAAAAAAGATTGTGTGTGTGACACTGCTTAAAAAAGGCAGATCTTTCTTCTCATCTCACGCTCTCACTCCGTCCCTCCATTACTGTCACTCTCTAGTCTCTCACGTCCATCTATGGGAGCGGCGGAGGCTCAGACAGTGTTTTCATGAATGCAGACCAAAACTATGTGTAAAACGGGCGACAAAGTACTAAAAATGCACAATGCTGACGTACAAAGGTCTTATTTTGTGTTGAGTGAGGAGTGATGAGAGGACTTTCTTGGAGAAAGAACATCATGTTCCTGTCTTTTGCTGAGGAACTTAGAAATTCACTTTGAAAATGGAGACCAGGGTAGAGGAGGAAAGATGAATAAATGATGGCGTGAATAAATGAACATGCTAGGATGAGTAGCAGCAGCTGTTGATAGGCTTCTTCTGTGGTGGAAAACTCACCCGATCACTTGTTCATTCTGTTATCATCCATTCAACAAGCACCTCCTTCTCAGATTGGGCTCACTTGTGAATTTTAACCAACAAGTCCATTTCACACCACTCGCTCCATCTGTCTGAATGGCTCTGAGGGCTTGTTTTTCTCCTTTAGAAAGTCTTCAGATGTATTCTGGTCTACACAAAACCTGACAACATCATAAGTAGCCAAACTCACATCTGTGACCTGAGCGTCTTTTTGCCTGTTAAGGTGAATGAGAATTATTTACTTGTTTTATAGGCTAGCACAGGATGCTTAGTAGCACGTCCCATCTGGCCAGTCTTAGCCAGCTGTTAAATTCACACCAGTGTTTCATCATGGTACTTAATAGCTATGCTAAGTTCGTTCTTGGAAAAAGGCTGTTAGTTGTCGGCAGAATGGGAAGACATAATTAGCACTGAGCAGAGACATGAAAGACTGCAAGAAGAACAGGATAGCTCGGACGCCTGATGTGTAGATAATTCAGCTGAGAATGGGAGAACTAGAAGAATTGGTTCATATTTAAATGATCTGAAAAAGATGAAAAAGTAAACAGAAGCTGAATGTGTTTGTTTTCTAGAGCAGGGGGGCCGCAAGGGAGTGCTGAGGGGCTCTGTGAAAAAGTTGAGAGAAAAACAGTGCAAACAAGTAAAAATAAATCAATACAAATACAAATAAGTTCAAATTAATTGACTAAGCAGATAAATAAAGAACTAGTATAAAATAAATAAAAAAGATAAATTGATTGCAATAATGAATTTTAATGAATAAATAATACACAGTACTATAATGAGTAGACAAAATTAATAATGCAATAAACTGTCCAAGTAATATTTTACACATTTGCAATATTTATTTTCCACTGAACAGCTGTCATTTGGGTGATACCCTTTCAAAAGTTACATCTTTGTAAATTTACTAACATTTTTTAAGGTAAGTGGTTGCAATCAACTAAAAAAAAAAATAAAATAAAATAAACCTGTAAAAAACAAATTCGTAAAATCAATGATTTTTTTTTCAGTGCAGTATCTTAAAGGTACAAATCAGTACCTAAAGCATACATGAAAGTAACTTTTGAAAACGGCTCATGACACCTTTTGGTCTGTTCATTTGGTTGTTACAAGTAAAAATATATACTTGCCTTTAAAATTTAAGGAAACTGGGCTCTCACATATATATTATATTGTGCTCAATATATATATATGTATATATATAAATAAATTATCTATTGAGATATATATATCAAAAGATCAGTTATCATGATATATATATAATCAAAAGATCATTTTATGATATAAATGGATCTATAGCTAACAGCTTTCTAAGGATTATCAGGTTTTTTACAGAACTTTTGTGACGTATAAGATTAATTTATGCCACATTCCAGCGCTGTATGCCAGTGGGTTTTTTTTTCCATCAGTCACCAAGTTTCAATGTTCAAGTGCTGCCATCAAGTGGTGAACAAAAGTAATCAATCAGTTCGTCTTATACTGTGAAATGGTTGCTCTCAGCTGGAGCGATTTCCCTCTTTACCCCTGCCATCTGTCAGTTGAGGACTCTTTTCTCCAGACAATCTGTGCCCAAGCTGTGAATTAACTATGGATGTCATTTTCGGCAGCAAACACCGCCACACGGCAGCTGCCGTCAGTGCTGACATGTACGGTTAGTGAGTGTTTTCTGCAGATGTTAAAGCGCATAAAAGAGTGGAGGCTGCTTCTCACATGCGCGCAGCACACACATAACACATGACCGAACTACTAAAAACTACTAAAATAGTCAGTCAATAAAAGAAACGTACATAAGCATACACGTGCATAAGTTAACACACCTGATACAAATAAAATGATTCTGTATTTATATAAAAAACATGATTACAGTACATAGTTATATAAAACACAGGATGTAATATAAGAAGATGTGATATAATATGGTCTCTGATATGCAGTAGGCTAAGGCCTGAAATATGATTGAGATAGAACCCCATGATGCTTAAATGTGACTATCACTGTAATCGACTTTAGTTAAATGAGTAATTTAGTAAAAGACAAGTGAAAAGAAGACTCTTAAACGGCCATTTATTGGAAAGCATTATGCTAAGTAAAAATGCATAGGCTAGCCGCTAAAGTAAAGGTTGGAATGGGTTGGTGCTTCTCAAAGGAGAAAATAAAACTTTCTGCATCCTGAGATACTGTAATAAATGCCACTAGAGGGCAGTGCTACGTTTTGTTAGAATTTTCCAATATATACATTTTACGTCACGTTCCTTAAATAAGCTACTGCCGTTTACCAGTCATGGGTACAACATGGGGCCTGGGTTTTATTTATTTAACAAATGATCAGTTATATTTTGGATGTCTAAATGTAAATGATTAAACTGAATTAAATGAGATTAAATCACAGGTTAAATAGAAAAACTGTATTTATATTACATTGTAAAAGTTACAGTAATATGGTTGTAAGATGCACATTTAATCTGAATTGATGTGTTAGTATTTTTTTTTAAAGAGTTCTTAAAATGCATATTGAACACATTAATCCTGTTTAAAGTGGCCATTGTGTGAAACAAAGACTATGGATAATGTGTATCAGGGTCATAAGTGACACTGCTCGGTGCGAAAGTAACACAAATGATAAAGAAGACAAATTACATAAGTTCTCCACCATGACACAAACGAAAACGTGTTTAACTCATGTAAACACCATCACTTTAAATAGTATGCAACGTGGCCCTGTCTGATTTTAGGGCTTTTGTAGAAGTGCACAAAAAAGTTGTGGCCAAAAAAAACACACAAAAAAAATGCAGTGTAATAATACACATACACCAATCTGGCAACCCAGTGTTTTCACTTTCACCAAATCGTGACTACGGAAGCCCGTGCGCACGTTTTTCAGACGCAAAAAAAATGCAATTGGAAATGTAGCTCACCGGGGTAATGTAAGGACATCTATAGGGTCAGCATGTGACGTCACGCGGTCGTATAGTTTTCCCTGTAGATTCAGACACATAGATGTTTATGACCTGCAGGTTTTGGCCTTGTTTACGGTGCGGGCAAACTTACATGGATTATTCGAGCATGCAGTGAGTATTTCATGCTTCCCACGTTAAAAAAAAAATGTATGGATAAACAGTTCTAATCAAGAATCGCCCACTAGCCTCACTGACGTTGTCAGGGATTGTTTTAAATGCAGGGCTGTTAAAATGACTTATGCAGAAATGTTAATGAAACAAGCGAGAAATATTAAAAAGCAAATGCGCCACACATAACTAAGCCAATCCTTTCGGAACGCAGTGAAATTGTCCAACGCTAAACGCTGATTCAATATAAGCCAAAGTTATTTGATGTTCCCGTTAACGTCGTCTCGCGCTGTACAGTTCTGAGTTCATGGCGTTCTCTGCGCGCTCTATATTGGGGATCTGTCTGGCAAGACGTAGAGGCATGGCCTACTTTTTGCACACGTATGGAAACGAGGCGGTGGCTCTTTTTGCTGTTGCTGTGCCAGCCTATGCGCAAATACATCTCGACGCTGGATAGGTCTCCTGGCATTGAGGCTGCGCCTGTGATGATCATGCGATTGAGTGACGATGGGGAGTCATGTCTAGTCTATGCATGATCAGTAGCTCTGCGCTCCGCATCCCGCTGGAAAAAGAGTTCGCGCTCGATGGCTCTGCGATCGACTCCGCGCCTATGCCCACAATGAATGGCTGTTTCCAGCGCGAGACAGACGAGGCGAGAGAGTGAAGGAGAGCGAGCGCGTCGGACTCCATTGAAACACTTTGAAACGGCCTCCAGCTAAGGGGTAAGTATCCCGCCTTTGAATCCGCGCGGCGCGTCACGCGAGGTTGTGTGACATGCGAGGACGGCGCGCTAGCGACCGTCTTGGCATTTTGGCCGAAATCCGGTGGCTTTGAGATGTTTGGGGGGCATTGTTTTGGGGAAGGTGTGCGATGGGGGATGGGTACAGACTAATGGTACCAACAAAAAGTTTAACCACTTCACCGACCTCACTGACATGGCTGAACGCGCGTGCTGGCAGATGTTCCGGAGTCAGATCTGACTAATTAAAAACCCCGATTTCCGGGATCTTTTTAATCTGTCAGCCAAACGGCTTCTATTTATGCTTTTGATTTGAAGACGGCACTTTGAGCGTGATCGATGTTGTTGTGGCGAGGAGTACTTCAATCATTTTCTTATTGGCGGAGTCTGGCTGACCCCCCCTACTGTCAGCGCTGGTTCAGTCTGGCTCGCCCCCAGTTAGTGCATTTGTCCCGGGATGACCTGTTGATGTCTGTGAAATAAGATAAGGTGGGGTATCCGAACTAGCCCGAAATCGCTATGGAACATTAACTTTGAAATCCCGCGGACTGAAAAGTATGCACTTGGGTATTTTTGGGATGCTAATACCGGCTGCTCATTGAATCGTTGGAGATTCTTGAGTGTTACCGTTGTAACGGAGCGGCGTGGTGAACGGGGCGAACCCTCGTTTCGGCGGACCCGTCTAGGCCCGAGGATGTAGGCACGCTCGCTTTCGGTGCGGTGCATTGGCAAAGACGGGACAAGAGCGGCAAACTTGCTCGTTTCGTGCGACGCAACGCGCCGCTTCCCCCCGCTGCGTTTGTGCTCGCTCGCATGTAGGTGCTGCATTTCTCACAGAGTGGCTCATAGTGGGCGCTTTTGCCATCGTTCTTCCCCCCTTCACGGCCCGTGCCAGTGGAGAACTCCGGACAGACGGGCAGCCTGCCGCCGACACAGCCTCATAACACCGCTGTACTGGCAGGTCTGGCGGCCAAAGGTTTGCTCTTTGTTTTTATTATATTCTACTAATGTTCTGCTATGTTGGATTAGTGTTAGTTTATGTGATCGGCGTATGTTCAATGGCTGAGTCGGCACTTCCATCACGCAGGTTTGGCATCACAATATTAGATGGGTCTCTAAAGCTCACATGTTTCTTTTTGCTTTGATGTGTGGTTCCCAACTAGGGGCCCGGGGCCGCTAGGGTACTCTGTAAACTTCCCAAGGGGCCTCAATCATCTTCTTTTTTTTTTTCTTTTTTTTTTACAGTTAAAATGTCAACCTATATGAACCTGTATTATACTGTATCATGTTACTCTAATGGCAAATCAGTGACTTCACATGCACTGCTGAGCTGTCACTCAAATTCTATTATTATTATTATAGTGCAGCATAAAACTTTATTTATGGACTTTATTTTTCCTCTCTCAACAATCATACATAAAACATCTGTAGAGACAGTTTTCTTTCACTCTTCTTGCATGTTTGCTTATCTTAGGCTAGTTAGGCAGAGAAGTTCTGTAGCACCAAAGAAACAGATTCATGCTTTTATTTTTTATTTCCTTAAAGAAAGCACATTGTGGTAATCCTCAAATCAACAAATGTGTAAGTCTTTAGATTAATTACCATGAATTTTTTTTTATATATTGACAGCAACAGTATCTATTTGTAAAAGGGTTGCAAGCACCTCTCACTTTGACTACAGGGGACCCTGGAAGTTACAAAGGTTAAGAACCACTGACTTTCAGGGTGAGTTCAGGTAAACCTGGACACTTTTTGATACTGACTGCCTATAAGTGGCTCAGTTAACATAAATAAACACAATAATTAAGGGAATAGTTCACTCATAAAATAAAAATTGTCAACATTGTTGTCCCAAAACTGTATTAGTTTTTCTTTTCTGACAAAAGATATTTACAGCCAAACAGTTTTTAAAGGATGGTAGAAATAGGATGACGTCCACAGTATTTTTATTTAAAAAAAATTCTCACCATACTATAGAAGTCATTGGGGACTACAAACTCATTCAGTTTTGGAACAAGTGGAGAGTGAGTAAATAATGACAGAATCTTATTATCTTGGGTCAACTATCCGTTTAGAATAAATCATTTGTCATGGACAGTAAGTGCTAGAAATCTCAGGACTATACCTGACTATTCATTAGTAAAATAAGACTGAAGTTATGCGATTACATTTTTTATGTGTTTTTCTGTGTTGTTGCACAGCCTCATAGATGCAGACTGGCTTGTGAATAAAGTCTTTAAAAGTTTGCATCCCCCCTCGCACACCATGATAACCATACTTAAGGTGTCCCTCTCCTCCCCCACCCGAGGGAAAGCTTCTTAAATAAACCCTGGGCCTCTCTGTGTGTATGTGTGCCACTGCTCTCTGGCCAACTGTAAACAAGCCGTTTTGTCTGATGTCTATGGCTTGTGTGTGTGTGCATGCAAGGGAGGGGGAGCGAGCCTGAAGTCAGACAAAGAGGGTACTTCTTTTACCATGAACGTCCTGTTAGTTCTGTGTGATCAGTTTAGATCGAGTGATTTTTAATGTGATGGCTTATGTGGGGAAACATGTGCCCAGATGTTCTGCCTACCGCCATCTAATCTTAATGTGTGAAGTATATCACATCACAGTGTTATACTGTCGTGTTGGTTTAGCTGACATGATTTGAGGGCTGTTTTTACTTCACTAAAAGATTGCTAAACAATAAGCCATGATTTTTGCGCTGACGGCAAAACGTCAATCTGTGCCTTCGCAAAAAAGTTCTGCCACTCAATCTGCTGATTCGCCAGAAATCCTCCCCCGACTAATATGAGTGTATTTGTTGCCTAAAAAGGAGGGAATCATAAGCACTGCAGTTTCAAACTCTGTAGTAAAGTTTTGGACAGCCCATTTTATAGTAGAAGGCACAGGTTAACAGTTTCTAATGAATTTCCCCGGCAGCACGGCTGCGAGCTGTAATGATGGCTTTGCTCATGGTGTCACATTTAGCAGTAATAAGACTGACTGCAGTGTCAGTCAAAGCCCATTGTTTTCCACCCTCTTCCTCAACTATGACCTCAATCACTGGTTTAGTATCTCTCTGGCGCTCTCCCCCTCTCTCCCTCCCTGCTGTAGTACTGTAAAGAGTGCCATTTTATCTCTGTCTCAGCTGAATCCCCATCTCATTCAGATTAGCAGTCACATCCCGCTTGCAGGATTTTAGCGGTGGCTCGCCAACCCCCCTATTATTTTTCAGAGTTTGCATGTTCTAGGCCGCTCTGCTAAAAGGTGCCCACAGGCCTGTCCCTGGGGTCTTATACATTTCACCTTTTAATGTAACAGTCTGTTGCCGGTAGCCATTTGTTTCTTTGCAATAAATTGTGTCGGATTCAGTGGATTTTACTGCTTTAAAAGCAAATGATAGTTGCAATGAGTCTTCAGGGGTGAACTACTGTGTTGCTGAGAGAATGCTGCTGACAAAGATCTCTTTCTTTCTCTTCCATCTGTCTTTCCCTCCTTCTCTTCCTCCGGTGGTGCTCAGATTTCTCTGGTGGTGCTGGCCATAGCGCCATGGCTCAGACCCTTCAGATGGCGATCCCGAACTTCGGCAATAATGTCCTGGAGTGTTTGAACGAGCAGCGGCTGCAGGGGCTGTACTGCGACGTGTCCGTGGTGGTGAAAGGCCACACCTTTAAAGCCCACCGCGCCGTGCTGGCGGCCAGCAGCTCCTACTTCCGTGACCTTTTCAACAGCAGTGCGGGCAGCAAAACCCCTACGGTGGTGGAGTTGCCCCCGGCCGTACAGCCGCAGAGCTTTCAGCAGATCCTGGCTTTCTGCTACACCGGCCGCCTCAGCATGAACGTCGGAGACCAGTTTCTGCTCATGTACACGGCCGGCTTCCTCCAGATCCAGCAGATTATGGAAAAGGGCACAGAGTTCTTCTTGAAGGTCAGCTCACCCAGCTGTGACTCGCAGGGCCTCCATACTGAAGAAACCCCTCCGTCGGAGCCTCAGAGCCCCGTTACCCAGACGGCGGTGGGTGCTGCGGCTAACGGCGGAGGCGGGGTAGTGGCTACGGCAGCCAGTCGACCTGCTTCCTGCTTGACCCCGTTGCCGCTCGTCTCTCGGGTGAAGACAGAGCAGCCAGAGGCCTCGCCGTATTCGGTGGTTTGCACACCGGTGGCTAAGCGGCTCTGGGAAGGAGGCAATCGAGAAGGCGGCGGAGGCTCAGGGGCGGCCAGCGGAGGAGGGATGAGGAAGGCAGCTCGCTTTTCCCAAGAAATGGCACGCGGAAGCGCCATTCAGCAGCAAGGTAGCATGGGACTTGGTATGGGCCTTGGAATGGGCACAGGGGGTCATGGTGGAGGCGGAAGCACCAATGGGAATGGCAACGGCCCGAGCAGTGCCACCCCTGAAGGCACCAGCCCTGGTACTTTGAGTGCCTACGCCAGTGACTCGCCCATCTCTTACCATGATGATGAGGAAGAGGAGGAGGCGGTGGATGACGGCACTGAGGAGCAGTACAGGCAGATCTGCAACATGTACACCATGTACAGCATGCTCAACGTGGGTGCTACAGGTGAGTCCACAGCACTACTTACATGCGATGAAATGTTTGAAATCATTTACTCAACCTCATGTTGTTCAAAACTTGTGTGACTTCTTTTCCGTCAGTGGAAAAGAGCTGGTGAAATTGTAACAATGTGCTTGTTTTTTGTTTCCATGCGATTACAGTGAGTGCAGACTGGAGCTTTTACAATTCAAAAAAGATGCAAATGCACCATAAAAGTTGTCCATATGACTCGTGCGCTATATGTTTTCTGAAGCCATGCGATAGCTGTTGAAATTTTCGACTAAATGTTAATATGAAAATTTACTCTATAATTTTTTACTTATTTTGAACAATTTGACCATGCATATCTTTCGTTATTTTTTTCTAATCAAATTGTCATAACTCATTGTTTCAGGAAAACAAAAAAGACTTTTCTCTGGTGAAAAATGTAGTTGATTGCAGCTCCCACATCTCAAAATTCAGTCAACAACCGCTGGAAAGAACAAAGTCATCGAGCCTACTACATTTCAATAATTGGCTACACTAGAATTCATGTCACAATACAGATGAAACGTGTGGTGCTACTTTTTTTGCAACTGAGTTGTTAATCGGTTACAATCTTTTCCCTAACAGTTGTGGTCAGTCCAGTTCATTTATGAATAATTCAGACCGGTTTTGTGAACTGGATCAACAGATTCCTTAAAAAGAATGATGAATTTACAAATTAAACAGTGCTTCTACACCCATCAACTTTTATCATTTTCGCTGAATAAAGACCCAAAAAACCTGCTCTATTATAAATAAACTACCACAACAATGTGAACAAAGTCTTCATCTGGTTCCACTTAAGAAAACAGAAATCATACAGGTTTGATGATGGCAGAATAGAATTTTCATTTTTAAGTTTTAAATTAGCACCTCCTAACCCGGCACTTCCTTTGATCATGTGTGTGTGTTGTAATGTATAATGCCTCTTGCTTTTTTGGTTCCCATTTTAACAAGTTAACTATTGTCTGCTTTCTTTTGTGCTTCTTAAATATGAATATCATCATAGCTAAATTCACACTTTTTTGTTAAATGCTTGAACTGTTTGGAGCTCATGAATATTTTATCAGAAGTTCCTCTTATCTTCTCTCAGACGACATGAAAACCGAATGTGTTCTGATGCCTTTGGATTTCACAGGTCTTTTATTAGTCTTGGTCCCAAGAGCTCTGTATTATCTGTCTGTTTTTGAGTGTCAAAAGACTTGAATACTGGTTTAATCTTCATGGCTGTCTAGACTGCGTGTGCCGAGATCACGTTTTTGTCTTCACGCTTTCTCTACTCTTCATAAACTTTGTTCCTTTTCTCAGCAGGTGAACGCGTGGAGGCCTTGCCGGACCACTCAGAGACGCGGCCCAGGATGCGCGGCCGACAGGATCTTGCCTCTCTCCCCGCTGAGCTCATCGCTCAGATCGGCAACCGCTGTCACCCTAAACTTTATGAAGAAGGTGACCCTGCAGAGAAACTGGAGCTAGTTTCAGGTCTGAGTCTAAATACTGTACCCGTTTATTAACAAAGTGCAACAGATGCACCAAAGTATCATGAGTCAAAAGAGTAACGTAGTGGAATAAATCATTCTTTTGTTGATCAGACCATCGTCATCATCATCCTCCTGTATGGATTTTTAGAAAAACATCATCTGAGAAAACAATGTTAAAGTTAATCTATAGAAGAGTCAAATAGGGAGGATAACCGGCATCCTACAACTGAGTCATGTTCAATAGCCCATGAAAAGCAAATGATCTTGTGTGGTGATTGATAGGTCAACTGTGTTTGGAGAAGCTCTGTTTTGGTATTGTGGTATAGAACAGGTTTTGTTGAGGAGGCTTTTGTGAGCTGTAAAGCATGGCCTTAAGTGACTCTGAGCTGTCCGACTGGATCTGTTCAGTACATATAACAGAGGAATTCCGCTAATCGCAGGAACTTTATTTAAACAGCAGTCGCATATATAAACATGCAGCTCAAAGTGCTTTACAAATACGATAAAAGCAGGCGTTCGAACAAGACCAGACATGAAGCAATATAAAGTGGAAAATGAAATGAGGAATTGAAACAGACGTGAAGACTAACGATAAAAGGGTTTTGGGGGGGAAAAAAATTGTCATCAGAAAGTCATTAAATGATGAACAAATACAAAGCGCTGGAGGAGTGAAAAGCAAAAATGGAAATGAGACAAAAATGTTTAATTAAGAGCAAGAAAATAAGCTTTTGAATGGTTTGAATTAGTTTTAGTAAAGCTCCCCCCCACCATCATGCATTGAGGTAGGATTTGATTTTTGAATTCTAATGACCAACATCTGTTTTGACTTGATCGCAGGAATAAATGACATTTTAAAATGTTAAATAGAAAAGTTATTTAAAATAAGTTTCAATGTATTATTGGTTTTACTGTATTGTCTTTTACAGTCATTGTGAGCATTAGAGACAGTACATCTTTCAAAAGAGTGAAATCTTACCTATTCAAAACTAAGTTTGTTGTTCTAATTTTCTTTTTATTTGGAGCAATATTCTGTTGCATTTAATCTGCATTTAGCACAACACTGCATGAGTGATCCCAGATGGATGCAGCAGAACAGCAACCATACTTAATAAAGCCATAGGTGTAGAAAAGCTACATAAATAGAAAAACAGTTGTTAATACAACAGTCAGTGCTCAAACTTCACAAGTCACTGTTAACGCTAACACACATGAATGATCTTTAGCAGTAATAAGGACACTGAATTTCTTTCTGAGCTTTGTATGATTAGTATTCATTCATTAAGCATTCATTTTTGGGACTTCTATGCATTCATGCAAATTGATGAGTCATAAGGCATTTGTCAGTCTTTCAATATGTATCTGCTTATATCTTATCTTGAGGACATGAATATGAATGAGGTTTCACGCCTTTTGATGTGAGATTCATGTATATTGTGGACAGGCACCAGTGTATACATCTCACGAGCTCAGCTGATGAACTGTCACGTCAGTGCGGGGACCAGACACAAAGTCCTTCTGAGGAGGCTGCTGGCTGCTTTCTTCGACAGGTTAGTCTGCGAGACGTTAAAGACGTCTTCAATAATAGTGAAACTGTATGACATCTAACTTTTGTTTTCTGTATGACGTACAGGAGTACTCTGGCAAACAGCTGTGGAACCGGCATCCGTTCCTCCACCAATGACCCCAGCCGCAAGCCGCTGGACAGCCGAGTGTTGCATGCAGTCAAGTGTGAGTTCCTGCTTTTTTATATTTTCGCTCCAAAAATTAATATTCTGTTTACTCAGCCTGATGATTTCTTTCTTTTGTTGAACACAAAAGATTTTTTTGAAGAATGTTGATAACCAGACAGATGCTGCTAGCTGTGGCAACTGTTTGGTTACCAATGTTCTTCAAAATATCATCTTCTGTGTTCAACAGAAGAAAAAACATATACAGGCTGAAACAACTTGAACTAAAATAAATGGGTAAATAATGACAGAATTTTTATTTTTAGGTGAACTATCCCTTTAAGGCCTGTTTTCTAGGGGTAGGGAAAAAATCTAGGGGTAGGGAAAGGCACAGTATAGTTTGGTATGACTCATTTTTGGGGGGTTTCCATTGGGTACAGTACCTGATACCTGCTATTTTTTATTTATTTATTTTTTTTAAAGTACCGCCTTGGCTGAGGTTCCAAGTGAGCCGTATTATTACCAAAAATGTGATGTGTAAACCCTGCTGATCACTGAATGGCCAGAGAGAAATGTTACTGCACCGTTAAACTTGTGACACAAGACAACAGAGCCACTAGATTTAAATCAGCACAGCCAGCAGTGTATCAAACTTTTTTTTTTTTTGGAACAAACGCAACCGTTTTAAAAGAGCGCACCTTTTTTAAACAACCGGGTCTGTTAAGGAAGTACAGACGTTCCTCTTTTTGATAGCTGAGGAGTGGATCCAGCGAGAGCTTTATGGAGTTAATGCCCACTCTAAAGCGGTAAATGAACTGCTGTGCAAACGCGTGCCGAGCTGAGTTGTACTACGCAGTGGAAAAGCGCCGAAAGATGGTTCACTCCTATACTTATGAATACGAGAAACTACAACACACAATATGGCAGAATACTCCCGCCTTCTAAATGAAAGAGCCAATCGCTGATTGGAAAAGTAATTGCATCACTGCAGTGCCTGTTACAGGCTCCTATTCCCTTAGAAACCTGAGTACATTATGATTATGCATGCTCGTTGGCTAGTCTAGCCTGATAAATAGGCTTTTGTAAACAATATTTGAGCACAAGAAATTATGGAGAAGCTGATTTCAGATTTTGTTTCTGATTTGAAATATGTATTTTAATAGCAAGTTTGAGCAGTTTTTGAGATTTTGGGATTCCCCTTTTCATTTTGGCCTTGTATGAGCTGCCCAGTGAACAGACTTTCCTCAAAAGGGACTTTGATATATGTTCTCGCATTACTCAGCATATCGCAAAATGTTTAAAATAGCAAAAATATTGATTTGTGAGGATATGTTGTGGGTCCTTTGGAGATTTCAACTCTTAAAAAATAAATACAACCGCACGTTGTCAATCATATTTACACACTGCCTCTGTAACATTGCACATGCTTCTAATAAACCGAAAGTTGTCATGCATTAGCGTGGGTGCTGAATGATCTGTATTCTGTTATGGTTGTTGATGCAAATCAGGCCTTTAGAAATGTCTTCTTTCCTTATGTCAACAGTTTACTGCCAGAACTTTGCCACCAGCTTTAAGGAGAGCGAGATGAATGCCATCGCAGCGGACATGTGCACTAACGCTCGGCGCGTGGTGAGGAAGAGCTGGATCCCCAAGCTGAAGCTACTGATGGCGGAGGGCGACGCCTATGCCAATTTCCTCCCCGACAGCATCAAGATGGAAGCGGACGGCCTCGGCGGCGAGCCCGCCTTCGAGACGGCGAGCCTGGAGGGCGGTGCTACGGTGGAGACCGGTGGATCCTCGGGCGAGTCTCTGCAGGGTGTGGGCGGAGACAATGGCACTTTGTTTCAGTGAGCGACCCGGCAAGGAAAGCCCTGCCCCATCCCCTCTGCCACCCCACCTCCTACCCGCCTCCCACCCCGCTGCGTGACTCTGGGCTCTGCTGCTTCTGCCTGGGATGGGAAAGGGAGAGTCGGGTAGGAGATTGGAGGAGATTGCACGGTCTAGCGTCGGGAGGAACATAAGGGGTTGATGCCAGGGGCGCCATTTTCTTTTCAATCATTTTTTGTTTTTGCTGAATAACCCTCTTTTGCACAGAAGATCCCCTTTGCCTCCATGCTCGGCAAGTAAATCTAGTCACTGATGCTATAGGAATGCGTAATTAGGACCAGGAAAAGTTCTTGCGGCGGGAGGTCCGAGGTTCCCTGATCTCACTCTACTGAATTTGAATGTATTCGTGATTTTGTAGCACCTGGCTATGTCAGACTAGCCGATTGTATTTGGCCCAGGAGAGAGACAGGAAAAATGATCTGAAGGAACAGCAGATGGAGAAAGTAGTGAGGGAGGAGAGGAGAAAGAGAAGTAGGTGGCATATTCTGTCTCTCGTTCTGTCTAAAACAGAAAGAATCTGATATCCTCCTCTCCTTCCATTCCTCCCAAAATATATGTGGGATCTTAGTCTGCCACGTTCTTTGTTTTTTATGTCGGCATTTTCTCCTTTCCCCTTCTACTTGTTCCACTGTGTGTGATTTATATGAATCCAGAGTTGATGAAAGATGATTAAGGACTGTAAAGGATAAAAATATATTTATCTGCTCGCACCTTTAGAGCTCGAGAGAGAGGGATTGTTTTAAAATCTCTTTTTGTGTTTTTGTTTTTTAAACCTTTTTTTCTTTTTTTTCTTAAATGTTTCTCAAGAGACACCTTGTTGTTGGGCTTTAAATGGAAATAGTGAGAAAAAAATAAGGACTATTTTTGCATAAAGGAGTATCTTGCATTTCAAAGACTGGTGCTTGGCTTGTATCTCGATCACGATCGTGTCCGTAGCTGAATTCGATTGGCCGTTGATGTACACCAGTGATGTACAATTTGCAGATTAAAGGGGTACTTTATCCAGAAATGTAAATTCTGTCATCGTTTCCTCACCCCCATCTCAATCCAAACACAAAAGAAAAGCGTTTGTTTTCATTCAGAGAAAGGCCAGTGGGGTTCAGTGTTGTTTTGGACCCCGTTGACTTTCATTGCGTTCACATAAAAGCGTTCTTTAAAAATATCTTCTTTTCATGTTCCACTGAAGAAATAAAGTCCCACAGGTTCGAAAAGACTCAAGGGTGAGTAAATTATGGCCGAATTGGATAAGCTATCCCTTTAAGAGAAAAGAAAAATTGTGTAGGACATAAAAAAAAAGTGTTTTTTAGTCTGTAAACCTTTTTAGCTTTCTTCCCCCCCATTATCGCACACAAACACGCTTTTACAGCCCAGGGGGAAGGGAGGTTGTGCTTCTTATTGTTAGTCACTTTACTGTCTTAAGGTTGGGCCTGACTTTGTGTGTGTTTGGGAGCGGAGGAGGGTTTACATTGCCTGTGTCCCAGGAGAGGAGGAGCGGAATGATTAAGTCTCTTCATGTTGCCCATGTCCCTGTTTGGGCAGCTGTGTGTGTGTGTGTCTGTCTGTGCTCGCTTAGGCAAGCATGTCTGTGTCCACACAAGTCACCATCTGTATACATTCCTTGCACATAGTTGGCACTGTGTGTTTGCATGTGGGTGATGTGTTAGTCAGGGATTTAGGGTATGTTTGTTTCTGCGTTTGTGCGCCCGAGGCGTCTCGTACGGATGCTTTTAAGGAAAATCTGAAAGTTTGCCGTAACCGTCAACTTTTGCATATCCCAAATTTCCATCGGGATTTGAATGGGATTGCATATGATGTCTTAATGTGTGCTCAGGCATGGGTTTTAAACACATGCCTCACGAAAACAGAAATTTGATACGGTAGGTTATTTTAATATTTCATGCCCGAGTTATTAGGCTGTGCTTGTTTGTATAAGTCATGTTTTTTTCACGCGTCTTATCTCCTGGGACACATACAGTAGCCGCCCCCTTTCTGACAGAGGAAATGGACCTCTTTGCACCTTTTCGTAGACTGAACTAGAGCTTTTTGCACCTTTTTTGTAGAGGAGAGTGGTGGATTGTGCACCTTTTTTGTAGAGTGTAATCGATGGTTTTTGGACTAAACTTCATGGATGTGTATGTGTCGGTATCTGGCCCGGAACAGAATGCACCCCTGCGTCTGCGGCCAGCCGTGCTGAATACTGATGTAAATATCGAAGAGACTGTTGAACAGATTTTGACCACGTTTTTAACAGGTCGCTCGTCTTTTTAATTGATGGCTTACATTAGGTCTTTCACCCCTCTTGTTTTAGCTCATGTTTTTATTTCATTTCTTTTATTTGCATAACCAAGTGTGGCTTACCTGCTGTTTGTATATCTGGAAATTGTAGTTTTTATTATTATTTTTTTTTTTCCTGGCTTACGAGTTGTAGCAAATAAAGTGAACTCCTGGCAAGTTTACTACTTAAATGCAGTCTGGTTCAGGTCTGACCGGTGACCTCGTTTCTTTTTTCTTTTCTTTTTGGACCAGAAAACAATAATGCCTCTTGTGTAGAAATGTATAACATTCGAGAAGCCTGCGAAATCAACATCTGGGAAAGTGCATGCATCCATTCCCTTCTCCGTTTTATTTCTCTATTCTTTTAGCAGACCACGTGTACTGTATTTACTTTTCAACTACTACTAATTCAAGGTGAAAGAGTTGACTTGCCAAGTTTTTTAAGGATACAATATAGAGTTGTTTGACTGATGATAGAGTACTGAGTATTTTTTCATTTCTTTTTATCGACTAAAGTGCTGGGAAAGTGGGGGGCCATGGTGAGGGATGTACTGGTGCTATGTGTGCTATTCTTTAGATGTTAAAGGCCTGCTGGGTCACTGGTGCCTTTTCAGGAGGACTGCGGGAGACGAACTGCGTGTGTATCTGGGTGGGGCACAGAGCGGCGGTGCTCCTCTCTCTCCTCTCGCCGGCTATGACTGTGCCAGTGTTTATGCGTCCTCCATTTTGATGGCACAGATCACATATGCTGCATGCGTCGCTGGAGAGGAACCGCTGTGTCCATGTGCCACCTGCTGTCTGTGTGTTGTTACTGCAGCTTAGATTTACTACTTACAGTCAACACCAGGTGGTGTCATGCCTTAGAAAGATGACTCTTGGTGGCCACAAAAAAAGGCCTTTCTCTTACTAGGAAGTTGAAGGTGACGTGTGTAATTTTTTTTCCAAATAAAATACTACAAGTAAGCCATTTAAAGGTTGATTTAATTTTTTTTTACTTTTATCCCCCCCGCGTAACACTGTGGCTCTGTGGCGCTATCAAAAAGTTGCTCTGTTTGTTTGAGCATCGCAACCAGCCCAAAAGAGCATCAACCCACGATAAGTTTGAAATTATTATTTTTAAATTACACACTTCACCTTAAAAGGATTTTTATTTTACTTGGCCTCGTCCGGTATGAATGTGGGAATGAAGGGACCAGTGTTGATCAAAAAAAAGGCCGGGATGTTCATATCACGCCGCCTATCTGCCTACTCTCTGTGCCCGAGTAAAGCACCTTTTTCTGGGGTTTGCGTTCGTAGACATGCTCCTCGGCACCTTGCAATTCAGTCTGACTGTGTCACGGAGCGCAGAGAGCAGATAGATGGCGGACGCCTGAGTGGGTGGAGAAAGAGCGTGAGAGTTTAACTGCCCATAAGTCTTGTCATTCTTCCTTGTAACACAGTTTGTTGGGGTACTGTGCATTGTAGATCATTGTGAATTTGTAACATGGTGGATCGCTGACAGCATGCCAGAGAAGAGTACGGAGCGATGTATTAAAAATTGAACTCTTTTTATAAATGGTGACTGTCTCTCCTCTCTGCAAAAAGGCAGAAACCGGGTCCGTCTGTTGTGGAACGACGGACTGGCTGTATTTTGCAGGTTTTCCTTTGGCTTGCAGTTTTCGCTACGTTTTTTTGTCAACCTAAGCCTCTTTACCCAAGAATGCAGCACTGCTATTCCACTCTAAATAACAGACATACCATATAAAGATACTCTCACCTCTTTCTCTGCGTGTTGCATTCTCTTCCAGCACACCCCAACACTCTGCTTTCAGTCTTTCCCTGAAATGAGACGACGATGATGATGATGATTATAACCCAACTTTGCAAATGTTTTGGTAAAGTAACGTGTGACAGCCGGACAAATTGGCGTCCGGACATAGTATCACGAATTACAGAGAAATACAGACAGGATGGGGGATGACATCAGCTCGCTTGGACACTCAAAACAACAAACTGCTTGTGAACCTTTTTTTTTTACGATGCAGTGTCTCACTTTCTATGAATACATCCCTATACAAATCTATATACTGTATATTACATAGAAGCACTAATGAAGTTTGATTGTTAGTCGTGCACTCTCAGCATGAGTTGTAACCCATACCCAGCTGTGCTCATGCAGTGACCCTGTAACGCCAGTGCTCATCCACTCCATTCTGTCTGTGTTCAAAGTGCCAATAACTTTGTGAATCCCTAACTGTGACCCAATATTATCAAAAGTAATTGCACATTAACTACTGTAAAAAATGAGTAAGAGAAAAGTCAAAGGATACAGCTGAATATCTTAATAAAAGTTTGTAACAAAGGATTGTGTCTTTGGCTCTTTGTTTGTGTGCGTTAAAGTAATTCTCAACTTTGTAGGCCAGTTATAAACAAAACAAACACACACACACACACATATACATACATATATATATATATATATATGTGTATATGTGTATACTTCAAATCTTATGTCATTTTGCTATAATATATTTGAAGTTTTAAATAAAACTTTAGAAAATTGAAAAATGCTGCTTAAAACAAGAAGGAAAAGATCTGGCAAAAATGAATGAATAAATAAATATATTAGTCTTATTTTCTTTCTTTAAAAAAAAATAAATAAATAATCCAATGAAAATAGTCTTGTTTTCCCAAAACCTTTTTTTCCTGCAGAAAATAAGCTATTTATACTGGAAAACAAGACCAATGTACAGAGAATGAAAATAGTTTTAGCCACTTAACAGTTTCAGCATTTTAATGTAGTAATAATACTTTTATTATTAATACTTCACAAATATTTTTATTTTTAATAATACTTTTAAGACTTGTTGCAGCTCTTGGAATCCGGTGAGGCCATAAATATTAAATGTCAAACACAATTTTAAATTTTCAGGCATGGGGTTTGAAAAGGTTTACTGCAGCACAACACTTACTATTAAACTGGTGCCGAGTGGATATATAGATTTATTCCTATAGTGAGACTCTTTCCTCAAAATAACTCAATGAACTCATTCCTTATTGTATCAGGCTATTGTGCACTATCGAGCAGACCTTGGGTGGTTATTCAGAGCTTTTACTAAGATCTAACCACAGAGAAATGTGTGCTTATGCAGCCTTTCTTCATACAATCTGCAATCTAGAAACTCTGTTTGCTCACCCTTTTCGACATTTCTTTATTTGATCTATAAAACGGCCTTGAATAGATCCACTGCCTCTAATGTATGAATACAAAAAAGTCGCGTTAGCATAACTCGTCTCACATTGGACATTTCACTCTATAATTTTATAGTTCCTTTCACTAAACACTAAACTGAATGTGCACTGAATTCAGAAAAAAAGACCCCCCTTTGGGAAAGCAACATTCAAACAACACCTGGGAATCCGTTCGATAAAATGGTGCTGTACGTTTCACACGAAAACAGCTGGATGCAATCCGTAAATGGGCAGAGGAAGTTTGACGCGCTCATGTCGTGTGAGGTTATTCGCTATGACGAAATCTTGAGAAGCAAATATGGCAACAGGAAGTAGCCCGAGCGCGCCCACGCATCATGGGTTTTCCATAGAGCGGCCCAACTAGCGGATGTTCCTTATATGGGCATAAGAGAATGAGGAAGCTAACAATATCCATGAGAATCAAAGTATCTGTCAACCCAGGCTAAAACCAGGACAACAACTTTGCCACTGGGTTGAGATAGAATAGAATAGAATAGAATAGAATAGAATAGAGTTAAAAATTACAATATCTAAAATGTCATTGTGTCGAGTGAGATTATAATATGACATATTTTCATTAGAAATAACATTACTCGAAATTAAAGGTACCAACAAAACAACCATACTATTTCATTGACGTCGAGTTAGCCTACTTCAGTTTTTCCATTTTATTTTAAAGGTCATAGTGATAGTCTAGTGAAACCCAAAAATGATTAATTTAACAATTAATCATCAAAAACCCCAATGACAGATTAGTCTACAGCAGAAACAGAAAGTCACACGTTCTGACTTATTTCCTCAAACAGAGCCTCAAGTCATATGGGAGGAGCCCGCGTGTCAATCACAACCGCATACGTCACCAAAACTATATAAAGCCCGCTGTCTTTACGCTTAGGTTTACTTCGGTGAATGAAACGACAGTGAAAGTGGACTGAGCTCAGGGGGAAATTACCTAAACAGTGTTTGTATTTTGTACAAAGTTTACTGAACAACTAAGAACAATGGATGTCACAGCAGAGGCCAAGCAGATTATGGTCCAGGCGTTGAGTAAAATGTACAGCTCGCGCACGCAGCGCGGTGGACTCCGTCTGCACCGGAGCCTGCTGCTGACGCTCGTCATGAAATCTGCAAGGGACATCTACCACTCTGCCCGGCTGACAAGCGAGAAAAAAGGGCAACCTGACACACACGGTGTCACAGAGAGCACAGCACAAGCAGATGAGCCCATGGACACAACGAGCTCCACGACTACACCTCTGCGCTCGACTGAGACACGGGCTAGCGAGGATGAGCAGGGGTCCGGACTCGAGGGTCATTCACATCTACACGACCCCGCAGGACTCACGGTGGACAAAGAGAACTGCAGCCCAGCCGGAATGAACCGTCACTCTAGAAAGCGACGGAGCAAAACAGCCACAGACCCTGACTTCCTACCGTGCAAAAAAGCCAAACTGGAGTTCGTGGAGGTCAGAGGAATTCTTCAGGCGACCCAGAGTAACTCCACCAACTGCGGCAGAGCGCTGGACTCACTGTCACTCGTGCCTATGCCGAGAACTATTGTCACATTTTGAAAAGACAGTAAGAGCCATGGCACAACACAAGGACAGCAGAGTGAACTTTGCGCACTACTGAGGGAAGCGAATTCTGGCGCGGACCTGCTGCCGAGTTCCTCCTGGAGCATTCAGGGCACTTGACCGATGCGGAGACGTCCGTGGGTGATTGCTCACAGTGGAACAATGTGACAGCTGATTACTCATTGGAGTTTTGGAAATGTGTGACTAATGGTGCTTGTTCGAACTACCGTGTTTCTCTGATTCAGGACGTGACGCGGTACTACTACGAGAAGTGTGACTGATATCCATATGAACCTTATTGTCTATTTATTTATTGACCAAGAATGGTTTCTGGTTGTTCTGCGTGTGGTTCAGACTGTATTCGTCTAAGGTGCTGTCAGGATTGTCCAGTCATTACACTGACTGGGATTTTTATTTTGGTCTTCTTGCTGGAAAATCCATATTAAGCTGTGTTTTGAAAGACTGTAGCTGGTTTCTTACTGGTCCAATATATTAAACCATTTTAGAAAGGAAAAAAAAAATTGTAGCTTTTGTAATGACCAGGGATTTTCCAGCAGGTCAACATGGCATAAGCTACTACAAACAGAGACATCATGATGTTATGATGTAAATCTACCTCACTTTTGTACAATAAAATATTCTAAACCATAATTACTGTGTGTGACGCATTTTGTTCAGACGGGTTAATCCGGGAAATGTCCTGACTGAGTCAGCTAGGCTTGTTGTGTGTAGTTGTATGCGATCTGTTGAAAGTCTTCGTGGTCATGTGACCGGAGGTGCGGATTTGGTCGCGGGCAGGAGGTGTTCGCGGAAGGCAGGATGCGGTGAACACATCAGGCCGGATGATCGCTACCGTCTCTTTTTATCACACTCCCACTTCTTTTCAACCCCCATAACCGGATCAGGACATGGGGAACAAAAGAACACAAGCAGTAAAACGTTTAAGCTATTTACAGGTTATTAATGGACCATTAGCAAGTGTAATTAAACCCAAACTTAACAACTTCTTTTATTAGCTATTGTCCTTATTCTGATTGTTTTTGTCTACACTTAAGTTGACCTATATTATGCAAATTCGTTAGGCGGTGTTCAACCAACCTTTCATCACAACACTACCATCCAAACCGCAATGAGTGAAATACAATCTCAGGCGGCTGAAGTCTGTTGAAGTTCGTCTTTTGGCACCTTGAGCACAATTATCAACTTAGCAACATGTTTATCTAAAAAAAAAACAAAAACGAATATTTAAGTGTAGACATAAATAAGTGATGGCAGTTTAATTTTTCCCCTTTTCCTTAGGACAACACTTTTTTGGGGGATAAATAAACATACATTATATATATATATATATAGCTATATGAGAGAGAGAGTTGTCCAAATTAAGTTATTTGCTATGCATGTTACTATCAAAAAAAGTTTTGACATTTAAGGTAGAAATGTACAAAATATCTTCATGGTAGGCTACACGATCTTTAACATCCTATGATTTTGGTATAAAAGTAAAATCGATAATTTTGACCTATACAATGTATTGTCTGTCTGTCTTGGCCTACATAAGATAGCGTAAGTCAGAACAGATTGTCTACACTAAATTAATGTAATTTCGTTTGATTCGTTATATTAACAAACACTGAATTAGATGGAACAAACGTGTAATAAATACATAAATCTGCGTTTGAGCCAAGTGTACATTTATTGTTGACGCAGCAGATCATGCCCCATGTTGGAAGGGGTAAAGCAGCAGGAAGCAGGAAGCGAGGAAGAGAGGAATGTGCGAGTGAGCGGAAGGAGATATTAATAGACTAGAGGAAGGACAGCACCCTTCACACATCCGCACATCTGGCCGACATACAGCAGACAGCCAAGGGGGAGGAGAGCTGCTGAATGCCTGTGTGGCCCATCGATTGTCCTGCTAATGGAATGAGCTCCCCCTCCCTCTCCTCCTGGAGTCTGAAACCTGAGCCTCCAGTGTCTGAAATCTCACAGGAAAGCACTGTTAGCTTCTGCAATCTCCTGACCAAACCACTTTACAACACTCGGATCAGCAGAACTACATATGCACAAATACACACAGGAGCAGAAAAAGGACAGAGCAAGGGTAAATACAAAAGGGACAAGCTAATCATTCATCTAGCTTCCTGATACATTAGATTCTGAGCTAACTCGTGACAATGTGACCATATTGAAGGGTTAGTTCGCCTAAAAATTAATATTCTGTCATCATTTACTCTCCACGTTGTTCCAAACCTGCATGACTTTCTTTATACAAGTCTGTTTCTAACAGAAAAAAAGACAAACACAAAAAAGGTAATTGCAGCTTTTTTTTTCTTTTTTACAATTTATCCTGTTTCTAAGTTTACACCTTATACAATTATATAAATGTAAAGAAATGCCTCACAATTATAAGAAAAAAACATGGATAGAGATGAAAAAAGTCCCAATTACCTTATTAATTTATTCATTCATTGATTCGAGTTTGTGTGCTGGTAAAAAAAAACAAAACTCAATTGTATACTCATTTGTGAGATGTAACATTCTGAAATTATCGTAGATAATAGTATATATCCTAGCTGTAATTCTTTTTAAAAAAAATTTTGTCCGAAATTGTGAGACAAAAAGTCACTTACCTTTTTTATTTGTTATTCCATGGTAATTTTTATTATATTTTTACAGATCTGGAATTATGCAAGGGTGAATAAATAACGACAATTTAACCCCTCCCCCCTTTGTATTTCTTTTCCTTGCCACTGAAGCCTACAAGATGTTTTTTTGGGTCAGTCAAATTTTACACAAATCTCTGAAGTACATGCAGCTCAAAGGAGAAAAACATATCTGGGACTTTTGGGGCCAACTGTATGTGCTGGTTCTTTTCAAATATTTGCCAACAGCGTGGGTGTGTAACTGATAGCAGCAGAACTATGAATGGAAAGTGTTAAGTCCTGCTCAGAGCACTTTCTCCAGACCATACTCAATTTAAGGGCGGTACTTGACCTCTGAAGCTCTGGAGGTGTCTCGTGACTTCTCCTGTGGTCTGATCCCTCTGTGTTAGATAAGGCTGAAGCAGAGAACAAGACTAAATGCTCTGTGTACTCCCATTCATGCCCCACATCATAAACTCAAAACCATAGTGAAAGCAGGGCTTTCAAAATGAAAAAACACAGTTTTGCGCACATCCCAGGTCTGAATCAAAAACAGCAAGGATTTTGTTCTTGACTCTTTTATTTCTTTCTTTTTTTGTGTGACAGTAGTCATATTGACGTGCCCTGAACATAGTGTTGAAGTGTCTCTCCTTCTAGTTGGCAGAAAAACAGCTAAAAACAGAAAGAAATAAAACAACTTTCAAATTGCATCAAAGTGATTTTCCTCCCCAGAATATGCTGTTGTTTTTTGTTTGTTTTAAAAAATAGAGCATAAAGGAATATATTACTTTAAAAAAGATTTATCTGTACTTGTGTGTTTTTCTACAAAACAATTTTTTTTTTTTTGTATTCCTGCAGTTGACTTTTTATCAAACGCTGTGGCATGCACATTGCACATGCAGTTCTCCAGGTAAATGCTTCTCTACATTTTTTTTTTCTGACAAAAACTTATTTTTAGTTTCTTCTTTTTACAGTGTGACTCCCACATCAGCATTGTATTTTTATCTGTCACTTGTTTTGCCAAAGATGAACTGAGGTTGTTAGTAATGATCAATTATGACAGACAATGAGAGATGTCAATGTCCTATCCAGACTCGTCTTTTCTCTCACAGCCACACAGACAGCAAGACGTTGAGAGAACATTGTGCATGCAAATGAGGATGACTGAAAATCTTTCGCTTGGTGAATTTTGTGAAACACATCAAGGACCTGGTCACAAACAAACACACACCGAGACACATCGTTTCCTTGACGCTTCTTGCAACTCAAAACAGGTTGGTATTGCATATATAGATACTCTCCTTATAAAAATGAAGTCTCATAAAGCTATATGCCTGACGTGGATGAAAGAAACCAAGAGACAGCTTTACTGCCAACCGACACATTGCAGCTGTGTAAATGTGTAAAGATGTGATGTGAGGTCTAAATATCGGTGAATAAGGCACTGATTAATCTCAGTAATACATTCCTAAGAATGCAGTTCTCAAAGAAACAATGACAACAAAAGCTAATAACGCTCAACTAGTAAGGGGAGACATGAAACTTGGATGTTTACATCCTCAAGGACAATATACTCACCGCTTGTGGACACGCTTAAACCTACGGTCTCAAAAGGAGAGCCAAAAAACTTACCAGTTTCATCAGTAATGCTACATACAGGACTCGCTCGAGTGGGGTTGTGCGTGATATTATGTTAGTGAATGCTACATACATCGTCTAATTTGCACATGCTGCAAAGTTGGACTCGTTCAGCAGCGTGTCTGTGTATGCCGAGTCATTCCACAGAGGATCTGCCTCGTAAAGAAGACTGAGATGACGATGGTCGTATGGGCCGAAAAGACACAAAGATTAGTGGGACACGAGACAAGTTTTGGCAGAAAAGGCCCGGTCATTGTTTCACCCATGCAATTTGATTGGCTGTGTTACATGTTCCTGTGCGGTTTGATTGGCTGTGTTACATTTCCTGAACACAGAACGGTGCACCATCGGTGACAGACACATAGTACTACTCTCAGTGTACAGCTCATTGACATAAACATGGAACAGAAAAAGGTGAGACTGACAGAGCCAGAACCGCTGGCTGCAGAACAATGTGGATCACAGCGCCATCTGCTGATCTAGTAGAGGTAGTGGAGCTCAGTTACCCTCTCACCGCACATTAAAATGTCTTGGGGATTTTTTAGGTTAGTTTAAAGCAGTGGTTCTCAATCTGTGATATAGATCTGAGCCTTAATATAGAATTTATTTTATAAATAATTTTAATAAATAATTCATTTAATAATTTAAGTCATTTATTGTTTGCTAAGAACCACTGGTTTAAAAGTAAGAAAAACATTCTAAATAGTAACAATTCTAAATATATCATTATAAAAATAATGTAAATAAATAAATAATTATTTAAAAGAAAGATTATTACTAAAAGAGTGAAAATAGCTAAAAAAAAAAAATTAAAAAAAAATTACAAATGTATGATTTTTTTATGCCAACCTAACAATCCTTGTTTACCTAGCTAATATCTAAATGCTCTTTAAAGATGTATATAACACGTTTATAGCAATACGGTCGATAACTAGTCAGCTCTTTCTCTACTTTCTTTTCATTTTTTTTTTCCCTTCTTGATAAAAAGTGTTCACAGTTACAGAGACTCGAGATCAGATGCATGCTTCGAACTGTCATTAACGCTCAATGATATGGCTGAGAAAGTGTTTCCATGGAAACATACGAAGTCGTCGTGCTACCAAGGACGTCGACTGAAGGTCAGATGGGTTTCTGTCTTGGTCCATAACGGATCACTATCACAGAGCTCCACACACCATCTACACAAAACTCACATGAAAACAAGTATGGCAATACAAAGAGCAGCTGAGTCAAATACAAAAACAGGTAGAAAAAACAAATTATAAGCATCATCATCATTATCATCTTCATCACCATCATCATCATCAATTATGCAATCATCTTTATACACACATTGTCATTATCGAAGTGAAATCATATGTAAAGATGGAGAGGTTCTCTCTCTCTCTTTTCTCCCCCCTCTTCTCTTGTCTCTGCGTTTACCCTGGAAGACTGGAAGAGCACGTTTACGGCGGTGTAAGGGAAAAGAATCGCAAGTGTCCTTTATATGTTTGTGTATTTTATGTGCTACTATATCTGCATTTTTGTGCAAGTGAGCAAATCATTTATACATTGATAGAGGAATGTAAATAAAAAGGTTATAAAATGTCAAGCTTCAAAATAACTGTGCTTTCCACTTATTTTTGATTCGCAAATTTGGCACCAAATCTGGTAGAAAACATTGCGAACATTTGAACATTAGCAATGGCTTCTTCTCCCCTTTCCTCCTGCAGGAGAGAGGGATCTCAGAGAGGTGTGAGAGAGAGGGAGGGTGCTGATGGGAGAGAGAGAGAGAACGTCATGGACATGACAAAAGAGCCAAGGAATCAATCCCCCCTCCCCCTTTTTTATCCAAAGTTTCTTTATGTATTTTTTTAAGCTCGTTTTTTTCTCTTTTTTTTTTCAATCATGCAGGATTTCCAAGGGATTTATTTTCTGGGAGTTCAAACAAAGCTGGGCAGTGCAACAGAAGATTCAAACTCCAATGTTTCCAATGAGAAGCAGAAGACGAAGCCGTAGAAGAAGAAAGAGTGAGGAGCTTTTAATTTTTTTTTCTCTCCTATTATTATTTTTTTTATTTTGTTTGTGATTCTTCTTTCTTGCGTTTGGGGGTCTGAAGTGCAGGGTGGGCTTTCTTGTTTTAGTTCAGGTGAGTTCAACTCCGCCCACCTCCAACTTCACCCACAACTTACCCGCACGGGCGAATGCCTCCCCCTCACTGGGATGATTATTAACAGTAAACACGGATGATAAAACTCATCGATATTTCCCAGCATCTGGACTGATTTTTGCAATAAACGAATCTCCAGTCAAGTTCTGCGAAATAAAAAGTGATCCTTCTTTTTTGTTTGCTTGTTTGTTTTCAAACGAGTGCTAAAGAGTTCCTAGCCTCTCATTTCCGGAGGGACTGCGTGAAATATCCTGGGGAAAAAAGTTCAGACATTCCTCCTCCCTATCAAAACATATTTGTATTCTTCAGAAAAAAGGGTAAGAACAGGATTTCGTAAGTCTTCATATTCACTGCCAGCGGTCCGTCGCTTTCAGGGAAACACTTGGCAGCAGAGGAATCGGAAAAGAAATGAGAAATAGAAAGAAAAGAATCATGCCTTGATTTCCCCTGTGGACATTCAGCGCACTGCCTAGTGTTTCCCCGGACAGAGTATCGCTTCAGGACTCAGCCCTCCCCGTCCCAGAGGCTAGCACCAGTCATCCTCATCAGTCTCACTGTAGGGTTCATGGAGGCCCTTCCTGGGCCCTCTGGGATGAGGAGGCTTGTGAGTTCCTGGGTGGGCTGGGTTATGGTGGTGGGGAGAGGGCGAGGACGAGCGGTAGCCGTTTGGCATGCGCCGCGGATGTGGCTGGCCCTGAGGGGGGGTGCTGTGGCGGGAAGTCCTGGGGGAATGTGGGTGAGGGTTGCCCTGCACTGGGCTCTGCTCGTAGGATGGAGGCTCGTGGTGATTGAACTCGTAGTCTTGGTCGTCATAGAAACCGTCGCCCTCCACACTCTCTGTGGGGCCGGGGCCCCAGTGCGCGTGACGGGTCGAGCGAGGAGAGCCGTGGTGGGGAGGGGGAAGCGGGGGCTCGGGGCCGGGCGGACTGAAGCGACGGGATGTCGGGGTGGGGAGTCGGTTCTGCTGGCCCGGAGGGGGGGTGCCACCAATGGGCTTACGGACCACGGGAGAGTAGGTGACGTGGGGTCGGGGCGTGGCAGGGGTTTGGGGAAGCTGACGCCGGCCGCGGCGGGGCGTGCTGGTCCCAGAGGTGGAGGGGACTGGACTGCCGCTTACTGAACTACTGCCCTACATGAAAATGGAACAAGGCAAATAAAACAGAACCACAAAATTAACCACACAACAAGAAGAGAGACGGTAGGAGATGACACATACAGTCAGAGAGGAAAGAGCGCAGTCATGAGAGACAGAGAGATACAAGAATGAGAGACATTGCAAAGCAGCAAGATGCAAACAGCCATAAAATAATGACCAAACAGAAAGCAACATATCACAGGGAAAAGAGAGGACACAAGAAAGAAAAGAACAACAACAAAAAGAATTGAATTCTGTTGCAACTGTGAAAGTAACTTGTTTCATTTTGGTCTTGATAAAACTATGCTGGGGGTTGTCAATACTAATGAAACTGAAAAAAGAATTAATTCAGACTGCTCACATTATTTCTGGTCCTGACTATCACAATATTGTTGGAATTAATATCTTCACAATATAAATAATTAGCATAAAATGACTGAGACAGATATAAAATGTTTATTCTTGAAGTTAAACATCCTGTTTTTATACAAGAAACAGATTGGTTCTCAGCACAAATCATTTCACTTATTTCAGTATTTTAGTCTTGTTTTTTCAGTTGAAATACCAAAACATACTTAAAACAAGATTTACTAGAGAAGCAACAACAAAAACAACAACAAAAAAACATACTGACCACAAACGTTTGAATGTATGTGTAAAATATAGAATTGAAATATAGTTTAATTCTTAATTAATTGAAGTTCATTAAGTTTTAAATAAAGTTAAAGGAATAGTTCACCCAAAAATGAAAACTATGGCTTCTTGCCTAACCTATGACTCGACATATGATGCAACTTATGTCATACGTTTAGTCAGAGTCGCTCTTGCAACAACAACAAAAAAATTTAATAAAAAAGCAGAAGTTAGTTATTTACATTATAATTTGAAAACTATAAATATTTTTGTTACAAAAACCCATCGATCTGCTTCAGAGGACATGTGATAACCCCCTGAAGACATATAGGTTAGTTTTACGATGCAATACTTGTGGATATATCTGATTTATGGAGCTTCAAAATAATGGCCGCTATCCACAAGCATTACCAAGCTTGGAAGAGCCAGGATACATTTTTAAAAAAAAAATCTGTGTTCGTCTGAAAGAAGTCATATACACCTAGGATAGCTTCAGGGCGAGTAAAATTTCATTTTTTTTCAAACTGTTGCTTTGAATTTTTTTTTTCTTGTCTTTTCTAACAATGTTCAATCTAATTAATGTTTATTCTTAAAACTAAATAAAATCAATTTGCTTATGAGTTAGGAACAATAAATTATAACCTAATTAAATTATAATTGTATGATTAATGTTTAAAATAACTTGGCTTCTCAAGTAAATCAAATTTTTTAAAGGGATGTTTGGATAATTTTACCCCTAGTGTAAGAAAAAAACAAACAAAAAAACAACAAATAAAAACTATCACCTCTCCCAGTCCGTTACTGTTATTCTTTATCTACGCTTGCCCATCTTTCTCCAAATCGGCATTTAATTCCTTCATTGTTAGTTTATCATGCCCAAGCCCTCCAAACAGAGCAAGATGGACCATTCTCAAGGCTTTACTGAAGATTGTGCTGATTCTATCGAAGCTAGCACTAGCAGCGATCTTGCAGTTACCCAGGAAAGTTCGCTACCTGACTTATCTCATGAAGCATTGCTTAAACACATTTCCGACGTTGTTGCAGAAGAAGGTGGATTGGACGCGAAAGTTGATAACATCATCAAACGCACTGATGAGGTCGCTGCAGTCACCGACTCCCTCGCGTCTCGCCAGACAGAAGCAGAAACTCGTATCTCCGCCTTGGAGGACGACGTTGCTCCGCAAAAAGGGAAACTGGCTGCACTCGAGAAACTGAACACGGCACTCTCGGATAAGGTTACAGATTTGGAGAGTCGTTCCGGGCGGGACAATATTAGAATTCTAAACCTAAAGAAGTCAGCTGAAGGAACTGATCCCATACAATTTTTCGAATCTTTCATCTCAAACTGCTTGAATTACCTGTCCCGACAATCGCAATTGATCTTGTTCACCGAGTGTTTGGTATGCTGACGGATGGCCGCCCTCGCCCTGTCATTATCAAGATTTATCGCTCCAGGGATGTCGCTACAATTCTGTCCGCAGCTATACGCAAGGGCCAAAAAAAAAACAAAAAAAACTTTATTTGGAGTTTTTCTTTATTGCAAAATGCATATTTCTTAATGTTAAGCCTAATTGTGTTTTAATATCACTATAAGGATTATGTGATCTCTATATAATATCAGTCTTTAAATGCAAAATGTTTAAAGTGTACCTGAAGTATACATGAAGCAGTTCCACTTTAGCACAATCATATATACTTCAGTATATCTTTAGTTAGATGTCAGCAATACTTCAGCACAATGAAAGTGCATTAGGCACAAAATTAGTTCCAATTTAACAGACTTCAATTCTACCGGATTAGTATACCAAAAGTACAATTGCAAGGTATTTTTATTAAGCACGTTAATGTATAAATTTATTTGTAGTATACTTAGCACAAAATAAATGTACTTCAGATATA
>JAUMHE010000044.1:10283818-10309389 GCA_032359235.1 Enteromius mattozi | reverse complement strand
TTAATGTATATATTTATTTGTAGTATACTTAGCACAAAATAAATGTACTTCAGATATATTTTAATATATATATATATATATATATATATATATATATATATTTATTTTTTTCTTTTCACTAGGGACTGAAAAACACTAAAGGCAAAATTACTGATAAAGGAAATGATTTTTTTTCAGTGCTGCAGAAATGTTCAACTATAATGTGTCTCTATGTGCTTTTTAAGCACATGTACACATGTTATGAATGAATCGCCCACCTGTCTGTGAGTCAGGCAATCTCTGCCCTCACTCGGCGAGCGGGACCAGCGGTGGTCTCTCTCTCTAGACCCTCTGTGGCCGTAGTCCCCTCGTTCTCTCTCGTGTCCATAGTGCTCCTTATCTAGTGAACCGTGATGGTGATGGTGATGATGGTGGTGCTTGCGGTCTTTGGCCCGGCCCCGGTCCCTCTCCTTGGATGGCAGGTCTCCTGACTGTGTGGTGGTGCTGAGGTCAGTGCCAAGACCTGCTAGGTCACAACCAGAGAGAGGAAAAAGGGGATTTACTATTAGCTCTCCTACTCATATAAAAAGACAAAATGCCACCAATACCATGTGTTTGTCTCTGACCTGTGTCAGCATCAGTGTAGCGGCTCAGTGAGCGCTCTGACGCGCGGTGACTGCGGTCTCGGTGACGATGCCCGTGTCTGTGACCCTCTTCTGGGATAACCCTGTCCATGGCGTAGTCCTCACCCCTCATTGAACGACCTTGACGCCCGTGGCCCAAAGACGAAGCCGAACGCTTCATCGGACTGTTATCGGTGATGGTCTGCTGAGAGAGCCGGCACAGGAGAGAAAGAGAGAAATAGGTAGGGAGAGAAAAGAAAAGAGAGCGAAGGAAGAGAGAGGATTCTGTTTATTGGAAATTAATGGGTCTGGAAGAATTGAGAGGGGAACTTCATTTCCGAAAGTATCTGGTAACGGCAGGCAGATGGTCATATGAATGTACGGCCCTGTTTACACTTGGTATTAACATCCATCTTGAGTGAGTGATCCTATTTGAGGGAAAGGTCTCTTATTTTTTGACTGCTGAAAATTCAGCTTTGCCATCACAGGAATAGATAGTTTTAAATAAATAAATATAAATTGTAATAATGTTTCACAATACTATTTTAACAAAATTTTTTATCAAATAAATGCAGCATGTACACAGAGCTGCTAAAAGTTTGAGCCCAATCTTATGTTAACACCAGGTGTAAATGGGGTTTGTGATGACTTAAAACTTGTGTTTAATTCTGTAGGTCTGGGAGTTGGTGTGGTTTGATTGTGTATATGACCTGATGGACACACTCGATACCAGCAAACAGCTAAAGAAATTCACCATGCAGAATCAGAGTAGAAGAGAAAAATGGAAAAAATATTTAAGTATTAAAAAAAAAGAAACTCAAAGATAGCTGCAAAAGGTCGTGCCTTGCATGCATCCAGGACTGAATCTATAAAAAGTAAAAAAATACTCATCCATGAATACACATTTGAGAGAAGCACGTTTCTTCAGCAGACTTCTCTCTCCATCATTCACAGTCATGCACACAGCACAGAGCGAGCAGAAAGAGGCCTGTCCAGGCTTTTAGAGAGGATGTGTGGGGTATGGTCCGGGAAGAGGGACGTGCAGAGTGGGGTGGTTTGCAGTGGCTCAAGCCCTGGACACTTTGCACTCGTTGGATCTTGTGTGATCTGAATAATTTCATTAGATCCTGTCCTTCTCATAAAAGCGTGAATTCGACTGTTTTTGCTATCAAACGGTATCAACACTGACACCTAGAGGCATAGATGCAACATTGCATATGTAACGGAGGCCAGCAACTAGGTGCTGTGCAAGTAAACCTCACTCCCCTGATCTCAAAAAGAGGCGCTTTAGTGACTGATGCTAGAGGTCATGGCCTTTAGCTTCCTTGTTAGAGCGCCCGTCTCCCATGCCGGAAACCTGGGTTCGAGACCCGCTCTTAGTGAGGACGAGTCATAGTGGAAGCGGACCTAGGGGGGTTACACATACAACCAACTGAGGGTTTTTAGTTACTGACTCGTCTGTAAAAAGTAAGCTATTTTCTCAACCACTCCTATTACAGTAGCATTATGTTTATGTTATATATATTTTTAAATTAATGTTAATATTAATATATTCAATTATTTTTTATTTATTTATTTGCTGAGTAGTAGTAGTTGGTTCCTCATCACATGTTGCATTCAACAACTATATACTAGTATAGATGTAGGTGTAAGTCAATACCACATTCAAAGTTTGCTTAAAATAAAAAAAATATTAAAACAAAACAAACAAACAAACAAACAAACAAAAAAAACATGCCCTAGAAAGACATGCCCTCTTTCCCCCTTTAACCCACTGAACACCAAAAGATCTCTGCACGTCTCTGCTCAAAAACACAGTCACACACACATACACACCAGCACAGAAAAGTGCCCACTCGCGCTATGGACACATATGCACACAAAAACATATAACATGCACATGAACACACAGAACACAATGAGTGTTGCAAAGCACACAGATAGCAGATATATAGGAGGAGGCAGATAAGGAGTTTTATATGTGATTTGATCTGCACACAAATCTTGTCAAAATGTCTGTGCTGTACAGATAATAATAATCCCTCAGTATGCAAAAGTTGACTTAAGTAGCAAGAAAACTCTGTTAGACTTGATACAGTCTGTTACAATGACTAGCTTCAAAAAGTGAGTTAATGATTTGTCTGTCATTAATTAAAATTGTTATCAGAAGTCCCTTAAAATATTAAAATGTTTTAGTAAAAATATATCTACATTAATATTTCATTTTATTTCCATTATAGCAATATACAAAAATATTAAATGAGCCTTCCTTCCTTTTCCTTAATTCCTTTACTTCCTTTTTCCAAATGATTTTTACTGTATTATGGTTGAAACATTTTCTGTGAATGGAAAAAAGGAACATTGTCAAAAGGCCAATAAAACCCATATTGGATAAAAAAAAAAAGACGTCAAAGTCAGAGAGTAGAAAGAAATGAATAATGAACGGGGGAGGTTGCACATACAGTGAGATTATCTCCCCGGTGCCGTCCTTTCCTCCGTGGCTGCTGAACAGCCATTTCCATACAAACACAAGACACCACAAATATGTCCATACAAATACACACATAGAAAGCACACAGGGCCACATTTACACAAGACAAAAGCACATTAACAGAGAGTGACCCCAGGCATGAGAGAGAAAGAGAGATTGCACTCAAAAGAAGAAAAAGTTGGAGATGGAGTTTCGTGCAAGAGTAAACGAGGATGGGGTGGACAAAAACACAGAGTGAAAGAGGGAAGGAAATAAGGAGGGAAAGATATAAATAAAGAGAGAGAAGAGAGACACAGAGAACCTGGTTAGACACAGAAGCAGTGGACACACAAAAAAAAGACACTTACCACAGCAGCACACACACTGAGGACCAGAAGCAGTGTTAGAGACACGTCACAGTGCACCACACAGAATGATACGGTGAAGAACAGTGATCACGAGACACAGTGGCCATAGAGAGGTATACTACTACAACACTGTGCACACATACAGTATGTATAAGCATGAGACCACACCAACAAAACTCTCTTGTACTTGGTTTCAGAAATGTATGTAAATCACTCTCACACTAGTACACATTGGGTGTTGTGTAAATACAACACATACACTACTGTTCAAAAGTTTGGGGTCGGTAAGATTTTTAAATGTTTTTGAAAGAAATCACAAACACTCACCAAGACTGCATTTATTTGACCAAAACAGTGACATTAGTACTATCATTAAATTTTATTACAATTGTATCGTTTTCTGTTGTATTATATTTAAAAAAATATTTAGAAAGCTGAACTTTTAGCAGTCATTACTCCAGTCTTCAGTGTCACATGATCCTTCAAAAATCATTTTAATATGCTGATTTGCAGCTTAATTATCATCAGTTATTGTTTGAGAACAATTACATATAATGGTCATCAGTTTTTATTATTATCAATGTTCAAAACGTTTTTTGCTGATAAAAATTTGTTTACATAAACAGCATTTTTTTGACATAGAAATGTTTTGTGACAGAAATGTCCTTGCGGTCACTTCTGATCAATTAACTGCATTTATTGTTAAAAACATGCATAAAAATTTTTACTGCCCTCAAACCTTTAAACGCTACTGTAATTACATAAACTTGGGAGACATTAACACCACACAAACATATGCTCACACAAATCTCAGTACCAACTCCCAAGTCACTGCTTGCTTCACCTCAAATTTGACTGAGCTTTATGACCCTGAACGAAACAATTCAAACTCGGCCAAAATATAATAACAACAAAAATAGAAGGGAAGCATATAAAGTAATACTGGCCTGTTAATACAGAACTTAATTTTTATAGTAAAGACAATGTAAAAACACTGATTACTGAGGGAGGAAGTCAGAGTTAGCAAAACTTGAAATAAAAATAAGAAAAAAAAGGTAAAGAGAAGGAGAGAAGGAAAGACATTCACAGAAATTCAAGAAGACAGCATGAGAAGAGAGTTTATTCAGGAAGCAAACCCAACCCTGCTCTTCTAATCTGTCAGCTCTTCAGCTCCCACAGCATCATGGGATAGCCAAATGTGCACTTGTTTTAGATTTTAGAATCCCAGTGGATGCAGTATGTCATTATGTCAGTATGGGTATTGTGTTTTATGAATACAAAGCCTCCAGATGTCCTGTTCCTGTGACATCCTGCTTTTTGTATAATGTGTAGCAGGGAAGTGTGTTTATTAGGGTTTATATCAGGGTCTGTATGAATGACAAGGGGGCTACTTAAGGGCCAGTGATGAGAAACATCAAAAAGAAAAAAAACACTTAAATTATAACCTGTAGACCATCTAGACCATTAAATATGCATCATAAGTAATGAGGGGGCATGTTGTAATGTGCTAGATATCATATATCTAGACAATTATAATAAGATAGTGTTTGAATGCAAAAATGTATTCTTGAATACATCACATATATTCAAACACATATTCAGATAATTACAAATACTTAAAATGCATATTTATGATAGGTATGCTGACAAAACTATTTAATACTTATCAATCAAGTTTTGTTTTCTGTGGAGTGCATCAAGGATCTGTTCTGGGCCCAACGTCTTTCTTTCTTATGTGCAACATTAAAATGCATATTCCCTAGAAACTAACATTTTTCCTCCTAATTTTCTCTGTTACTAAGATTAATATACAACTTGATCCAAACTATGTAGACATCTGAACTACATTGATCCCTACTAAAAATTTAATTAATGTTGCTATAACATCTTACACATTCCAACTCAACTGACTGCATCGTTGTATACTTGACTTAATGCACCATTTAGCCATCTAGTATTGTTATGACATAGCAACTTAACATAATTGACTTGTTTGTGTAATTCACCTTCACGCTTGCTCATTCAGGACATCAATCCATTGCAGATGCTATAATGGGTTTTCTTTGCTTTATCTGGTCAATGGGCACATTTGTTTAATGCAAAGGCAGCAATGGAAAGTGGTTTGGGGGGTCAAGAAAGGAAGGACAGATGTGAAAAGGGGGTTTGAAGAAAAGGAAGGGGGAAAACACAAAGGAATGACAGGATGAGGCGCTCACTTGGTTGTCTGCTGGGAGTCGAGGCATGGAAGCAGCCCTGCCATGGCCTTCCATCGGCAGATAGTGCTCAGTGTCCGAGTACCCGTCCCGCCCCATCTCTCTCATCTCTACTGTCTGCAGAAACAGAGGGAGACCATGCATGACTGCCCAGGGACAGCAGGCAAGAGCGAATGCCAGGGGCCTGAGAGACAGGCCTAAGCACAGTGGATGGAAGGAGGACATCTCCACCTTCATCTCTCCCTTCACCCTGTGGGGAGATGCAAGAGTAGCAGGACAGTCCTGCCCCAGCCTCTGTTCTAAACATATGCAATACATGCAGGGCTTCAACTGCAGGATCACCGAGAGAAGATCAGGAGATGATGGTATTACAAACTACTATTCTGATATTCTGTGAACCAGCTTCAAATACACAGATGCACATATCTTGACCCAATTATTCTTACACACTTCTTTTAAAGGTTTAGACATCATTTGCTCACCCTCACATTCTTCTAAACAGTATGACTTTCATTCTTTCGTAAAACACAAAAGGAGGACTTTGAATAATTTGATGGTTACTCCTTTCTGTGCAATTACAATAAATGGGGACTGAAGATCTGTTGCACAATAATTGAAAAAGACCTGATGCCATATGATAACAACTGTAAAAAAGACCATAATATAAGTTGTTATTTATACATTTCTTTTACAAAGAACTGTTGAATGATGTGACTGGATCATTGAGTCAATGAGTGAACTGACCTCTGATTCAAACAGGCTGGTTTTGTGAACTTTATCAACTGATTCAGTCTTCATTCATAAGATCTGACTCAAATGATTCAAACATAAATCAGACATTGCTTTTCGTATGAACATAGATGTTAAAATTTTCCCAGTAAATAGTGACTTGAACCCTCAGTCACCTAACTACCCTATGCCTTCAAAACATTTAGTGCACAAGTTTATGGAGCATGTTTTTTATGTATTTTTTTGGTCATTATGGAAATCAACAACCCAGTCCTCATTCTCTGTCATTGTGTTGTAATGAGCGCTCAGGATTTTCTTCAAAATGTTTCACTTTATGATTCAGAGAAAAAAAAAAAAGAAAGTCATATGAGCTTTGATTGACACGAGGGTGATTAAATAATGGAATAATTTTTCATATTTTTTTTGGGGGGGGGTTGAGGGACTATGCTGAAGCTCTTGCAATCAAGAAAAAAAATTCTCACTGAACAATATTATCTTTCTGTTTCTGACATTCATCTGCTCAGCAAAGCTAGACTTTTTCCCTAATCAACTTTGAAACTGTGTTTTACAGCTTTTCTTTTGTCACATATTTTTATTCTGCCTTCTTCATTGATAAGCTTTGGATAAAAACAGCTGCTGTTCCTGTCATGAATTTAATGAATAGTTGAGCTGGGCAGGAGTGTCTCACCTCCTGACAATACAATGGTACTTAAGACTGCGGAAGGGTTTCAACACTCTTCCCAGACAGTCGAATATGGATGCAAATATTCAATGACATGAGCTTCACCGTACAAAGCAGACATGTGAGAGTAATAAAAGAATATAAACAGTAACAAAAGGACACACAGACTGAGGGGACATTTAAGAAAGAGAATAAGAGAGTGTGGAAGATAGGGCCTCTGTTGCTGTCTGCCAATGAGATGCATATGGATGAAGGATAGACAGACCAGCCATTCAGGGTTATGAAAACAAACCGCTCCAATGGACACCCTCCACAAAAGACTGTGAATATCTGAGTTGCTGTCTTATAAAGGCAGAGAAGACATTATTGATCCACTGAGACATCCAATGGTTTGACAACGTTCTGAACTCTAATAACAAATATTATCATGCTGTGAGGGAGTTAAATGCTGCTGGAGAATTCATAACTGATGAAATAGTGACAAAAATATTGTTTTCTTATACAGTAGTGTGTGAAATCAATTTCACTTGCATTTATTGTTGCACTCATATGCATCATACTAATGTGGTAATGTTTTAGGTTAAGAGCTCAGTGATGCACTACCCAAATGTAATTTTCATGAATTTCAGCATTTATATAAATACCCCGTAAATGAGATCGGGCTGGCTCTGTGTACCTGAGATTGTCTGCGGTTATCTGCGGGGTTGTCTGGGTGCTGGCCTTCAGGACTCCAGCTTCCTGCTTTCTGAGACATCTCTTGGGCTCGCGCCGTCACCCATGATTGGCTCTCTGGGATCCTTTCATCAACAGGCCTGACAACACACCCACATTTAGTCAGATTATAAGCGCTCTACACTCCATGAGGGGCTTAAGGCTCTGGCTTGTCACTCGTTGTGGTTTAGATGATGTTTCTCATTAGATTTCCACTAGAGTTAACAATAAGGAGAATGGTGTACAGTGGTATATCTCTAGTAACATTTGTTGTATGGAGAATAAAAAGTGAGATATTCATTTATTTTGTAAAATATAGTTTTTTCTTTATAGAATTATATATTTATTCATTATTATTATTTAAAAAAGTTAATCACAATTCTTGTCTTTTGAAAACTAAAAAAAAAAGAGGATAAAAATTTTCCCAGAATTATTATTATTATTTATTATTATTTTATTTTTATTTTACTATTTTATATTATTCTTTTAATTAAATATTTTATAATGCAATATTTATTAACTTTAGTATGTTTTACTTTGACAAAAATGAATAAGGGTCATTATTTTATTTATAATTTGTTATAATTGACAAAATACAACAACAAAAAAATCCCTTTGTTTACATTTACATTAGCAATGTCCTTAATGTAAATGAAACTATTACCCTTAACACTGGAAGAGAGACTGAGGAGAAAATGGAGAGGGTGCTACTCACAGATGATTTGCAGGGTGCTGTTGTGTTTCAGGAAGGCCAGTGAGTCCCTGTCCCACATCCTGGCTTGGAGACGGCGGCTCCAGACGCTGAAACATTAATGGCGTTCGATTCTGTGTAAGATACAACATGGCCTACAGCTGGTATCAGGCAAGCTGATGGGAAAATGGGGTTTGGGAAAGATATGGGATGCAGAGCATCCCATGTGCGAATGGGGAGGGAATCCAGCAGTGGTCAGTCAGGAGGCATTCCAGGAGAATTATGGGTAAATGGGTTTCCTGTGAGTTGTACTGCCTGAAATCTGCCAATGGTACCATGCTGAGAATTCATTTACTTTCATTGTCCCAGTAAATGAAGAGTTTCTGTAACCACCTGGCTGCTAAAGAGTGGTGATAAATCTTGGTGTCATTCAGTAGACAGTAGATTGCTAGCTATGAGCTCATCTGTATGCTAGTGTACACCTAGTCAAAAGTCACTTTTAGCAAATACTTTTTGCAGATCTTTTAAATGTTTAGGGTCAGTAAGTTTTTTTTTATACTTTCCTTTAGTAGGGACACGTTAAAAATTCATCAAAAGCAACTATAAAGACATTTATAATGTTTTGAAAGATTTCTATTTCAAATAAATTAACCTTTTGAACCTTCTATTAATCAAAAACACAACATTAATAATAAGAAATATTTATTGATGACCAAATCAGCATATTACAATTATTTCTGAAGGATTATGTGACACAGAGTAATGATGCTGAAAATGCACATTTGTCATCAAGTTTCACAATTTTAAAGTTTTTACTTTATTTTTAGTCAAACATATATGAGGCCTCTTTCAAAAACATTTTAAAACCATACTGACTCAAAACATTTAAAATTTAGAGTCTGCCTCTTCTAGGAAAACAAATAAAAATATTTTGTCTCATCCTGTTTTACACAGATTTTATTGTCCAATCACATGCTTTATTGAATGAGAATGTCCCTCATCCAGATATCAAAATGAGTAGAAAGTCACAAATCATAACCAATAGGTTATTTAATAAAGAGACTTTGATGATGTTACCACCCAAACGTTTTGTTGTTAAAGAAAGTATGTAGATCAGTTAAATGACTAATTATTTTCAACAAATTCCAGAGCTTGTAAAACTGTTACTCTTTAGTGCCATTTTTTTGTGTGTGTTTTCAACCCCTAAAGTAGATAATTGGTACCACCAGCCAAAATGACACCCTGAGATTTGGAAAATGAAGGAAGAAAGAAATTAAAATCAACCTATCCAGTGAGAAACACAAAATGCATGTAGTATGTAAAGGCAGGTTTCATATAAACATTTCATGAGAGGAAGTAATAGTTGATAATGAGAGCTGATAAAAGAAAAGGAATCATTTGTGAACGACATGCACAGATCGAGTTTGTTTACTTAACACTATATCTAATGGATGAGTTAGGAGACTATATGAGAAAAAGCTTAGCAAGTTCAATGGTATCTGCCAAAACTGCTACATCCACTTGAAACATCGCAGTTACCATAAGATTGTAGGGTCATTTTTTGTCTACAAAACTCTTTTCATCTTTCATGTGGATGTATAGTTGTGGATCACATAAGAACAAAACAGTATAAAATGTAGATCAGGCCCATGTTGCATTACACTCTACTATTTATACTAATATTCATCATCTATAAAACACATGCATATACCACCTTCATATAAACCACTGAGGAAATTAAAGTTTGTTTAACTGCTAAAAAATAACTGAGATTTTGTACTCTTTCTGCAAGCAAAAGCATAGCAACTGCTAATAATCAATAGTCATTAAACCAGTGGGATTCAATTACAGCAGGGCACACACTGATCCGTTATTCAGCTAGAAGAATGAATGGACATAATTAAAACAACCTATCAGACATTCTGAAATTTTAAACCACCCACTGCAAGTGACTTCATAAAATGAGGAATTAAGTCGGTCAGTCAATAAGTTTGGCAATGAATTATTAATCTAGAGGTTCATGTGAAAGTGAGTAATCATGCAATGCAATACTTTACAGATTGTAAAAACCTTTTAAGGGGCAACCTCTTACAAGACATCTCAGGTTTATTAAATTTCTTTTCACTTCTTGGAAGGATGCCAAAAATGTCATCAGCATGATTTAAAAGTCTCCATTGCAATTATTTTGATTATAAGTCCAGTTTTCTAAGAAAGATGAGTTGTGAGATGATATGCGCCATTCCTTTAGCATTTATGATTACTTTTACTAATTGAAGAGATCAATTTGATGTTTCTGAATTCAGTTATGCCAATTAGAGTCTCATTTCCCATTCCCTTTAAGAGCCAGTAGCACTTGTGCCATGGCGGATTCGCTATTATGGAATTTGCAAGCGCAAAGCAATGGCTATCCATTATAACATGTAGCCATTTTTATATTTATGTAGACTACAAAATAATAATCTTTTACATCATAAAACTTTCATTTTCAATTGGCATTTTGTGTGCTGCTGCACATCTGTGTGTAATAAGCAGAGTGTGTGCTTGTTGTGGATCCGCCTATACGGGCGTATTACTAACGTTTTAGTTGGTCAATAATGTAGTCTATTTCTGTTGCCCCAAAATAGCAATGCAGCAATGCGCCAATGCACCTGAACACACCTCGATTTCAGACCAGCATGCCCATGAGCGCACAAATAGGCGCAAATGCATTTGCTGTTTAAACAACATGACGCAGGACGTGAAAATGATAACTGCGTCAGACTGAAACACTTGCGCCAGGTGTATGATAGGGTCCATTATGTTTGCAATTCCATTTGGTGAAACTAGTCTTTAGCTCCACATAAGTATTGTATTTTGTGTAAGGCAGAGATGCATTTGTGAATGTAGTACTTTAATGCCTAATGGAGTAAATGTTGAGCTATCATCACTATTGAAGGGCAAACAAACTAGGCAAACCTATTACATACGAAAGAGGTTATTGCTTACAGTCCCAAAATGAGAAATTTTGGTGCGCTGTTAAAAATGTATTCTCAGATTCCACATGAACTGTGACAAGCCACAAGAACACAACATATTCACTGAGGTTGCTCGATCATCTCTTTTCTCTCAGTAGCTTCTCATTGAGAATGTTCTTTATACAACATAAGCACCTCCACTGCCATGGAACTGGCTCACTATCTAAGATACAAGTGTGTTTGCACTTCAGAGTCAATGGTCAAAATGAGCATTTAGCACAGCTGAGGATGGTTTGTCACAGCTCATTGTGGACTGAGATTGTGATTGCAGGGTGAGAGGAAGACGGCGTACCTGTTCATCGTGGAGAGCCTGCGTCCGTTTGGCTTTACTTTGCCTATAATACTCCATGATCATCATGGCAGCGTAGATCTTTCCCACTGTCAAGTCTGTCGCTGCTGAGAAAAGGACAAGTTACCCTGCACGATTAGACAAGGTGAGATGGACCCTGAGCGAGGGGGATGGGAGTGAGGACGGGACGTGCACAAGACAAACACACACGCACAAACTCACATGCACAAACAAAGAGTGTCGAATCGACACACACAGAGCCAGTGGTCTTTTCACAAGCAGACTGATTAAAACAGCTAAAACTAGTTACGCACTTCATTTTTATGATCAATATTTAAAATACTCCATTTCTACTGTTTTAAGTACAAAAGTATTGCAAGAACTGACAGCAAACTACAGCATAATTCCTTTATACACTAAACAAAGTCTCCCAAAAACGGTCTTTGCCGCTTCATGGAACTGAGTTCACATGGAGAAGTTACTAAGAGTAACTTCAGACTAGGTTTACATGCCATGCTTAGTGGTGTTTAAAGCCATGGTCACCACCTCTGTATAGGATCTGCATAGAACAATGAAGATAAAAATTAGCATCAAACAATACAGGTCTAAATTACTACATGCTTGCTGCAAACTCATCTAAAACATACTAGCATATTACAAGCATTCTCATTTTATCAAAAGCTTTACTGCCTAATGTGTGACAGAGTGGCGTCTCATGCTTTTTGTAGCATCTAGCTAGCATTAAGCTAGCTAGTTTTAAGCATATTTCATAAGATAGTTAGCTTTAAGCATGTTTTTAACATGTCTTACCAGCGAGTTAGCACACACATCTCATTGGTAGCATAATAGTGGTGCAATATTTTTAAATATAATGTTTTACGTACATCTTGTCAGGAATCTCATAACCCCTGTAGTGAAAAGACATCTATAGAGGGTTGATCTATAGTAAGGCACCCCCTGGTCTCAGGCATATTGAGCTGGACATACACCTATGTGGGTTATCAATGTCTTTTGTTGCACTTGTCTTAAAATGTCTTTGTTAATGTGTTAGAGTGTAAAGTTGCAGTCAACCAAAGTGGGATGAAAGGAGCTAAGTGTGCTTGTGAAACATCATTCAACGCTTTTTTGTTTTATTGCACTAATGCCCTGAGTAAGCTTAAAGTGGATACCATCATTATGCTAGTACACCCGATTTTGTTTTGCATACAGTAACAACAAACTAACAAAAACTAACAAAAATGGTATGTGTATACGTTGAAAGGCTATGTATTTAGCTGTTCCCAATAATAACTAAAGTATGCTTTCCAAAACTACTCTCTTGGCTCATTTGCAAATATAGGCCTTGCATCTGTTTAAACATTTGCTCTAAACTAAATGCACTCAGCAAGTATATCGTATATTCGAATAGCACTGTAACACATTAGTATAGGGACCAATTTTCACTGTTAACTATTTGCTTATTAGCATGCCTATTATTAACATATTGGCTGTTTATTAGTACTCATAAAGAACATATTCTCCATGACCATATTCTACATCCCAATACCTAAACTTAACAAATAGCTTCAGAACTATTAATAAGTAGAAAATTATGAGTTTACTGAGGCAAAAGTCATCGTTAATGGTTTGCTATTAGAAAGAATCGGATCTTAATATAAAGTGTAACCAAGAATGAATGCTTTCTGCATCGCTTTCAGTGTCTACGATTCGTTCTCAGTGAATTTCCTCCACTGTGATCAGTCTGCATTCTAAATGTGTGTGGTTTATATCTATCTAAGGGCCTAAAATGAAACTAAGGGTGCAGGCCTGGACCATCAGGGGGTGCAGAGCAGTGAGTGGGCTGGCTGAGAGAAGCTGTCCTCGGGTGGTAAGAGAGACACGTTATGAACACACCAACCTCTTGGGTAACTTACACTTGTGGGGTGTCACCAGAAGGTCCAGATTCTTCTGAGAGAGATTAGGCCATATCGCCATCATCTCCTTCCTTAGTTCAGCATCCATCTGGTGCTTATCTACGCCTCCTATTTACACAGCAACAGGTACACGTACACACACATATGCAAACATATTTCCACAAACACACACACATACACAATGTTTGTTAAAGTTTGAACAATGCAGGATCCAATCTTACATAGACATGCTGTGCACAAAATCTTACAAATTCTATATTTTACATGTCATTATATATATGTACTTAAAACGCTGTAGGCAAATACATCAACCGTTCTAACAACAGAAATGAATGAAGAAAGTAATGCCAAACCTTCCCCACCCTTGGCGATCTTGATGTCCAGAGCAGTTCGGATTAAGGCCATAAGTGTGGAATTAAAGTGCACTGTGTTGTCATCAGCAACTGGCAGATCCATCCGCAACAGTCTCTGTGGAGAGCCAATCAGGAGCAGTTAGAAGAGCAGCACTGCTGAGATATATGTGTGTGCTTTGAACCTCCAGGTAGGGTGTGCTTTTGGTGTGTGAGAGGAAATGGGAGGGGAAAGGAAGGAGGTATTTTCAGGGTTAGCTCTGTGACCTTTGATACTCAGTGCAAAAATTAATTTAGAGCTGTCTTAGTGTATTTATCGAGGAGGAGACTGATTAATGGTTCATGAGATTGCTGTGGAAATTAATATGTAAAGAACAGTTCAGTGGTCTTGAACCCTTGGCTTGGTCTGGTTGGTCACAACCCAAAAATGGGTCACAGATCTATTCTCAAAGAACAGCAAAAAAACAAACAAAAAAACAATGCATTTAATACAAATACAACTGCTTAAAGTCAGATGTATCAACTTTTAAAATTGAGGAGGAAATGATTCCTTTTTCTTTTGCTGCTGCAGTATTTTTTTCTGCAAATTTATTTGTAATTTGGTGTGACATGAACACAAAAATCATGAACAAACCTAGGCAAAAACCAGGCAAAAACCACTGATTCAGATGTCCATGAAACTGAAGCAGCATATGCTACAAATCAAATTTCTATCTGTATGATGGTGTATTTTGTTTTCATATTAACATCTGAGCTGTCAGTCAAAGAGCTTTTCCGGGAGGAGGTTCACATATTAAACTCAGACCAGCTGATGAAGTAATAAATTAAAACACTTTACGTAAACGTCAGTGTTTTAAACAATAATTCATCCTGTACTGATCTGGGGAAAGATTATACTTCAACACAGAAAGTCATAATTGCATTGCACAGGGTTAAATGTTACCTCAGTCCTTCCGTTACCATGATACCCTCTGCGATGCAATCAACCACGTTACCCGATGTCACCCCGTCCCGTTCCATCCCAGAAGAAACACTCACCCCTCCACCCCCACTACCCTCTTTCCCAGCATGCATCATGCAGTAACATGCATCACAGGACAAGCAACAGAGCAGCCAACACTGAAAGCATCATCTAGTTGGTTCATTTCAGCTCATTCATTTAGGTTTAGTAGTAGCTGCTGTCATTGAGACTCAATCATAGATGGGCTACTGGATAAAACAAGAGCTTGATCCAGATTCTCTGGTCTCTCAATGCAAAAAAGATGGGTGCAGGCTATTGGTTTAGGTTAGAGCAGCATTCTCCAGGAAAAAAAAAAGAAGAACGGAAAAAAAGGAAATGGCTTTGTGAGTTGTTGTTGTGAAGAGGATGAGCTAAGAGTGAAGATTCGGCTACCTGCTGCGCAAGGGTAATACTTTAATGCTACGGATGATAAAGAGAAAAGCAGTGGGCTGCCAGAGAGGAGTACCGGAGCAGGAAGTTGGTTTTGGACTGACAGCTTTTACAGGAGGAGTTTGGATGGCTGAGATGGTAGTGATGAACGAGACAGGACAGAGACAGTGACACCAAATTTAAAGAGAGCTCAAAAGCTACATGAAAATCCGAGGGCGAAGGAGAATGAAGCGGAAGATAAAGCTACAGGAAACGTAAGAATAGAAAGCTCTACCACAGGCTGGTCACATTTTCTACAGGCGATCCTCTATTATGGGCCCTAATGTTTGACAGGGAGAAAGAGGGTGAATGCAATGGTCGTGGTCACTGTTCTTCATTCCGCTGAGGTTAGGGGCAGCAGAGACCCCATTAGACAGGAAGTGACCTGTCTGACTGAATACACAGAGATTGTTGGTCTGCCACCACATGTTTATGTCGGTGGAGATCACTGAACAACACTCTATGAAGTGAATTATTTTACCAAATGGGAGATCAAATGGGACAGAGAAAAATGGAGGGGGTGGGGCAGAGAAAGGAGATCCCAGACTTGTCGAGGACTCGTTAAGGGCACAGATCTCCTTTCCTTCTAGCTGGCGTTCACTGACCGAAGGGTGGAATGTCAGTGTACGGTTGCAGACAGACAGAGAGAGGAGGAGAAAGAGAGAAAAGGCTAAAGGAGTATCTTGTGGGAGGGGCCAGTGGCCTGGAAGGCGGGGCATGCAGATGATTGGCAGAATGTAAAGAGGAGGGGCTGGAAACAGATTAGAACTGCATTGACAGAAGAAAGAGAAGTGGGAAAAGGATTATTTGTGCATTGTACCAAAATGACTTGATTTGCTCCTTTGTGGGGCCATAACGCTACCCAAGGATTGCATGAGTGTTGTTGCGCTCAGTATGTGTGTGCATATCTGTGTATTAAGCGAAAAAAGAGAGACAGAGAGCTGGTCCTAAGAGGAAAGGGTCCCTAAGAGAGCGGCATCCACAGAGCTGAGGGACTCGGAGGACTTAAGTCCTTCAGGCCTTCCTACCACTGCTGCACACGCACATTTGGGGGTGTTTTTTAAAGTGAGTGTGTGTGTGACGGTGTGAATATACAATACGAACATGTATGTGTTTACATGTGTCCCAATTTGCGTACTCATGCACTATTCTATGCCGTTTTGCAGTAGTGTGTTCACACTGAAAATTTGAAGCATGATGCACTTAAATAACCGAAAGAACGAAGTGCAGAATGTTGGACACTTCATGCCCTCAACTGTCGCCAGGACAACTAGACTCTGACGCTGGATGACAAGCTTATACAATTCATAAACTAGACAGTAGTGCATAGTATAAGTGCATAGTGTGCAGTGCATCATTTGGGACACTTGATTTTTTGTTGTTTGTTTATCATCACACTGCGTCTAAGTTCTAAAATTCAATTATTGACCACTGCTGTACATTAAAGCATACAAATCTTGCTTTAATGTATTGATAAAGTAGCAGAATGTTAAAAACAAGACCTTTACGTTTCACCCTTCGACGTTTCGAAAGCTATGAAAGTGTGCGTCAGTGTTTGTGTGTGCGTGTATGTTTTCATACGGTGCAAAAGTGCTGAGAAGGTTGGTCCGTTCCCGCTTCCCTGTGGATCAGCCCGCCTCAGTCTAACACCCTCGAACCCGGCCCTGCCACCAGAATCACAATAGCGGCCTCCATCAGACAAAGAAGGAAGAAAAGAAGGAGAGAAAATAAAGAGAAAACACCAACAGTACAGACACAGCGCTGGCCACTCGGAGGCCCTCTACCTTGTAGGCAACCCGTGCAGGGCACTTCTTCCCCAGGCCTAACGGAGGAGACATGTGCCTGAGCATCTCATACATATCCCTGAAACTGATTCTGCCACTGGGCAACCGAAACAAAACAAAAACCAAAGGAAATGTGCATGGGAGAGAGAGAAAGAGAAGAAGAAAAGGGGTAAATCAAAAAAAGAAGGGTTCAGGAAGGAGATTGGGGAAGTGGGAGGGGAGGAGAACAGAACAGAACAAAAAGAAGGTTATTGGCCTGGACAAAAGGAGCGGCTTGGTGAACTAGGCTGCCGTAAGACTGATGATCGGTCATTTGTGGGCAAGGGGTGGGGGGAGGTGGGAGGGGGTTGTGCTGGACGTCTTGAGTTGCTAACAAGGCGTTCTATGCAATGGGGCAGGTTGCATAGAAGAGCATGCGGGCTTCAGAACAGGCATAAAGTCCCGCTGCTGGCAGGGCGTTGTAATGAAGTTTAATGTCAATGCAGTTTCTGTCCCCCTCCACCCAGAACAATGCACGCTACCATCATACCAGCTAGGCCTAGCCGTGCCTCAACAGCAAGCAAAACAAAAATCAAAGATGGCTGATTCGTTTGTTTTTTTGTTTGATTGTTTGTTTGTCTTTCACTTTAGTGGTTTTCTCGTTTGCTTGTTCCACACACACTAGTTCATGCTCCTGTAAGTGTCGGCATTGTCCTGCACATTCTCATTGTCATATCAAGTAGAATGCAAGTAGAAATGGTGAGAGTACAAAACATTGTTGAAAAGAACAAAAGAAGAGGAGGTAAGCGACATTCATTGCATTCTGGATGCTAGCAGGTAATATTAGTTTTTAAGTGGAATTCAAACCTTGCAGGCCACCCTATGAGGACATTTCTTGCCTAAGCCCAGAGGGGGGTCGATAACTCGCAATAAACTGTACATATCCTTATAATGAATGCGCCCGCTGTAAGAAGAATACAGGGAAGTTAGAGAACACAACTCAGAACAGACACATTGGCAGGAAGAAGAGCACAAGAACAGGAAGAGAAGCACAAAATCACACACACACATTTTCTTATTTGCTCGTCACCCGTTTGTGCCGTCAAATCTGTTCACACACCTCCTCACCCGTTTTCTTATTCCTTCCATTCACTTTTCAGTTTGTTCTGTTTTCTTCCTATATTTCCTCTTTACCTAGCTTCCTCCATCCCTCCCTCTTTTTCTTATTTGCTTTTGTTGTCTTCCTCTTCCTCTCTTCAGTTACTCCTTACTTCTACAAGAATTTCTTCCTTTCTCTTCTCCTTTTTAATTTCCTTATTTTCTCTTCTACTTACATGTCCTCCTTTTCCCTTTCTTCCTCATTTTTTTCTTTCCCATCTTTCTTATTATATTTTTTCATTCTCTTTACAACCATTTATGGCTTCCTTGTATGTTTTCCTTATTTGCTTTCTATTTTCCTTCTGTTAATTGTATTTCTTCCTTTCTTCCTTTTACTTGTATTTCTTTCTTTTTTCTTTCTTCCTTCTTTCCATTCTCTTTTCCATCATGTCTTTCCTTCTTGTTTCTTCAGTTGTTTCCTGCTTCCTTTTCCCAATCCCTTCCCTTTTCCTTTCATTATTTTCTTTACTTACTGTTTTTCTGGATTCCTTTTGGTTTCTCTTTGTTTCACCTTCCGTTTTCTTTCTCTTTCTTTCTTCCTTGCTCTTTTCCTTACCACCTTATACCTCCTTCCTTTCTTCCTTCCTCCTGCCCTTTCATTCTTTGTTTTCCTGCCTTTCTCCCTTTAAGTTTACTTTCTATTCACTTTTCCTTTCTCTTTTTACTACATCTTCTCTTTTCTTGCTCCTTTTTCTACTTTATTTCTTGTTTTTTTCATCCTCTTTCCTTCTTGTTTCTTTCTTGTCAGATTGATTCTGCCATTCAGAATGAAGACTCTCTGGAAGCCTCACTCTCCGAAATCTTTTCAGCATAATTTCCCTTCGGTAAAAAGGCTTTAATCCTGCTTGCATGTTAAGATTCAGTCCTTCCTTTTCTTCTCTGAATATCTGATTAACTCTCGGTTGCCCGCCTACATTACTGTCTAACACACAACATTAGGGTGACAGGCACTGGAATGCAGATACCGGGAAACTTAGCGTGTTCAGTAGAAGGGAGGGGGCTGGCACAGTAAGTTTGGCTTGCAGTATGCAGTATTCCAGAGTGGGAGGACTGGGACTCACAGAAGGGCTCGTAGGAGGGTTTGGGGGGGATTGATGGATTTTAGCAGAGCTGAGAAGCTCAAATCCATGATCCCTTTCTCTCAGCTTGTGCTGTGGTATTCTCCTCCCTGTTTGGTCCAAGGTAGGATACAATGAAGCCAGGCTCTGTACGTTAGAGACTTTGCCAGAGGCCACAGCTCTTTACCGGTGTCAAAAACGGAGCGCTCCAGTTGAACACATAAAAGATGGTCAATGTGGTCTGTTGTATAGGACAGAGGCTATATTTACAGTTGTACAACAAATTTAAAGCACACTGTCCTTGCACACAAGACCAAAAAAAAAAAAAGGTCAGCCTCTTAAAAATGGAGTGTCCAGCAAATTTAGAAAAGTAATTAGAAAAGTAAGGCTCTGTTACATCCAATTCTGCATTTTAAAGAATCCATGGTTTCACATTTTAGGACATTATCAATTAATTACCAAGAAACATGTTATAGACAGTCAAATGGTATCTATTTAGTGTATTAATAAGTTTAGCGTGATGTAATATAACACAATTATACATTTTATTTATGAACTTGCTTCATGTTACTACATAATAAGTACTTTTCATATTTAGTATGTAACATGCAAGATTAGTATATAATAAAATATTGAAAGAGCTGTTTGTGTGTGCAAGTGCACATAGGCTCACCAAGCAGCTGGATCATATTCTGCCCAGATTCTCACATACTCGTCCAGGTGATGGGGTCCCAGGATGGAGGAGTCACGCGTCAGGTACTCAAAATTATCCATGATCACAGCCACAAAAAGATTCAGCATCTACACACAAGTAAATCACAGACATAAGCAGACAAATCTGACTAGTTGAGGTGTAAATTACACACCAAATGTACATGGCACTATGCTAGTTCTCCGTTTTCAAGCAATATTAATACAGTAAAATTATGCTGTGTTTAAAAAGTGGTCAGTGTAGTTTGTAATGTAATCCAGTACATTGCACGTTTTAGCTAATATAATCAGAGTACTTTATGATTACTTTCAGATTATATTTGATCTTACTTGTTCATCAAATTGATTTAAATAGGATAATCTTGTACCATATTGATATAAAAATGCATTCTATGCATTGTAATTAACAACATGAAGTGCATTAAACATTACATTATACCAAGGTTTCCCATGGGGATAATTTACAATTTACATTGAATGATGTTTATACCATTGCTTGAACTGCATGCCATATTTTTTGATGAAAATAAACAAGCCAAAAACAACTGAAAAATGTATCTGTAACGTAACGTTCTTCAAGAAGGAGATTCATATCGAACTTCAATGTATATAAGGTTTTAATGCACACAGGAGTAGTCAAAACAATGTACATACTTTACTTTAAGAACCGACCAACTGAATGAACAGAATTAGGGAGAACTGAAAACAGGTGATGCCTAATACTAACTAATAATCACATAACGAGGACAGGAACAGGAGGGACCATATAAGGGCATAAAGGACACATGGGGGAAGAAAACATATACTATACTAAACTAAAATTTAAACAATGCAAAAACCCTCAAGATAACATGCAGTAAGAAAAGAACGCATCTTAAGCACACAGAATGATATGAGTGGATTTTGAACGATTAATTGCTGCTTTGAATGATTATGTAACTGTGGGATCTGTAACTGTAATTGCAATTCGAAATGTAATTAATTGTGCAGCACTATTATATATATATATATATATATATAAATAAACACACATATAATACAATGAAAACTAAATTCTTTAGTTTTTTAGTAAATTCTTTAGAGAAAACTAAAACTAAAAAAACTGTACGTCAGTGGATATAATCAGAAGTTTGTTTGCATTATGTTTTGCTGTATCACTGGGACAGACGGAAAAGTAATAGAGAAGTATGTCTCATGTCTGAGTCACTTTTCACCACTGATGACAAATGTGGCGACCACTCAGCAAAACAGCAAAATGACAAATTCTAGTGCCAGATTCCCTCTTACTATTATATGACGCCCACTAAAGAAATGGAATCTGCTGCTCAACAATAGGAGATCTGAATTTGAAGCTTTCCAAAAGCTATTTTATGCAATAGCAGGGGCAACATTAGTCACTGCAAAAAGCTGTGGTGAAATGTCCCCACTATAAATGACGCCTGTGAGTACAACGGTAGTAATAACGAGAGTGCTGACGTTCTCACCAGAAAGGAACAGAGGAAGATGAAGGAGACAAAGTAGAGGTAGGCAAACTCGCTCCCACATTCTGCCTCATTGTTACCAGTGAGAAGATCACACGTCTTCTTCCCCAGACACGACAGCATGATATCGTGCCATGCCTCACCTGTAGCACTCCTACAAAGACATGGTGTTAAACTACGGTTATACAGTGTTTGTAACCCACGCACAACATCCAACAGAGCCAGTGTGCGATTCACACACGAACCTGAAGAGCAGCATTAGGGCCTGGAAAAAAGTCCTGAAGTTGTTGTGCTGGTTAATGGCACTCTCACCATCCTCCTCAATCGCAATGTTCCCAAACAGCTGTGAAACACAAAACCCACCCCAGCATAAACCCACAATCTCATTGCCCACTACCTTCAAATACAGCCATTTACCTATTCTCAGTATATCCTGTGCAGCCTCCCACACACTCTCTCACAGACTCACCTGCATGCCAATGATGGCGTAGATGAAGAACAGCATGGCGATGAGTAGGCAAACATACGGCAGAGCCTAAGCACAGCAGATAAACCATCAATTAGATGTGTGTGAAAACCTGTTACTGGCAGTCTGAAGAGAAACGCGCATCACAATGTCAACATGTTAGTGTAAATCCCTACTAAAAGCCCTGACTAAAAAAAGTTCTTAATGATTCAATTCTTTAAGCTTTAGTCATTTGTTGTCCGCTATTTTATGCACACACTGTAAATATTCTCTTTCCATAGCAAATTTCTGACTAGAACATAACATAGCAAGTGCGTTTGTGGGATATCTGATTAATATCCTGTATAATGATTTGATTAGGTTTTAGTTTAGTTATTTCACAAGCTAGATAAGAGCTTAGTTTCAGCTCACATAGTCCCAAAGTTATTACTGTTCATTTAAACTAAATCTAAAACTATTAAAAACATGTTTTCAATTTGAAACATAGCAGAAGATAAAATAAAATAAAGTAATTACATGGAAAACCTAAACTAAATGAAGATTAGTAATGTTTAATGCTGATTTGGCAACAACTGAAATATATTAAATTGAAGTAGTAAATTCACTAACTGGAGAAACAATAAATAAAATAAACTGAACTAAACAAATGAAATAACAATAAATTAAAATAAAAAGTAATAAAATGGTAACACTTTACAATAAGGTTCATTAGATAACATTAGTTAACAACATTAGTTAACATGAACTAAGAATGAACAATACTTCTAAAGCCCATTAATATCAGTTAATGCTAATTTCAGCATTTACTAACGCATTATTAAAATCACGAGTTGTGTTTGTTAACATTAGTTAACGCACCGTGAGCTTACATGAACTAACAATGAATGATTGTATTTTTATTAACTAATGTTACCAAATATGAATACATACTGTAATAAATGTATTGTTCATTGTTTGTTCATGTTAGTTAAAACAGTAACTAATGTTAACAAATGACACCTTATTGTAAAGTGTTACCAATAAAACTTACAAAAGCACATAATAAACTGACTAACAATTAAGCTATTAAAAAATATGAAAATATGAAAATAAAAGCCAATACAAAATATTAATAAAAGCTATGTAACTAAAATAACAATGCACAGGTCAAGCAATTCAAATGTGCATCATTACTGATTATAATCAATTTTGTATTTGTATTTGTACTAGATTCTTCAAAAGAAAGTAGTAAAAATTATTTATCACCGCAATACGCATTTTTATTCACAACTTTGTTATTGTTTTTTATAAATAAAAAAAACCACCTTCATTAACTAACATTTCACCAGTAATTTAATTAACAAGATATTTCTATTTGCTGTTGCATTAAAACAAAACAAAACAAAACAAACCACAAAACACAAACAAAAAACACTTCCAAACTGTTTCGTATGTGTGTGTGATTTTACCTTGAAAGACTGGACGAAGGTCCAGAGCAGGATGCGTATGGTCTCACCCTGCCTGAGCAACTTAATGAGACGAGCAGCTCGGAAGAGCCTTAGAAAACTCAGATTTATGAAGTTGTTCTACAGAGACAGAAAGGAAGCAGTAGACAGAAATAGAGAAGGGGCAGACAGACAGAGAAAGGAAACAATGTAAGTCCAGAAAATCTGATTACAAACTGTCAAGAAATTAAAAAGGAACTAAGAAAGGAAGAAAATAAGGAAAGTAGGAATAAAATCAAACAAGGAGAAACCAAAAAACAAACTGACAAGACTGAACAGGCTCAGCATACCCAGTGGTGAAAGAGGGGAGAAGACAAAGATAAAGGGAGGAGGCAGCAACTCATACAAAAAAATAATAAAATAATTATATAATAAAATAAAATACTGTAAAAGAGTTCTCATTAGGGAAGGGAGTGCACAGACCCTAACTTCTTGCTTCAGTCAACCAAATGCACTGATCTGTAGATTCACGTGGAATCATGCCAACCACACTAATAGCATACAATGACCAACAGAGGGCACTAGCAAAGACAAGGGACATGTGCTGGGTTAAAGGGCATATTTCAGTCAGTTATGGGAAAGTTTTGTGGTTTTTTTTGGCTTTTTCCCCCCGTCAGGAACTGAGGGGAAGAAATGACTGCTTATTGTCCTTTAAGCAGCACAGATATACTGGGAAACCAAAATAGAACACAAGTTCAAGGTGGATTTAGCTCCATCTCTACCTTCATGACTGACATGTTTAGATGTCTCTAGTACACTTACATCTATGTGTTTGTTGATGTCTTTGAATGTATTTGACTGTATGAAGATGCAGTGTCAGAAACAACAATTACTAGCGTTCCCTGTCAGCAAAAAAGCGCAACATGCATTCAGAAAACCTGCAGAGAAACACTAAATGTCTAGACAGTTTGCTAAGGATCAATTACACCTCAGCTGAGAGGGGTTTTGTCATATTGTTAGACAAGCGGGGGTGAAAGGTCATCATGACTCGAGCACATGCATCGTTATTATCATCATCAGCCACAGGGAAACAGATGCATTAGATGCATTACTCCAAAAGAAAAATTACAAACCATCTACATGTAGATGTTGCAGAAGCATGGTTTATAGCAGTATTTTTGGAGGTTGATTAAACAACCATTGTGATTGGTTTATTCGGGTCATGGATATACACATGAGTTTCATAGTGCATTTTGATTGGATGGAGTCATCAGAGGGCAAAGCCGCCATAAAGAAGAGTTTAAAGAAAGCATGTAAAACAAAGATAAAACAAGACATGAATTATCATTATGCATATCAACAAACCTTTCGATTTAAATAAAGGTTGATAATAACAAAAAACATGTTTAAAACAATGCTCTTTTCATATGCAGTTTGAAAAGCTTTCATCAATACATGTATTTTTAACAGTCTTGTAACTGGAGAGCTGACTTCAGTCTTTTATTACAAATTGAACAAAACATTAGCACTAAACTCTTCAAGCGGATCTCCAGGTACAGGACTGGGGTTTAAAATAAAAAACAGATAAATAAATAACAAGTATTTCACATCACATTTCTGTTAAAAGACACCATGAAATTAAAATAAAAGCTTATTTGTGTTTGCTTTGAGGTCATCAGTATGCTTGTGCAATCCAAAAAGCTGATAGACTAAATGTAATTAAAATTTTATATTCATGGTTTTTCTTTGCTGGGAATGTAACAGAAGTATTGATGACTGAAATGTAGGCCCAATTAAATGCCTTTTAGAATGTGAAAGACCCTTTTCCATAATGCAGCCAGGGTGCAGTAGTAAGTAGTAAATCATGGTTTTGCCAGATATAAAAATATAAGTCATAAAAACTAAAGTCTACTGCTATTAAAAATAAATACATAAGTTAATTAAACAAACATTTCAAAATAAGCACACAGAAATATTGCATTTCCAAAAAAAAAAAAATAAAAAAAAAATTTCTTATTCACAAAGAAAATTGATGTAGCTTAACTCTAC
>JAUMHE010000044.1:10248626-10283413 GCA_032359235.1 Enteromius mattozi | reverse complement strand
TATATATATTATTATATGCTATTTTTTTCAAATTAGGAATATTGAATCTTAAAGCCCTTGCCTATTAGCGCAGTTTTCTTTCCAATGCTGACAAAAAACTGGTACTTTGGGCCGAACTTTTTGAAAGACTTGTCTCTTTTTATATAATTTAATAATAATAATAATAATAATAATAATAATTATTATTATTAGGCAGCAGCTATTTGCACAGTGTAAATACCAATAGATACTGTTTACACCAAGTGTATACCACTATGTTAAAATAACAGGAATTTCTGCTATTTATACTACTTAATGCAAATAGTGGAAATTATCTGCACCTCAGTACTGTAGTGAATTTTAAAACAGTATGAAATAATAACATATTGACTGTAAATTAGAATTTTAATTCAAATAATTAAATGAATGGCACCTTATTGGGACAAATTCCTCCATACACCTACCCTAACCCTTTTTAAGTTACCATTATTTTCTCTTTTTGATTTGTGATTTAAAAAAACAAAAACAAAAAAAAAGTTGCTAAAAAAAAGGCAAATGCACACTACGTTCATTTTAAACTGCAAACTAGATCTCTTCTACGATAATATTGTAACTGTTGTTTTAACAACGTGCAATTTGACATTATGAAGTACATCATCAAAAGCAAACAAAATACTTTATTTACATAACAGCCATGAACCATAATTTGCTAGTCGTGTTTGGGGTTGGACATTCTATAAGTCATCAGTACTTTTGTCCTAGAAAAGAACAGTACGTTTTGAAGATGTAGATTTGATAGTTTAAACTGTCTAATTCTGGGTCAATTTGATTCCATGGAGTCTTTAAAGTGTCTGTACAACAGGTGTCGATGATCTGCTGAGAAAAACAAGACAAAAAACACACACAAACATGTTTTGCTAACACATAGACAGCCATCACCATTTGCTGGATTATGAAAACATTTGAGAACAGCATTTTTACTGGTAGGTCAGTTTGATCTGGCTGGGGGATAGATGACGACGCTAGAAGAGTAACAGACCCCCGTCACCACTGAGCACCACTGGCTCACTGATCTGCCTCAAACACCAACTGGGACAATTATATAAGACTTTTAGGAGTTCCTTACACCTCAGTGAGCAAGAGAAGATCCTGCTGAGAGTCTCTCAATCACATACGGAAATACACACAAGCGTACAGACAGGATACACAAACACGCACATACGCACTCACAGATGACAGCCCTTCTGCTACACACTTACCCCTAGCTCTGTGACTAAAATATCAGTGATGCTGCCAAGTACAGTCACACAGTCGAAGATGTTCCAGGCGTCTTTGAAGTAGTTCTGTGGTAAAAAGACATAGATGCGTTTTTCAGCTAGGCTAAAGAAGGATTACACTTGGCACACACACATACATTCAGTGACCCGCCGAAAGAAAAAGGAGCAAGCGATTTATTTTCACTCTCTGGTGCTAATGAAACGTCTCCTTTTCCCCTTTTAGCCCTTATTCCTTCATTGAGTTTTCCAGCCTGTGTACAAAAAAGGGTAGATGCCTAGAAGACTAGTGGCCCAGATGCTGAACAGGACCGCCTTTTTGTGAGCTGCCAAGTGAGTGCCTGCAGGAAAACAGTGCATTAGGGCCATTCAGTACACCAGCTGCATGGGATTTGGGGCACCGGTGCAAAGAATGTGTGTGTGTCAGACTCTTTCCATCAACCACCCGTCATACCCATCGTCTTCATTTCGCTTAAAAACCATCCTTTTCTATTTTCTACTCCTAATCACTTCAATGTGCCCTCCAGCTCACTATCTTCACGTGCGTCTCTTTTAGCTGACTACAACCATTTCATTTGTGTCCTGCGCTTCCATGTCCCAACCCTTTTTTCATCTACTTCAGAATGCAACTTCTTTGATCTCTCTTTCTCATGCTCGATCTGTTCATAAATCTGCATGTGCAATGCTGTTTCTGACCTCTGTGGTTTTTAAAGACTTTTGTCCCATTTCCTTTAGCCCTGTTTCACACAACACAGATATAATCAACACAAGTAGGGTCCAAAATTAACATTTTGCCACATCTGTCAACAGCGAGCGAGGTGAGACAATTAAACAGCCATATTTATGTCTTGGTGACAATAGAGGCAGTTATGCTGAAGTCTACGGAGGGTCAGAAAGCTCACGGATTTCTTAATTTGTGTCCCAAAGATGAACAAAGGTCTTATGGGTTTGGAACAACATGAGGGTGAGTAATTATAGGCAGAATTTTCATTTTTGTGTGAACTATCCCTTTAAGACAATATGATTGTTTGTACTTGACAATGTGATTTTTGTATGTAAATTTGTGTAATTGTCTCTCAAGGTGAGCTGGTTCCTTTCTCTTAGTCAAACAAAAAATGTGGCATATTTCATTCATTCATTCATACATGTTTGGTTTTTGTTTTGTTGGCTTAATTCAACAAAAACTCAATTTATGTCAGTACACAGAGTTTCGTGGCAAGGGAGAACATTAGGTATCTTATATAAATGTTAAAAAGGTATGTATAAGTCTTTATAAGATGTTGCCGTTCTAGTAAAGGCACTGCATACTTTCACTTGCATTTGCTGCTTTGTGAGAGACAATTCTGGACCTGTCATGCACACACATACAGTTAAACACGAGGAAAACTGTACAGGAGACTCACCAGCACTCCAAAGGCAATGATCTTCAATATGCACTCCATTGAGAAAAGTGAGGTGAACACTATGTTCAGGTTGGCTAACACAGCTTCATAGGCATCTGATGCTCCATCATACTAAACAAACAACATATTTAACCTGTATTTAAAAATTGTCTTAAATTTTGCTAACTGGACTACAAAAAATGCTACCTTGTAGAACATCTGTATTGAAAATTCATTTTTGGTTTTACCCTATTTATGGAAAGCAAACGTAAACTAAAAATGCTATAGATTAGTTTAAACTGTAAGTTTAACAATCTTTTAAAAGCAAATTTACCATACATTGGAAGTCTAATTCTCAAAATAGATAAAGTGAAATACTTCCAGACCTTCATCATAAGGACAATGGTGTTGAGGGCAATCAAGGCCATGATGGTGTATTCAAATGGAGGAGACACCACAAACTCCCACATGCGGTACTGGAATGTTTGTTTGTTCTGAGGCATGTGACGTGTGAGCGGTTTAGCATTGATGGCGAAGTCTATGCAGGCTCTCTGAAATCAGAACAGATACAACAAGGTTAAATCAAGCTGAAAATCTGCGGCAACACATAAATGAGATCAATGCCAGCGCTATGCATAAAGAATGAGCTGGACTAATCATTTAACACAAAAACCATCCATTTGATATGTCCTCACCTCATTCTTTTCCAGGCTATAGTCCTCCATCATTTTGTCTCCTTGCTCCTGGAAAGTGATGATGATAAGAGCCACGAAGATGTTGACGAAGAAGAAGGGGAAGACCACGAAGTACACCACGTAAAAGATGGACATTTCCATCCGATAACCTGGACTCGGGCCCTGATTCTCGTAGGTCGCATCCACTGAATGTTTCAGCACCCTGGAGAGCGGCAAAAAAAATAAAGCACTGAGTAATATGCAGTAATGTGACACTGGCCAGTCTTTCATGTAATTCTAACAAGACCTTAGATATGCCGTTAAAAAAAACTTCAACTTCACTCAAATTGTACTTTGTGATAAACATTTGCACTGCATTAGAAAATAGAAGCAATTTCACTAGTGGCATGAGATATCGAAACTGTACACTGAAGATGAGGTTAGCAATTGAGATGTATACATACTGTGGCCACCCCTCTCCCGTAGAAACGGTGAAGAGGGTGAGAAGGGCCCAGAGCACATTGTCGTAGTGGAAATCGTATTTCTTCCATTCCCGCTTCTGCGCCCGCACTTCGTTATCTCTTTCATAGACAAGATATTCGCCCCTAAAAACAAAATGCTTTTAGAATAGCAAGTCAATATGTCTCTTCATCAGTGTGTTTGTGTGTGTGTTTGTCTCACCTGCAGTCACGCTCAAACTCCTTCGATTCATCAGTACAGTAGAAGAAACGGCCTTTGAAGAGCTGCACAGCCACCACAGCAAAGATGAACATGAACAGCATGTAGACAATGAGGATGTTTAACACATTCTTCAGAGAGTTCACCACACAGTCAAAGACAGCCTGAAAATAGACAAAACAGAGAAGAGACTAATTTAAATGTGGCCTGAAAACAGAACACAATCTCGGCCTCAAGACACAAACCAACACATCTTTAAAATGTAAAAATACAACTGAATAAAGCTAATAAATATACATAAAAAATTTAATTACAGCCAACTGAAACAAACCTAACAAATAAAATAAAATGAAACGAAATCACTAAACCCTAAAAGCCACAATAAAAGAATCAAAAACAGCCTGAAAACAGAAATTAAAATATAGCATTACAGCTGAACACAAACCATATATGTCAGAACAGCAACACAACTGTACAAACACAATTCAATAAACTAATATATGATCATTAAAATAAAAACAAAACACAAAATAAAACAAAACAGATAAATTATTGAAATGCAGCAAAACAAAAAGAAAAAAAAGACAATCGAGAGTAGCTTCAAAAAAATGAAAACAAACATTTATAGGCATTTATAGAACACAATTCTTAGATTAAAAAAAACAGCATAAAAAATGCAAAAACAGATAAATTGTATTTACATACAAAAAAATCATACAAAACAAAAAACAGATAAAGGCAGAAACATATAAACAAATGTGAAAACACTTTAATGACAGAAACAAAGCCAAAAACAGAAAGCAGTGAAGTGATCTAAATAAACGAACACATACAATCTAAAATCTAAAAACCAGACAAAACTAATTAAAAGCAGGCTAATCAAACACAGCCAGATCTCAGTCGAAACCAGGAGCAAAAATACAACCAAACACAGAGGTACCTTCAGCTTGGGCAGACGCTTGATGGTTTTCAGAGGCCGCAATACTCGGAGCACACGCAGAGACTTGATAGTACTGATGTCTTTGCCCTTGCTGCTTCCTCTGCAGATGAACACACACACACAAACACAAACAAACAACAGAGTTAGAAAGTGAAATGGCAGGAGGCGTTAGGCTACATGGGTAATTGGTTTTGCAGACACACACACACACACACAATTTAGGGGTGAGTTAGTAGCTTAGGCTGTTGAAACAATGAAACATGCCTGCTACATCCACACATTTACTCCCAACCAATCAGGAATCTCGTCTGTGTCTCCGTGCTGAGAAGAATCAAGCCCATTTCACAGCACTTAGGACAGACACATACTAAAACACATGTACATGGTCAATCTCACAACACACACACACGCTTGCTGGAGTGCCTCATGCTGTACTGGAAACTAGCTCAGCGGATGTAATATCCACTGTACTGTCTTAGCCCATGCTGGAACCACCACTGTACCTCTTTTCCCAAGGAACACTGGCTGGTTTCATTACATTGCCATGATGACAGCATGAAATATACGGAGCAGATTCAGGCATCCCTGCTGCAGGATGCCCTGCCAAACCTCTTTCTTTCTTGTTTTTAGGATTGTCCATTGGCAAACACAACATATAAAAGGACCTGGAAACACACATCCAGTCACTCCAGAGGGGAGGAGCTTCTCCCGATCAGCCCTGGCTCTGCAGTATGAAGAACCACGCCACCCTGAAGCTAGTCAATCTGAAGACTTTCTGGCCAACATTATCACAATTTGCACGTCGCTCTTGTGGTACCCAAGCACAGCCATCCACCAGATGTGTGTACAGCTGTTGCACGGCAGATGCGCGGCTAGTGATCAGCAAGCTAAACGCAAAAAGTCATACACTGAAGACTACACTATGCAAATGTGTGGTTGTACACGGATTTATATCACTAAAAACAAATCTGTGTAATGATTATTTATTTATTTATTTTTTGAATCACACACTGTGGGGTCTAAAATTGTTTTTTTTTTTTTTCAATTAATACTACATTTCTGTCTATTTCTGCATTATTTTACAACATACAGTAAAATATACAAATTTTAAACAATTATATATGTCTTTATTGTCACTATTAATCAATTTAATGCATCCTTGATTAATAAACTTACACATTATAGAGAGGTAATTCTTATTGATAAATGGCAGTATATACGAGCACATGAACATAAATTGGTAAAAGCTTACAAAGTACTTTTTTATTTTATGCTGTAACATTTTTAATATTCAATAACTAATATCAACATTTTTTTTTTTACTTTATTATAAAGTAATACTGATGAACTCATGAATTGGACACACTGCTTCTTTCATGAAGGAATAAAAACTAGTTTTTTTTCCCTGTTTCTACATTTTAGACTTTTGTTTGTCTATAAATCCTCACAACTTTGTTCATTTCCACATTTAAAGGAACAGTTCATCCAAAAATGAAAACTCTGCCATCATTTACTCACACTCAAGTATCTGTATAAATTTCTTTGTTCTGGTCACCACTGACTTCCATTGTAGGAAAAAAAACACACTATGGAAATCAATGGTGACCCAAAACAGCCTGGTTACAAACTTTCTTCAAAATATCTTCCTTTGTGTTCAGCAGAACAAAGAAATTCATACAGATTTGCAAATACTCGAGGGTGAGTAAATGATGACAGAATTGAAATTTTTGGGAAAACTATTCCTTTAAATAAAAAAAGGCTTTCACACTTTTAGACCTCACTGTATAATATACATTTCTCTCTCTCCATATATTTTGCATCTTTATTGTCTCCCCTGTCCTCTCTTCTCCTCTTCTGTCTCAGTGTCAAGGACAGAGGGCAGCACTCTAGATTTCCAGTGCCATGCCGAATCCTGCCCTCTCAGCAGATGTGGTTACACACTGTCAAGCATAAACAAGCGTCCATCAGAGAAGTGCTGTTAGAGTGACGGGTGCAGAGGTGAGCGACCTCTCAAACCCCCCTATCAGGACTACGTGGACTGAATGATCATCCACGGGTGGTTAACACAGAAATGATGACAGAGTGATAGTAGGAGATGGGTGACTTGCAGACAGACATAGGGACAAATCCAAAAAAGAAAGAGAGGAAAGCTGTGTTATTGCCAGGACAAGCATTTAGAGCAAAAGAGGGAGGAAAAGGGAGAGAAAAAGAGAGAGAGAGAGACATTACCCGCTGCCTCCGCTGTAGGTGTGAGCAGTTGAAGAGATGAGAGAGGAATCAGACACACACACACAAGACATGGGGGAGAAAGGGAGTTTGAAGGAAGAAATACATTAATATGAGACACATACAGTAAAAAGAGAAAAATAAGGATGCAAGCTTGTGAATTATTACACATTCACACACCCATATGTCTGTGTTCACTTACCCACTTATATCATTTACAAAATTCTAAACAATACATAAGCTACGCCAGCAGATATTTAGTCTTATATAACCAGACTTTTGAGTTGCAGCAAAATGTCTGGTTCTCCTCACAGCTTAATCTACGGGGCAGGAAGTGACCGCCTGACTGACATGTAAGATGATCGACCACAGTCCATTTTGAATTTATGTTATGCTTAAGTGCAGGAATTCTTTTAATAAATTTGACCACAATGGAGTGCAACAGCCAGGTTCCAGAGGAAAACAAAAACCAAAACAAAGAAACAAAAAAAAAAAACATTCATTTTCTCCATAGAGGAACTGATATTTAAAAATGACTTACAAATCTTATGCACCAAATCTTTTACCATCAATGTCTTTTCAGTGGTTTTCAATATATTTATCTGTTGTTTTTTCCCTCATGAAAGATGTACAAGCACAGTCTTTTATTGTCCTTTTTTCAAGATTTTAAATTCTTTTTGCTTCACAATGTTGTGTTAATGTTGTGATTCCTTGTAGGTGGTTGGTTTGGGTCATGACTTTTAATTGTTTAATAAAGACTTTCTAAAACCTATGGGAAAAAAAATAATGAGATAAATACTACCATAACCAAAGCTGTTGAAAAATCTATACTTACAGAAAACCCCCCCAGAAATAATGTGGAATGTATGTTTCTGGCTCAAACAAATCTTAAAGATTTGTCTATCAATATCAGTCTGAACTTGCCTTTTTAGCGTCCAATAAGCACAGATAGTCAGTGAACAGACTGTGGGTGATCTGTAGGCATGTCGTCTGAGGCTGAGACTAGCTAACATACACATATACACACTTTCACACAAATCTAAATCTATTTGAGTAGTAAACATGCATTGCCATATTACACGTGACTTCATTGCTGTGGTGACAGCTTCTGGAGTTAGTTGCCATGCCTCGTTGTTCATCATGATCTCATGATACAGTGCTTTAGAGCTCATACCATCACATGGCATACAATAGTATGTCACATGACACTGTCGTATGACCATAAGCACTTCACCTGCAGGGCAATGGAGACCCGAATCTCTGCTGGAGTCTGTGATTCAAACAGATTTAATCTTATCTGTAAAAACCTTGATTCACTCCAGTTTATTAAGACCAAATCTAGCACTCAGCACAAAAATATAAAAACAGACTCCCAGCAGCCTCAAGTCTGACAGCTCAAGCAGTTCACAGGAAATGTGTACTACTGTGTGGCCTGAACACACACAGACCTTCTCAACAAACATCTTTCTAGAGGCACGAGAGACTCAATTTTATTCTCTAGAGATGTTCGGGATCAATTCCTTCACTAAAGACTTTGTATTGTCTGTGCCACTAACTTACTCAAACATGCTATATTAGACCATGCAGTGCATCTGTCCTATTCCAATGTGTTTTATTTGCCAATCATCAATATTAGTAAAAGTAGAATACACCTGTTGAAAGGTATGTGTAGTAAGCAGGGATAAGATGCTTATGCAAAGACCTTTGTATACTAAATAGCCCATCATAAAAAACCCAAAAAACTTCATCACCGATATAAACTGCATTCAAAGCCGTTTTAATGCACACCGATGATCACACGTTCTATCTATTATCGCATCAAGTTGCCACGTTGCTTGAAAACCTGATTCACAGTGTTTTAATACATATGTTATGTATTTGTTATCTAGCTTTCTGATATATGTCAGCAAAGGGAAGTGTATTTTGGCATCTGTTTCTTTGAACTTCTCTCTCTTTCAGCTGACTTTTTGCCACAATCATCTCTAGACTGCCTAATTGGATCTTGCGTTCATCAAAATGGTGATACACATCTCAATTGGACAGTGCCCTTCTAGGAGGTGAGCAGTTTGATTATCTGTAATCCCATTATGGTGTTATCTTTCTGGGCAAAGACCCTGTCCAGCCCTAATAGGTCTTAATGCATTCTGTGTTGTCTTGTTTCGCTGCTGTACATGAGCAGCTCTGCAGAAGTGATCTGTATATAGAGAACCACCTGACATTTCCTCTGCATGTCTCACTATGCTGCCATGAAATCACTCTGCAACCTGTCTAATCTGTTGATTTTTATCACGTTCAGATTACTCTATGAAAGGACCACTTGTGTCCAGTCATCTGATTAAGTGCACTATCAAAATCTTTACATATACAAATAAAAGTAAATGTAAACGTAGAAAAAAAAAGTATAAACATAAAGTTAAATTTACTCAACATGTAATTAATTAATACACTAATCAATACAGTAATTGTAAAGTTATATAATATTTCCTGCAATTTACATAGCATTTACATTAATGGAAATTATATTTTAAAAGTTTTTTTTACTGTAATCTGTAAATAATGTGTGTATATATATATATATATATATATATATATGTGTGTGTTTATAAAATAAATTACAAATTATACTACCCATCACATTTACATAAAAGAATTAATTTTAATATAAAAATGATAATTTACTGGTTTCCCCCATGTCAAACTTTACATTAAACAATAAATTTTCAAAATAATGAACTGTGATTTTAAAAGACATAACGAAGACGTGATAAACTTGATAACAGGAACAGTAGCAGCCATTTTAGCTTGAAATGTCCCATTACAGGTTCAGATCATGCCAACATTTGATTATTTTTATTTTACTGCTGAAATGAAATTTAATTGGAACTTTCAAACATTTTGAATGACTTGCTAGAGACTCAAGTATTCATGACCATTTTACCTGTTGTAAATCAGTCATACCACACTTGTTGGAAATTTTAGAGAAATCGTATCCGAAGGCCCGACACAGAAACAAAGAGACACACACGTACACATAGACACAAACACGTATGTTAACACATTTAGGTGTCCACATACTGTAGAATGTACCAAGAGTTGATTAGCTGTAAGATTGAGTTACTGCTGCTGGCTAAAGAATGACATGACCTCGCCCTTGGCTTGTGTCCTATGTGTGAGGGACGTTTTGGACGGACAATCAGACAGACAGATCAGTCTATAGAAGGAGAGGACAGGCGTGTGATGAGAAGGACAGGCAATAAGAGCAAACAGAGGGGAAAGGGAGAAAGAAAGAGACATTACCCCTCTCCTTCCCCACCGCCTCCTCCGCTGTAGGTGTTGAGAGATGATCAGAGACAGGACGACAGAGACAGACAGAGCCAGAGACGCATACAAAGACACAAAACACACACAGAGACAGAAAAAGGCACAAGGAAAGAATGGGGTTTTTGAAGCAGGAAAAATATCAACATGAGACAGAGAATACAATCACAAAATAATGGCAGAGCTCCTAGTTTGGTTTATATGTGGACACCTAATCTAGTGTGAACACTTGAAACAATTTAAATACAAATACAAAAAATACATAGATACAAACAGAGTCCAAAATTAACTTTTTGCTACACCTGCCTCAGCTGGCAAAATTGAGCAGAACTTAATGATCGTAAATGTAGACTTTTATTTCCAGTCAAAATCATTTACCAAGAAACATTGTGTATTTGTCCCTGTGACTAAATAAAATAAAACGAGACTGCTTCAGTAATATTTAACCATTTTCTGAGGTGGTCACAAAATGGGTCATTTACACATTCATTTACTCGCCAAAGCCTCTTTTTACTTGCATTTGATGCTCTGCAAGTGCTAATTTTGGACTCTGTACACAAAATACTAAATAAACATGCACAGATACATACACACAGATATGAGTCACTCCCTGAAATTGAGTAAAAGGTTAAAAACAGACTCTGTGAGACACAGCAGATATGGGAACTTTTCCCACGCTCACAGCCAGGGAGCGCCAGTCACCCCAGAGCGCCTGCCGTTCTGAGCGCACTATCGCTGTGTGCAGAGAGAGGGAGAGAGGGAGGGAGAGAAAGGAAAACTGGAGAATCGAGCCGTGATAGCAAAGAGTACAGTGTTTTTGGGACAGGCAGGCACATCCAAATGCCTCTTTATGAATCACCTATTAACTTGTTTCATGCGGGAGCTAAAGACGTGGGTGCAAATGGAAGGGGGGCAGGTGGGAATGGTGGTAGGGGAAAACAATACTCAAGGATTCAAGGCAGTTTCTTTAAGAAAGTCATGCTGGGAAAGATAATCGGTGCAGTTTGCAAGCTCTCCTTAAACAATGTTACTTAAATGTTATTGTTTCTGCTGTTTTATGCCTTGTAACTCAAATTTGAGTTCTTGAAATATTGTGTGTATATATATATATATATATATATATATATAAACCTATAGCCATCAGGTCTTAAAATGTGGCATAAAAACTAAATCTTAACTAATCTTTATATTATACTTCACACAAAGTCTGAAATATTGTACTTCAGTTTTTAGTATTCAGATGCCAAAAAAAAAAAATGAATAAATACATTCAATGAGAATGTGAATTTCAGCATGAACACCTCTGTAGTGCAAAATTATTTGCAGGTATTTTGCGCTTTCACATTTAATCTTGTCAGACTTGTGTGAACAGGTCTTTATTAATATAAATCTGACAGCCATTCACATTTGGTATGCATGGTACATGTCATGTGTTGTGTGTTTGTCCACCTAGTCTCAAAAAAAAACAACACTTTTTTTTGTGGAAAAGAAAATGTGTGCGATCACATTTACAGTTGTTCAGGGACTGAGGAGGATGTACACAAACACATAGACAGAACCATATAATATTACTGTTTCAAAGCATTCAGATTCTGGTATTTCAGGAAGCAAAAAAATTGATCCGGGTTCATATTTCTTCCATTCATGCTTTCATTCAGGTCACCTGACATGTCATTCCCAGAATCTGTTCTCATGCTCTTTGCTAAGTCTGTAAAAGAGCTTTTACATGCATTTTTTTTTTCCCAGTTTCATATTAACAGATGCACCTTTCTGACCTCTCCCTCATATTAGCAACACTCTCAGTCCAGTAGCTGGGTTCTATGCTTCCGCTGCGATCAGATACACAACCTGGAACCGCCATTTTCCTTTATTCCTCTTGTCAACTACCCTTTCTATTAATCGCTTTTATTTGTTCCTGCCTTTATTTACAAGGTTCCTGATCATGTCAATAGCTAATTTCTGCATGGATTATGACAAAAAACATACTACACTTGACCCATTATAAACCCTCATCACACGAATAAGCATTATAACTCATGTTAGATGCAAAGAGGGCAGACAATATTAAGAGGGGTCATTACATAAATAAATCCTAAATATAGAGGTACATGACTAACTATAAATAGACTATCAAAAGTGACAAAAGTGTAGTGTGTGGTCTCTTAAATGTTTTCCCCTTGCTCTCTCGTTTGTTTCTTATTATTGTCTGTTTTCTTCATTGTTGCTTCCAGATATGTGGCATAAAAATGGAGTGTAGAAATACCTGAAGTGAGTGTGGCTGGATGCTCCAAAGAGTCCTGGGCACTAAAGGGTTAAAGGTGCCCAGGTAGGGTCATCACCCTCATGGAAATTGGCCCAAGCGCGCCCACTGGGTAGGCACTGGGCAAAATGTTGTACATGATGGGGCAGGGTGGGGATTTTGGTGAAAAATTACCAAAATGAGATCTGGGGCTTAATGTGTGGGGGGGGGGTTAAGGAGAGGAAAAGACAGGGTCAAGATATGCCAAACGCATAGTTGGGGAAGGAGAGAAAGGCAGATAAATGGTGTGACAGAAAAGAAAGAGAGAGAGAAAGAGAAAGTGAGAGAGAGCTGGGTTGTATGGGTAGCAGGCTGGCGCTCCAGGGTGGCAGAGAGCTGTGCCGACTGCACAGGCGTTTGACCTGTAGGGAGCAAGAGGGGAGAGGACGAGGAGAGGCAGCAAGCAGGAGAGGAGTGAGGCATGAGCGCTGGGGCCTTGATGACACTTACGTGAAGGCGAACGCCACCAGGGCACCACTAACCACTATAAAGTCCAGGATGTTCCATAGGTCACGGAAATATGAGCCTTGATGCAGGACAAGACCTAAATCTACCATCTGAAACAGAGAGAAATATTTAGTAAGCACACTGCTGCTCAGAAGTCTGGGGTCTTTGAAAGGGGTCTCTTCTGCTCACCAAGGCTGCATTTATTTGATTTAAAATACAGTACAATTGTGAAAAATGTAATTTATTTCTGTGAGGGTGAATCTAAATCTTCATAAGTCATTACTTCAGTCTTCAGTGTCACATGATCCTCCAGAAATCATTCAAATTTGCTGTTCAAGAAATATTTGTTATCAATGTTAAAACAGTTGTGCTGCTTAAAATTATAAAGATACAATTATGAATATAAATGAATATAAAGCATTTATTTAAAATTACAAAGAAATCATTAAACTCATGATTCCTGTACCATGTATTGTAATTTATTTTTATATATTTCCAAGAATCACTATTTAAAATTTTCCTGACATTTCTGGGGCTTCCAAAATCATGTGCAACTATATGAACTTGAAATGAATATGAACCCTATAGTACTTCAGATTATTACCTGACACAACACGGAGACGCAATAAACAACTCTTTTAATACGAAATACATAAGGAAAATGTGTTGAAGGGTGAATCATGGACAACTTTGCAGGATACATACCTTAATGAGCATCTCAAAGGTGAACACACCAGTGAACACATAGTCAAAGTACCGCAGGACCTGTTAGCAATAAAATTAAGCTCTTTATTATAAATCGATATGACAAGAGGAATATAAAGAGTGATAAATAAACAGATGAAAATGATGGAGAAGTAAACTAGTAAATTAGGTAATAATTAGAAGCACTGAACAACAGAGACATAAAGAGAGGATGCTGAGATGTGGGATTGGCTCACGTTGTTGCGGGGGGATTCGGGGCAGACAGGGTCTTCAGCAGCTAGGGCAATACTGCTCATTGCAATGACCAGAAGAATACACATCTCAAAATATCTGAGTGTCACAATATAGTGGCACAACCTCCGAAATCTACAATGGAAATTCACAAAAATACATTTTAATAACAAAAACAACCACTTCTTTTGAAAGAAAGCTCATTAAATTTAATGGAAAAACTCTGGCGACTCTAGTCAGTTTTGTTTAATGTCAACATGAAAGAGAGTATGACCCTGTTTTGCTTCAATTATTAGACAACTGAAGAAATTTCAGAATGAAACAGTATATAGTAGGATTTTATCCATTGGAATTGATTGGATTTGAAAAACAATATACATGATATTATTATTATTATAATTATAGGTAATGCAATTTTCATATTGCAGAGTCACAGTGCCAGGACTAACAGTAAATTAGCAAATTTCTCAGAAATGTCTGTGCTCACGGGTTGGTAGTACTCAGAATGAACATTGAGGTGTAGGGTGGCATGGGTTTTGGCCCCCCATCATTTTTCTCATCATCATCATCGTCACCCTTCGTGTCCTCCTTCTTGGGCAGGGGCTCTGTGTTTGCATTCTTATTGACTGTGGAGATGTGAGGAAGGGAAACAACATAGTAAGAAAGATGATAACATTAAAAAAAAGTTATTCTCCTTAGTTCTTTCTCTCACCCTGTAGGATGGCATTACTGGAGGGGAACATTGGGGGAATGTCCACGGCAGTGTAATCAGGGTTCATGCCCAGGTGACCAGTGCTGGTAACATTAGCAGTGGTAGAGGAAGGGTTGGTGAGAATGAGGCTGCTCTCTGTGCCAGTGTGTGCCAGGCCGGCAGTGTGGGCACTGTTGGCCAGATTGAGCAGACTATCATGAGGAGTGGAGTTACTAGGTGGCTGTGTAGCAAGCTTGTTGTTCATGGCGTTGTCCAGGTCCTCACTGTACTGACTATCCTGCCTGGACAGGGTTTTCTGAATGGGACGGGTGGTGGAGAGAGTGGGGCCATGACCATCCCTGGAGAAAGACAGCAGCAAGATTAGAAGTTTAAAACATGCTTTTAGAATGCTCCTTATTCTGTCACTTGCCACTTACAAATATGTAGAATACTACCAATCAAAAATCTGTGGTTGGTATGTTTTTATATGTACTTATACAATTACATACAATAAAAACAATTACATTATATATGACCCTGGATGATAAAAAGTCACAAGTATAACAGGTATATTTTTAGCAAAAGCCAACAATACATTGCATGTGTCAAAATCGTCAAGTTTTCTTTTAAGCCAAAAATCATTAAGATATTAAATAAGAATCATGTTCCATGAAGATGCTTTGTAATTTCCTACTGTAATTATATATCAAAACTTAATTTTTGATTAGTAATATACATACACATACATTTATACAGATTAATTTCAGCTAAACTCACTTCCTGGTACGGTGTCTCATTCCTCTCTCTTTTCTTCCTTCGCCCTCATGGCGATGATGTCTGTGTTTCCGCTCTCCTCCATCTGCATGCTCACGCTCAGGTCCTCTATCTCTGCCCTTACCCCTGTGTCTCTTCCCTCCGCCCTCTCCCTCATCCTTTGCAGCTTTATGGTGCTGGCGGGCCTGGCTGCAGCGCTCTCCATGCTGATGTCTGCGGTGACACTCTCTACCCTCCCCATGGTTCTCGGCGCCTAAAAGACTCCGACGAGATCCTGTGGAGTCCCCTCTTTCCAATGGTGTCCAGGGCTCAGACCCTCCACCTCCTCCTCCACTCTCCCCCTCATTGAAGTTGGGCTGTTTGTGCAGGAGCTGATGAGTGTGCTGGGGCTGGCCGTCACCTGGACGAGTTTTGTTGGTATTGTTATTGCGGTTCTCCTGAGGGTCCACGACTAACGGCCGGTCCAGATGTGTCTTCATATCGGGACGAATGTGACGGGAGTATGACACCTGGAGGCATGATAAAAACAAAATCAGCCACACATTTGTCAACTTGAAACTTAAGGGTGAAAAAATGATTACTGCATTTTTTTTTCTGGGAAAACTAACCCTTTAATATCTATTTCTTTTCATACATTCTATTTACATTAAAATAATACATATTAATATCATGATACTCAATATTTTACTTACAGATTGTTTAAAGAATTTATTCAGTACACTTATCTAAGGATCTAAGGATTTCGGAAAACAAGGGACACACGCACAAAAAAAACACTGAATATTTTTGTTGTGAACCAGTAAATTGGGGCACTGCATATATTATTATTACGAAACACATTAAAAAACACCAATATCAGTATTTGTGTTTAATGTCTTGTTCCAATAACCAATAAATGGCTGATATTTAAATGTAATAGTATTTTGTCTAAATACATTTTAAATGAAACCAATCATAATGTAAATTTAGGAATCACAACATTATAAATATTTAAATTAAAATGCATATTCATTTTGAGATTACATTCAACAGTGTTATTAAATTATTTGGCATTTTTAAATCTCCACTTAATTAGAACATTAGATGATGGCAAATCTAAATGTTAAAAATAACGTAAAATTAAATTTTGATCGGTGCAATGAAAACTTTTTAATCGGCTGATAACTGATCTTTGACCAAACATGTCTTTTTCCCGTAATTTCTCCTCACCTTCCAGCGATCTTCGGGGTCCAACTCATTGTAAAGAGCCTCTCTGCTGTTCATCAGGGTCTGCCGTCTCAACTCACTAGTGCGCTGCTCCCAAACCGACTTACAACCTTTGTGGTTCTTCTGTTGCTCCTTACTGCAGAAAAGAGAGAGACAGAGAGAGAGACATTTACAGTAGATCTGAGCTTAGTAATCACCAAGAGGGAAAAGTGAGGTTGCTGCAGCTACCGCAGGCTGAAAATGCCCACCTACAAGCTACCAGCTACCAGCTACCATTTGTTAAAGAGGATGATTGCACCGCTTGGGTCAAACTCACTCACAGAGCACACACACACACACAGAAAGAAGATAACTATAATAATTCTGGGAGTGAACACATCACAGGCGCCCAACCCTTGGAGCAAAGCATGTGAAAGAGAGAAAGTAAAGGAGATAAGAGGAGAACAGCAGGTGATGAGTAGCAGGATGAAGATAGAAGAAGAGACGAGAAGTGACAAACCCGTCCCATCCCACCCAGCGGTCTGGAGAACAGAGCGGGGAGCAGCACAGAGAACCGAGGAGGAAATGCACATGTCGAAAAGGCTGATGGGAGAAGAGTGGGAGGTGTGGGGCGAACAGAGAGGCGTTTTAAAAGAACAGAAAGAGTATAAATGAGTAAATACCAGTCCAGAAAGTGTTCTGTTGCATCGAGACGCTCAGAGTTTACTGTCACGCTGAGGAGGAAAACAGCATGTGAGAAACACAGAACATCTCTTTGCTCTTCTCCCTCATTCACAAGCTTGTCCTCGCTAATACACACATATTCTCTCACGATTCTGGCTTCTTTTTCTTACAAATACTTGGATGCACTGGCACACTGACAAACCCAAATCATCCTCAATGTGCCTCTGCATGCAAGCTGTGTGTACATAACTGTGAGAAGATCACAGATAAGCTTGCTGATGGACAGGAAACACAACATTATAGGTCTATAGTATCAAAAATTACAGAAAAAACATGTTTCTTTAAACTGTTATCTGTGTTTTGGAACATAGTAACTTTATTATTATTTTTTTTTAGCTGGCTAACCATGTTCAATAAAAAAAGCTAATAATCCAGCAACTATATGTTCCAAAACACACTTACCAACCTAAACTGGATCTAAGGTTTCTGAGTGGCATTTTTTTTTAGATAAGATGAACTTTAAAAACATTAGTTCTGATTGCTTTTGGATTTTCTACAAATAACTTGGCCAGGGGAAAAAAAAACTCGGGTCTTTGTGATTTATAGTTTATGTTGGGGTCGGTTAGAATTTTATTTATTTGTAATGTTTTTGGAAAGAAATTAATACTTTAATTCAGCAAGTACATGATGAATTGATCAAAAGTGACAGACATTTACAATGCTACAAAATATTTCTTTGTTTGATAACAACCAAAAATCAAGATTGAAAGTGTTGCTGTTTTTTTTTATTTTTTTTTTATTGACCCCTATATTTATTTGGCTGATACAAGAGCAACACATAGTCTGAACACATAAAAACAAACATAAAAGGAAGACAAAGAAATTGTGGGAGAGAAAATGTGGCAGCAGGACAAAGAGAGAGATATGAGAGAGAGATATACTCACGCAGCAATGGAGAGGTTGGCTGCAGACAGTGGGCTGACCTCTGCTACTTCCTTGGCGGCCTGAAGAGCCATTTTCTGATTGGCTGCTTCCTCTTCCTCCTGTTCATCCTATACATGGAGAGATACATGAAGCATATTGGTTCAAATGTGATGCACGCTGGTGCGTAGGAGTGTGAAGAATAAACAGTCTGAGAGAAGGAGAAACATGGTCATTGAGAGTTCTCATACTAGTGAGTCAATGCAACTATCATAAGAAAATAATAGCTCTTAACTATATAATAACTATTTATTACACTGATTTTCACTCAGAAATGTCTAAACAAGCCCAAGCACATCACATGCAATTTTGTGAAGTGACGGATTCCAGTCTGCATTTCATTTAATATTTAATTTTACTTAATCATGGCTGTGTGTATATCAAGTTTTTTTTTTTTTTTACTGAATGTTACCTCTTTTGTTTGTTTGTTTTTAACCCCTGATCCATGACCTAAACAGTGTGTTTACCTTGGTCAGCTCTTGTGCATTGGCCAGATTGTCCACAGCGATAGCCAAGAACACATTGAGCAAAGTGTCTGTTCACAGAAGGGTTAAGGAACATCATATTAATGCTTCACTGATGAAGCAAAAACAGCATGCAATACAGTTTCCAATGTGTTTGGATACAGTTGCCGAAGAGTGTAAGAACGATGAAGAAGACTGAGAAGACCATGCCCTTCTTGACTCCGCCCTGAGACTCGATGCCATCATACATGACCATGTTCCAGTCTTCACCCGTCAGGATCTGAAGGTGCAGAGAGAAGAAGGTCCATAATCACAAAGCCTTGGAAAACACACAGAATGACTACACACTGTTTGATGGGCACATTTGCTCACCTGAAATACTGTCATTATTGCTGCAGGAAAAGTATCAAAGTTTGTTGGTGGTGTGCCAGCTTCAAAATTAAACCTGAAGAGAAGAAATGGTGGTTATATTATCGTTAATTTCTACGCCTTGCCTTATTTAGGGCCTGGACTGACTCTGATGATCCATAAAAATAAATAAATAAATAAACACATTGTCCCGTTATGTGTATTTTAGTGTTATACTGACTGTCCTCCAAAAAGTTGCATGCCCAGAAGAGCAAAGACCACGATGAAGAGGAAAAGAAGGAAGAGTAAACTGATAATGGATTTCATTGAGTTTAACAAAGACACCACCAGGTTCCTCAGAGACGCCCAATACCTGAAAATGGGAAAGAAGGGCATTTCAAATGTTTTCCTTCTTAAAACTGTTCAAAGGGACAAAGAGTGGGACAGAAAGACAGACATGGGACTTGAGACGTGTGAGACTCACTTGGTCACTTTGAAGATCCTCAGTAACCTGAGAGCTCGTAACACACTGATCCCAAACGAGGTTCCTGGCTGGATCATAGACCAGAGCACCTCGAAAATGCTGCCACAAATGACCTGTCCCAGACACACACACAAAAGACACACACATATATAAAACACACATTTAAAGCTTGTTCAGTAACAGCAAGCCACAAAACAAAAATCCCTTACCCAACGTCAGACAAATCATGATTTATTAAAACATGCAAAACACTGAAATACTGATTTAGATTTTACTTCGGTAACTATATCAACAACAAGAACTGAAAGAGCAATGAACGGCTGGTATAATGTTTTTTGGATTTAGTAAAAGAAGAAGGAGGGATGAGAGAAACTCACAATGCAGTCAAAACAGTTGAAGGAGGAGTGAAAATAAGGTCTGGTCCCCAGCCCATACATCTTAATACACATCTCTGACATAAAGATCCCCAGGAAGATGAACTCAGCAAAGTCTGGATTGAGGAGAGAGAGGAAAAACAGACAGAGACAAAGAGCATTTGCAAAGGTCAAAGATGCACAGAAAAGAAAGAAAGCCATTTGTGCAGCCACATTTTCAAATATGTAAATGTATATGCATTATACCAATATTGTTGATTTCAAATTATGTAAGTACAGTTCAAACCATAGATATGCTGTTAGGGTATATCTATGGGTATTTACCATGGTATTTACATAATAGGGAATACCACAATTAGGAAATTGAATTGTTGTCAAACTAATTGAACACCATGCTATTTCATGCATTCTGACTTATTTACATTGCTGAAGAGTTGGATTCTCAAAAGAGAAAATTGCTCTGCCAAAGACACTGCTTCAAGAGTTTGTATCCACCTTTTTCTTCCAGTTCCAGTGCAGCCATTTGTAAATTCTGTGGGTCTGGCCTTTGTTTTTCTGCTTGATAACGAAAATTGGTGTGTCTTATCATATACTGCATACCATTATTTTAATGCATTTCTTAATTATCAACACTGGTTTGTAGTGCAAACAATTTTACCATTTACTACACATTGTTATTCATCTAGCTATTTCTTATTTTTATAAAGTCTTACTTCTGCATTGAAGAATAAGGTGGATACATTTTATTTATGTTTCATCTCGAAGTCAGTTTGCAGACGATCGCTACGCAAAACCTTTGCATGCTCATGACTCTTTAGTTCTGCCCAAACCAGGCCTGCAGGATTTCGACTGTTTTCAGACTGCTTTTTATATATCTGACAAAACTCAAGACTCCTTGGAGATATGAAGGATACAATGCTAGGTCCTCAAGATTCAAATGAGACTGTTATTCATTAAAGCAGACACAGTTTTTGTCAATTAATGAATCAACAAAAGATCCTAGAAGGGAAACTAAAAAACATCTTCAGAAAGTAAAATGGGAAACCATAAACATGAAAATAAATAAGGGAAACAACATTAAAACATCATTATCTCTCCGCTCAGCTACATGCAATGAAAGAAACTTTACAGGTTGGAGCACATCTACACAGAAAACACACCCTCAAATTTCTGCTGATTTTCCCACATAATATGCACAAAAGTCTGCAAGTTCTGTGTGGGTCTACTAATGAGTGAACAGACAGATGGACAGACTTACAGAGGAAGTCGGAGAGGTTTTCAGGCTGGTCATAGTGCACGGCAGCCACACACAGTGTGTTGAGTCCCACCAGACACAGCACCGACCAGTAAAATGCTTGCGTCTTCACTATGTGCCTGATGAAAAATCTTAGCCGACGCTCCTTTTTATGGAAGGAAGAGCCCTCCAGTTTTGAGCTCTTTAGACTGCCCCGTGCAAATGGAGAACCTGACAGTCAGAAAACAAAACACAGTTAAGTGGAAAGGAGACAAAATACAATAAAATTAAATGACACCTAAAATGTCTGATATGACATCCTAAAATTAGGGGGATAATTTTATAATTGAGGTAAATTATCAAAAGTCTTTACTCAAATTGTTTTGCTAAAAATATATTTTGTAAATCAGAATACATATACATATCCAATACATATTAAATTTACAAAAAAAAAAAAAAAAGCAAATCAGTCTTTTGAAGCCCACTGCAGATAAGTCTCTTTTTTTTTTTTTTTTTTTAATTTGGATTTCTACATCTGAAATACATTAATTAAATAAGCTTTCCATTGATGTTTGGTTCGTTAGAATATGACAATATTTGGCTGATTTGAAAACTTGGAGCCTGAGGGAATCAAAATATTGCGAAAACCACCTTTAAGGTTGTCCAAATGAAGTTCTTAGCAATGTATATTACTAATCAAAAAAGTTTTGATATATTTATGACAATAAATTTACAAAATATTTTCATGGAACATGACCTTTACTTAAAATCCTAATGATTTTTGCCATAAAAGAAAAATCTATCATTTTGACCCATACAATGTATTGTTGGCTATTACTACAAAAATACCCATGCCTACTTATGCTACTTAAACTAACATGTTTGTTATGGTAATTTTTATGCCAACACCCCATTGATCAACCCTGAGCCGTAGGTGTTTTTTATACAATTCAAATGCACCTATATCCCCATCTCCATCTTCTGCATCGAGCAGGTCTGCTTTACTCTTCTTGATGGTAGGCCTCCTTCGCGAGCCTGTGTGTAATAGACCACAGTCAAACATTTCTAACATACAGATTCAGACAACCTAAAATATTCATACATAACATATAAATAAATGAACAGAAAGAACTAAATGAGACAACAACGAAGTGTAGTGTGTCTATCATATGTTTGCTGTAAGCTACAGACTCATGTAAATGTGCTCATGAACACTACATTAACTGTGCATATGGACAAGAAGTATACAATATCACTCCCTCAGCAAAGCCAACACGCTATTGATCTCTCTCTTCTTTACAATGGGAAATCAACACCTAGTCCCAGTGAGGGAGCAAAGACAGGAGCAGAGGGGGCTGAAAAGGAAGGAAGGATTGAGGAGTTCACGTAAATACCGTCAAAGGGTATCCGGTCATCTGGGTCATTGTCCTCGTCAGCCAAAATCACTTCTTCTGTACCCAATCAAAAAAGATTCAAATCAAACCACTGGAAAAGTCATGAAAACAGAGAAAATTTCTAGTGCTTAAAAGAAGCCTAATGAAACATTTTGTACGTTATCAGCACGTTCCAATACTGAGACGCACAAGTGTAAAGACATCCGTATCAAAAGAGACAAGCTACTATCTGAATTCTTGGCTTTAGCTTCTCTCTGGAGTATTTAATGGCTCTTTCTATGGCATTTACCTGCTTTGCAGATCCACTCCAGATATCCGTTCAGCTCTCTCTCTATCTGCTGCTGACGCTTTAGCTTAAGAAACTCTCTCCTGTTCTCCACGCGCTCCCTTTCTTTGGCAAACTCTCTGTATAACATACACATGCATGCAAACAACTGCTTGTCAATGGAACATACACACTAGTTACTTTGGAGATTTCTGGAGAGGGAAAAAACAAGACATCTTGGCCACAAATTAACAATTAATTCCCACTAGTTAATTAATTCCCCCAATTTTGGTTAAATTGTGGCCACATTGCACTAAAATGAGGAAACTATTACATGTATTTTTTCTTCTGCATGTCAAGCATGGGACTCCATAATTAGCATAAGATATTTAGGCCTAATTCCAAGCATTTTAAGCTTTGCATGTCTTTATCAATGAATAATAAAAATGTAGTGTTTTTACATATTTTTGAAGGATTTTTAAATAAAAAGTGTCCAAAATAAATGCTGAAATTCAGGAATTTTAAATACATCTTATTAATTAAATTGTTTTAAACAATGCCTAACACAAACAAATCTAGGATTCTGTCATTTAAATCTGAAAATAAGTTTTTAAAAACTATGACAATGACAAAATGATAAAGAAATATCTCTACACTAGCTCTCTAATAAAATCATAAAATTTGTGACACTGACTTGAACTTATTTATACAAAAGATCAGATTATTTTTTCATTGAAGCAAAATATACTGTTTTTTACTCAGTTTTTACCACAATTGCTCTGATGATAATATAATGCAAAAAATATAAAATAATTGTACCTATAAATATTTTTAATCTAATCTAAAGTCATTTTCATTTGTGGTTGTATACCCATGATATCTGCCTCCGCATATAGGCAAACAATAAATTTTTTAAACACATAAAATCCACAAAACTATCATGAACACTGCAATTCAAGCAAATCAGACAATACACCAATGCAGACCTGAATAAATGACAGAGCAGAATTTGGGAAGATCACACACTGTCTGAGAGAGGTTTCTTACCCTGACAACACACCCAGCACAAGATTGAGCATGAAGAAGGAGCCAATGATGATGAGGGGGATGAAGTACATCCAGTTCCATGCACTCCCTGAAGCGTCATTGCTCTGTAACGTCATAAAACAGCCCAGTCAGTACCATGAGGCACACATCCAAACATTTTTTCTCTTTCCAGCTGAGAGTACAGTTTGCTCATCTGGTTTTCTTTGTGTTTGTCTTCCCAAGACTCTCCACAGCTCACTTCCAACAGAGTGAAGCAGAAAGACCTCAGAATGTTTCCCATTTTTATTTGGTAATTTTTATAAGGTGACAGGAAATTTGACCCCACTAACAGAGGATGAGAACATCTTTGACAGAACCGTGGCAGATCCTAGGACACCATGTTCAATGCAACATGCAACCTGAGAATGGCAACCATCTGGTTGAGGCTGCTTCATCTGTGGTACACACAGCTGGGTGCTCAGCACCGCTGCACCCTGTCACTGCAGAGAGGAACAAATGGGCAGCCATCTTGTGTGGCATTGCTCCACTGGCTGCCTCTAGGGAAAAAGCCCAGGCTACAAAAGCCCAGATTGAAACAGCCCACAAGTGCTGCTTTAGGAAAACTGGAGATGATGTTACAATCTCTGCTCATTTTTGACATTTAGGCATTTGGTTTTAAAGCAGGAGTGGGGAAAGTTGATCCTGGAGGGCCACTATCCTGCAGAGTTTAGCTCCAACCCTGAAAAACCCTGGAAAAAATACCTAACTGCATCCTGAAGACCATGATTAGTTGGTTCAGGTGTGTTTGATTAGGGTTGGAGAAAAACTCTGCAGGGACACCGGCCCTCCAGGATCAACGTTCCCCAACCTTGTTTTAAAAGGATAGTTAACCCAGCCGGGATTCGAACTCGGGACACCCATAACGCAACAATGCAATAATTCTGCAAAAATTTTCAGAATACATTGTGATTCTATCTCGAATAATGTTTTTAACAACAGATGGCACAAGATGCTTAAGATTGCAAATCTATTTCAGAGAGAATTGCGATGCTTAAAGTCTCAGAACCGATCCTTGAATCTCAATGCATCGATTTATTGCCGCAGCCCTGTCCGAAACTCACATCTGAAGTAAACTAGCTAATCCTTTGTAATATTTTAAAATAACCCAGCTGACTCTGCTGAGATCTTTACATATTATTTTTCATTCACAGTCAATATTAGTAATATACAATGCCATTTTGGGTCGCTATTCCCCATAGTCTTCCTCACTGTCCCTTCCCCTGTCTCCCTCTATCTGCCCCACTTCTTTTTCATCTGCTCCTTCACTCTCTCTGCATGTCTGAGAGCTCTGAAAGCCCCAGTATGTACTGCAGCTTTTTTGCAATTAAATTTTCATAGGTTTCTTTCTTAGCAGCTGTAAGAATAACTTCAGTTGAGCAGGGTCTGTTATATATAGAGCCCCGTTCACTGGAGAGAAACAGGAGGAAGAAAAAAGCTGGGGCAAGTAAAAACCGGGGGTACAGCAAGCTAAGCAGTAAGAGTAATAAAAAGAAAGCAGGGATAAAAACACAGTAAGACAAATAAAAGATGATGACATCTGATTGGGCTGTACAGAACTGCAAGAACAACCATCTTCAGACTGATTCTCATTGGCAAGATAATTTCTAAACTATACCTTTCATCCTTCAGGTAAATCTACTGTTGATTTGTGAGATGGACTGACGTGGCATTGGGATTAAACTGGTCCCTGAGGTAACATCATTAGTTTGTGAAAATCTTAAACACAGCACTGACTTCACTGCCCTATTTTCTGTCGCAGAGGGCGGGTGAACTCACCGGAAACAGCGCTGTCTGTTCAGAGTGGACAGGCTGGCCACGAGCGATAAGACTATAAATGCACTGCACCGTCTTTGACTCTATAGGCGAGATTTTGCTTACTGTATGTCTGCGACTGAAAGGTACAGGGGATGTGGATTAGGTGGGACTGTTCAGTCCCTTATATTGGATACTTTCTGATAATCTTTAAGTAAATGAAATCAGTAATCCTCTACTCAGAGGATTAATCAAAACCATAATAATACAGGATGACCATGTTAATGGGTGAGGCCCACCAATTCCAAGCCCATCTGAGACAAAATGATTGCTGTGCTGCTATAATATATATATTTAACAGAAATAATACTCTCATTCAGCAAGAATCCATTTGATAGACTCCACAAATGCTCTGTTTGAAATTCCTATTTTTTTTAAGTATTCTGAAAGCAAGTTTCCACAATATTAAGCAGCACAAGTGTATTCAACACTGATTGATGAGCAACAAATCAACATATTAGAATGATTTCTGAAGGATAATGTGACTGAAGACTGCAGTAACGATGCTGAAAATTCAGCTGTTGTACATTATAAAATATATTTAAATTGAAAACATTAATATTTAAAACTGCTCACAATTTTGCAAATTACCATTTTCATTGTATTTTTGATCAAGTAAATGATCAGTAGTGTGTAAACTGTGTGTGTGTAGTGTATATGTATGCATGCGTGGTTTCATGCAAACACTTCAGAACAATCAGATTTAAACATTTCTCTTGAAATATTTAAGCGTAGGTCAAAAAAATCCCAAAATGAACTGAGGAAGCTCTATGGCTTTAGTGACATTTTGCAATGTGACTTACATAGTATAACAGGTCAGTCCAGCCCTCCATAGTGATGCACTGGAAGACTGTGAGCACGGCAAACAGGATGTTGTCAAACTGGGTAATACCGTAGTTGGGTCCAATCCAGTACTTTTTACATACTGTTCCATTAGGACAGGTCCGAGCGTTAGTTTCATTTCCACATGGAAACTCCTCTCGTATTTCATCTATCAGAAAGAAAACGGTGTTTTACATACACAATCAAATTGTTCTGCGATAGTTAGTGACAACTGGGATCACGAATGAAGAAATCTGTTAGTGAGAACAAGGACATAAAGGCCTACCGGTGATGTTGTCAAAGCAAGTGGTGTGAAATTTGCCCATGTAGAACTCAAGACCAATGATGGCGAACATGAGGATGGCAAAGAAAAGCAGCAGACCGATCTGCAGCAGAGGGATCATAGCCTTCATGATGGATTTAAGCACAACCTGCAAGCCTGGAAGAAAGAGAACAAGAGAACATTTACATTGTTGGTTTTAGTATTTTTTTTTTTTAGTTTTGTTTTGTTTTTTGCAGCGGAAATTTTGATTCCAAATCAATTTTGGCAGGGGGTATATTGATGAATGTATTTGTTGTTGTTTGTATTGCAATAGCCAACACAAATTATATGAACCCTTTTAATAATGAGTGTTCACGTTTGTTTGTCCAACACCTGTACATATACTGTACATGAGTAAACATAAACAATATGTTACTCACTTGGAATCCCCGACACCAGTTTAAGGGGTCTCAACACTCGAACAGCACGCAGCGTCCTCAGATCAAAGTCTGAGCCCACCGTTGACAGGATTCTGGAGAGACAAGAAAAGACAAGGTCAGTCAAAGTTTAACCTGAGATATTGTGGTAAACAGCAGCCCTTCCACTCATACAGGATTTGCTTTTAGGGACAGCTTTCTTGAATTGGGAAATGCATGTGTAAAAGCAGACAAAGGTGCTTAACCCAAGCATTTTTGCATCCAGACTTAACCATTCTGAACATTGATAAAGGGAAAATCCTAGATGACCATAACACTTCCCCTAGTCAGACATCTACTCGATGGTGTGTGAATCCAAGACTATGGACTCCAAGAAAATAAGCAGTGGGCACTAATGGTTTCAGAGAGGATGGCACACACTGCCCGTCCCCCCGCAGAGTGAATGTCAGAGGTCCATGCGCAGAGAATAGAGATAAATGTGGATACCGCTGCTTTTTATTCATATGACCTTTATTTGTGCAGGAAAGTCACTGGAAACTGATTCTCTTCAGTGATAACATGCAGAGAAGAACAAAGACGCAAATCCAACTGAATCGATACAGCACCACTGCTAGTAAAACATGTGACATGGGAATTTTAATCAACATACAGACCCACAGTCACAGCAGTAAAATATCAGTTTCAACACCATGTGTTTCTGGACACAGCTGACAACCTAAACTGGTTTCATTGGGCACGGACATGTAGGAAAATGACCCTTGGCATATTACAAGCTGTCAAAAAACTGCTTTGATATGAGTGTCAACTTAACTTGTCAATCTGCTGCCTTTATCTGTGTGTTCAATAGAACAAACTGAAAGGGGAAAAAAAATGATATAGGACATATGAGAAGCTGAAGGAGGACTGGTTATGCAGTTAATATTAATGTAAATTACTGGGGATGGACAGAAATGAGAAAGAAAGGAGGGGAAAGAGAGAGAGAATGAACAGAGCAAAAGAAGAGGAGGTGAAGAAAGAGAGCCAAAGGGGGTTGGAGGGGAAAGAGAGAACAGAGAAAGGGGAGGAGCTGGATGAGAGCGAGAGGAAGATGCTGACTGGCTGATTTATTCCCATCTCTCCTCGTCTATTTATAGAGCTGCAGTCTGAGAGCCACCACTGTCAGCTGTACCTGACATATTATACAACACTTTCTCCCTCGTTCTCTAACACGCTCACACACTTGTGTTTCTACGAGGGTGGGGTCATTTCATTGACTTTCACTGTTTTATAATGAGCTAATGATGCTTTTGATTCATAACCATGTTCCTAACCTTTTTGCAAACCCTTATATTTTCATTAATATAACTTTTATACGTCTATTAAGCCATGTTCCTTATACAGACTGTTGGTAAAACCTGTCATTTCAGATTTTGGGGGACATTTCGTCCACACAATGGGCAAATCCTGACTCAGGATTTCACATTAACATTATGTATGCAAATTAACAAACATACATCCACAAATAAAATGACTGAATGGCTTTAGTTAACATTGTTCATGACCATATAAAAAAAAAGGGAAAAAAAAGAAGAAGAGGCAGGCACACAGCCAAACCACACATCAAATAAAGTAAAATGAACTTTTCAACTTAAAGCCTATTCATAAAAATAAAAAAAAAAGAATAATAAAATAAAATGAAATAAAATATTTTAGTAATCTAAATACCTGGTACATAAAATATGTCAAGACAAATAAAGAACAGGCCTAGCAGTTAGTTTACATGTTCTAAAACAAAGCAAAACAAAAAACAAAACAAAACTGATAAATTAATAGGATTACACATTAACATTATGTCTATGAATTAACAAACATACATGCAAAAAATAAAATAATTAATGGCATGAGTTAACATTTTTAATGACCGTAAACAAAACAAACAAACAAACAAAAATCACAGAAGAAAAAAAAAAAGGAAAAAAGAAGAAGAGGCACACAGCCAAACCACACATCAAATAAAGTAAAAGAAACTTTTCAACTGAAAGCCTATTCATACAAAAATATATATATTTTATTATATTTTAGTAATCTAAATACCTACATACATAAAATGTCAAAACAGAACAGGCCTAGCAGTTAGTTTACATGTTCTAAAATAAAGTAATAAAGTAAAATACATTTTGTAATCCAATTTAATGTCAAATGTGTCAACTGAAAGCCTATTAATAAAAAACACACACACAGACAAAAAAACACTGTCCTAGCAGTTAGAGTACATGTTCTAAAATAGTAAAATAAAATCTGATAAATTCAGCTGAAGGCCTATTCATAAAAATAAGATGAAATAATAATTATTATTACAACAACTACTACTTCTACCAGGTAGAGGCTCAGGTAATCAAGTTTTAAGACCCTCACTGTAAAGCCCCTTTCAAATAGTTCTCAATATTAAAGAATAGCAGCGCCCACACCACAACTATAACTATAGAAACAACATTGTTGGAATCATTTTCAGTACGTTTTTTTTCCAGCTGAAGAACGATCCAAACATTGACAACCAAACAGAATCAATCCTGCTATCACACGCTTGAGCTTATAATAAACAGACAATATTGGTGTGGATACAAAAATATAGTTTTCATTTTCATTATCTTTATAGTTTCATGCCTGGTGTGGATGGGCCTTAAAGCTACATAAAATGTTCTTTCCACTAGACTGGCTGTGCTGAGAGAGATTTCTTGCTGTTTTGAGTTTGGGGGTTTAGGAAGGTGAACAGTGGGTGTGTGGGCTCCAGTTGAGTTCCCAAAGAACCTGGCAGATTGGGTTTATGGGATACAGAAGAGGACTCACAGGTGTTTACACCGCACTGACAGGGGGCAGCCCACTGGGAGGCATCTGCCAATCCATCTCAGACACACACTGTGAGTGTGGGACAATGTGTGTACGGCTGGGAATGAGAAAAAAACAGAAGGGAAGTGGCAGTGTTTTTTGTAACAATGGAAGTAAATATAGGTCAGTGCTGCTATCGTCAAAGCACTACCATTCGGTTAGCGATACTCTACAGATACAGCACCAGCAGTGAAGTCAAAAATACATTCAGGCTTTTGTGTTTGTTTAGAGAGCCGATGAGGATGACTGTCGCCTAGACTTCCTCACAACACACCATATCCCCATAGCAACCCGTGATTCCTCATTCAGACAGTTTCTACGGTTACTGAGGCCTTCTCATTCATAACTGTTTCCATGGGAACAAGAGCCATTTCTCATTGAGAGAATCTCAGCATCACTGCGCTAACAAGGCAAAAGGAGGGGTTTGATGGGTTTATAAACATACAGCATTCACATGCTCTGCAGTCTGTCCAATACAAAGTCAGTTATTATTTCTTGAATACAGGCACGTATACGGTACATAAGGCCAAAACAATCACTATGAAATATCAATTAAAACATTCTATTGGATTTTATGTGGTCATACAGAAATCAGAAATCATGTGCATAAACAAAAACAGACTCAGCTGGTTCCTCAAATGACTCTCAAGTCTAAATCTCCTGTCCTGAAGGAGCTATTCAGTGTCTTTTTTTGCCTATTTCTCTGTGCATCCACAAGGTAACACCCCCTCCCCTCCCCCCACCCCATCCCACACTTCCATATTTTGGGGGGGCATTTCATTGATGTAATGTTTTTTATATTTGTATTTTCTATCCTCAAAACCCTAAACCTAACCCTCACACAAAACACTTCTGCTATTTTAAATATTTCTTCATTCTGTATGATTTATAAGCTGGTTTCATCACAGAGACCTAAAAATGTCCCTTCAAGGTCAAAAGTTACTGGTATTGCTATCATTGTGGGGACATTTATTGTATAATATAGGGAAAACTAGGTACACACATAAACACACACACACACACACACATTACACAGATGACTAAGTAAGGTGAACCTGACACCAATAAATTCCCTGGTTAAAACAAGTTAGTACCCTCAATGGACCTTAATGGTGGTGTATATTAATACACTATATGTAATAAACTGCACAAAAATAAATTGCATAATCTGTTTCAAAGAGTCAATTATGTAATGTTAAAACTAAGCATTTGTTAACAGTAAATATGAGATATACAGTTAGTTGACGTATCAATGTGTCCTATGATGTGACAGAAACATTTTATTTGTTAACTATCCAAATAAAAATACAAAGCAGATATAATGGTATATATACGTAGCATAGTATGATGAGTAGGGGAGTCAATTGTGATTATAATTATTTTTATTAATTATTATTTAAATTAATTTTACATTACTTTTGCTTGCAATTTGACCTTTCGCATGACATTTGATTGATAGGTGATCTGACCAATCATAATGCTAAATCATGACAAACAAACCAGACATGAGAATAGATTAACAGTGGACTTCAACTCCAAAAAATAACGTGCTGGTGACATCTTTCTGCAGGTGAAATAAAATACATTCTGATGTTCATTCTTGTTTATTTTGTTCTAAAGTAAATATGAAAAGATGATCAGTTCAAATGCTGCTTGAACTGAGCAGCGATTTGTATGACAAATTAAAGAGCCACAAAAATTGTACTTATTGTTTAAATAATAGAAAAAAGACCAAATTTGAAAGCTGAGCATTCAGTGAGCGCTATGGGTCAGTACAGTACAGTTTGGTATGTTTCAGGATGAAATAATCTGATCCAGCTTGCATTTCCACTGCCATCAGTAGTCTAACCTTACTTGACAAGCGTGGTGTATTTGGGAAAGTAGCTAGACAATAAAAACAATTCTGACTTTTTTGTCAGTTTTACTGAACAATAATTGTTTTGTAAAAGTATAAGTACAAAGTATAAGAGGCTTAAAAGGAAATAAAGACAAAAGCAAATGGTGCATGCTACAAAATCAGCTCTGTACTATGTCAAAATGAATATTTAAAGTTAAGTTAAAGCTAAGTTTTGCTTAGCCAAAACGATATGACCAGGATCAAATCCATTCATGAGACCGTGAATGTCTGTTAAATATACCCAAAATTAATTGTATCTCACGTTTTAATTACTACAGTGTCATTAGAGCCAGCAGCAAATGTTGGAAGGACTAGCCGAGTTTGAGGCTGCTCTCAGTGGATACATAAGCACTGAGCGCCCGGTGATACCTGCAGCTCTGAAATCGGCACAGCAAATTTTCAAATAGATGCTATCTTTGGAAAAATAACCACAGATTTAAATTTTAAACAACTACATTATTCTCGGCCTGACAAAACTCTTAAACGTCATGACACAAATCAGTAATATTTTCAAAATTAGCAGGTTTTTGGGCAATGTCCACAAGAACAGATAAGAACGCATATTGAGAAACAGCTATTGTCTGTGTGAAAATATACAATTATAAAATACACTTTTATATTTTTTGTGGACAGCAGAGCGGAATGAGTGAACAGTGTTTTATCCCCTTGTATCATGCAAAAGTGACGATTCTAGTCAACCAATCAACATTCTGCAGTGAGTTTAGCTCCGCCTTTTTAGAACCCTTTTCTGTGCTAGGTACCCCCCAATGGAAGGGTACCAAAAATGGTATGGTTCATTTTTTTGGTTCCCAACTTCTGATAATGGAAATGGACAAATTTGCATACCATACCGTACTGTACCGCTCAGTGGAAACTAGCCTTTAAAGCAAGAAATAAGCATGAATGAACATCAGAATGTATTTTATATAACCACGGAAAGGCATCACCACCACACCATTTTTTCGAGTTTAAGTCCACCCATGTTAACCCACTATCCTGTCTGGTTTCTGTGTCGGACATGTTCAGAGTTATGAGTGGTCATATCACCTGTCAACCAAGTTCTTTGTGAAGGGTCAGTTGCAACCTCAGTCAGAAATGACAAATGTTTTTTGGAATAGCTGCATTTCAGCTAATGTATCCGTGCACATGAAGATCTTTTTGCAACATTTTTGACATTTCAAACATTTAACCATACTATGTATGTGCGCAAATCAGTGCTTGATGTTGCGGCTGTTTCACATCAAATTTTTATGTGTTTTTAGCATATTCTATCAGAAAATAAAGAGAAAGAGGAAAAAGAGAAAAGGCTATCAATGTGTGTTATATCAAAGGACCAGGACTGAGGTGTTGAGAGGGGACATATCATTTCATCTTCAAAGTGCTCCTCAACTGAAAGACACATCCGCCATTTACCTACCACAGCAAAGAGAGAACAGCTGTGAAGAGAGAGAGAATATCAGCGCGTGAGGAGAGAGAGAGAGTGAGAGTGAGAGAGAGAGAGAGTTCTTGTGTCTCAAGGCTTTGCTGGATGATTGATCATCTGCAGTAGTGAAAAACAGGTTACTGCAGCAGCTCCTGCACAGACTTCTCTCATTGGCTTGCTCCTTTTCTCCTCTCTCTCTTTCTCTCTCCTCTCTCTCTCTCTCTCTCTCTCGCTCACACACACACACACAAGCCACTGCTTGTTTCCAACCTATCGCTTCTCCAGTTGCATCTTTCTCTTGTCTTTCTCCTCTTTCTTCTTTCTCTTCACTAAACCCATGGTAACACGGAAAGACAAACCCAATATCACACTGCAGTTCATTCCACCAGCCACAGCAGCTGCTCTCGCTTTTTTTCTCAGTTTCTCCCACTCGCTTCCCTTTCCTCCTTTACCCTTGCTCGTTATGCATTTGTTTTTCTTCTAAATAAATTGTGAGGCAATTTAAACAGGACAACTGCTTCAAACGCTCACTGTGCACATGATAAAGATTGGAGTGAGGAAAGAAAATGGCTGCAGCAGGCAAACAGGGCTATAGCTCTCCTCCCTACTGCAGCCAACACACCCTCTGACCCATTTACACACACACACACACACAGTCTCAGAAAGATCAAACAGAAGAATATAACTCTGTATGTACACAACTATGCCTTTACCCTTACAAAAACACAATTGCAATCACAGGATGGTGTTAGTATAGATCTTTTCTAAACACTTAATTTATTTTTTTTTTCATTCAAATTTTTCTTTCTATATTTGCTATATGCACAAAATTGATCATAACTGAGGATCAGTATCAATTAGTATCAATAACAACAACAATAATAATAGGTGTTATTGCTGTTAGTTTTGTTATTATTTGAGGTTGTAGTACACTGAGAAAAAAAACTGTTGTCACTCAGAAACTACTAGGAAATGTAACAATTACAGTTCAATTTAATTACAATGAAACGCAAATATTTTTTAACTTTTCACTCTTTGTTATATGGCAGTCATTTACTAAAATCATTTAAGTTATTTTTTTTTTCCTCATTAATGTACACACAGCACCCCATATTGACAGAAAAACACAGAATTGTTGACATTTTTGCAGAT
>JAUMHE010000044.1:10220258-10247037 GCA_032359235.1 Enteromius mattozi | reverse complement strand
TGTTTTAAAATAAGTCGGACTATCTGCCAAAAGCCTGGCTTATTTGGTAAACTTGTTTTATGGAACAGGCCCCAGGTTCATAGAATGACACTGCATGAAAACACATGACACATCTACATAAACGTCTACACTCTTCAGGCAAAATTCAGTACAACTCAGAAAATGACAGCACTGAGAATCAGTTCACTGCTGATGTGACGGAGCACGTCACATGATAAATGTTTTGGCCACACATACCTCCTGCACATTCTTCACAACACCCATCATGCGTTAAACTACCAATAAAAGCACATGAGACCCAGCAGTGTGCTAGTAATAATGCTAACTGAGCTACTATGGATGATCAATCAAGCTTGTGGATTGTAGGTCAAGTGGCAATATCTGTCTGAGCCAACCTATTAGCACCTCTGCGTTCAATCCTAGTTCTCAAAATTACAAACTAAATAGGATGAATGAGCGAATTTGATGTGTGAAGAGAAGGATGGAAAGACTACAGCTAGCGTGCATACTGAAGAAGAGGGGCATTCAGAAGTCTGTACTTACGGGAGGGTTGGCAGTGTGGACATAACATTATAGACTGAGTTTCACTATATTTTGTAACAGAAACACATCAGAAGTTTCAGTTCAGTTTTTTTAGATTATGCTTTTACTCATTCAGTGAGTATATATATACATATAATGTTACAAACACATATTTTACTTGCTGTTCTTTTGAAGTTTCTATTCATTAGAGAAACCAGAACAAAAAACACCAATGATTTTAACTTTGATAATCTTAAATTGAATCTTAAGTCTTGAGAACCAAATAAGCACATAAGAATAATTTCTAAAGGATCAACTAACACTGTAATGTACTGTAAGCAAAACAGAAAACTATTTTAAATTCTAGTACTATTTCACAATATTACTGTTTTTACTCTATTTTACTTTTTAATAAAAAAAAAAAAAACATCCCAAACCTTTGAACAATAGTATACATTACATTATCAGGTGCAGAACCCCTTAAGATCCATATTCAATTTGGCAAACTGGTGAATATGAATCTGAGTCTAATTATTAGCATCTACTGTTCTGATTATTTTGCAACATAAACTTTAACATAAAAGCCTGTTCATACCAAGTCCAGTGATAATAAACAAGGAAACTAATTTCAACAAAAACACTTCACAGTTTGTTACCAAAAAAAGAAAAGAAGATATATTAATGCTTAATGCCTGTATATTAAAATAACCACAAAACTACATACATTTAAACAGATGCATCATGGTACTATCGTGAATGTATAGAAGACTGACACGGAAGAAAAGGAATTGTTTAAAGGGTTAGTTCACCCAAAAAAAAAAAAAAATTGTCATTAATTACTCAACCTTGTGTCTGTAATGAGCTGCACTGGAGTTGCCCTCGGAAGCCTCCAGAGGGCGCTCCAGCCCGGACTATGTCTCACCGTTTGTCTATCTCTCCGTGCTGTGTTCGGGACTCTTATTATGAACTCTTGTCTCCTCCCAGCTCATTTGTTGTCATAGTTACCCACTCGTTCCTCCGGCCCCTTGTCTTGTGCTCTGCTGTAGTTAAGGACCCGTTTGACACTTCAGTATCGCTGAATCATTGAGTATGTATGGATGTACCCTGTGTTTTCCCCTCTCTGTGAAGCCTTCCACGTTCCTAGTGTTTCCCTCTTTCTGTTCCCTGTTCTCGACCCTGCCTGCCCTGGACTCTCGCTCTCGTCTCTGCCCTTCTGGATTAAGTTCGCCGATCGCCTGACCACAGCCACGCACATTGGATTATTTTATTGTCTCTGCCTCTTATGTTCCCGTTCGTTGTTCCAAGACCCTGCTTGCTTGTACTGTGAGTTTGTTTAATAAATGTCTGCATTTGGATCCGCACGCCTCACCGTCTCCTTCGTGACAGAGTCGTTACAAACCCAAAACCATCTGTCCCTCCATAGACAGCAATACAACTGAAATGATCCCAGATCCAGACACAGAGTAAAAACATTGGTATAACAGTCATTGTGACAACAGTGGCTCAGCTTAAGTTTTGCAACGCTAGGAGAATACTTTTTTTGCATAATAAAAACAAAAATAACATAATTTAACTCTGCCATTCTTACTCTCTAAAATGGCAGAAGATGAATCACAACATAAGTGTACACCTTCCACTAGGCATAAACAACTGCAGATTGCGTACATGTGCATGCTTTCCCCCGGATGTGAAACGGTGGAAGATGTAAGTCAGGGGAGAAGAATGGTAGAGTTAAATGATGTTATTTTTGTTTTCTTTGTGGAAAAAAAGTATTCTCGTAGTGCAGCAAAACTGAAGTTGATCCACTGATGTCACATGGACTGTTTTACTGATGTTTCAGGATCTGGCATAATTTCAGTTGTGTTGCTGTCTATGGAGGGACAGATAGCTGTCTGATTTCATCAAAAATATCTTCATTTGTGTTCCGAAGATGAATGAAGGTCTTATGGGTTTGGAACAACATGAGGGTGAGTAATTAATGACAGAATTTTCATTTGTTGGGTGAACTAACCCTTTAATAAAGTTATTTGTTTTTTTTGCACACAAAGTATTCTCATAGCTTCATAAGATTACGGTTGGATCACTGATGTCACAACTATTTTAACAATGTCCTTACTGCCTTTCTTGGTCTTGAATGTGTCAGTTGTGTTGCTGTCTATGAAGGATCAAAATGAAAACTTTTGGATTTGATTAAAAATATATTAATTTGTGTTCCGGAGAAATGAATGAGCTCTTATGGGTTTAGGATGACATGAGGTTGAGTAATTTTTTGAGTAACTTTTTTTTTTTTGTGAACTAACCCTTTAAAATACTGAAAAATTTAGAGGTGGATTTTTCATAAAAGGTGAAGGGAGTAGTTCCATTTAACTATTTAAATTAAAATTATAATTTACACTCAATATGTTATTATTGCCTACTGTTTCATAAATGTTCTCCCATACTGAGGTGCAGATAATTGCCACTGTTTGCAACAAGTAGTATCAACAGCAGAAAATCCTGCTATTTTAGCATAGTGTAAATATAATCTAGCGCTATTTGCACTTAGTGTAAATAGCACCTATCGCTAAGATAATATGCTATTTTCACTTAGTGTATATAGCCTCTGATTTACACTTAGTGTAAATAGCCGCTGCCTTAAATAAAACAAACACACTAACTTTTTTGTGTAAGCACTGTGTAAACCTAAACTCCTTACAACAAATGGATACCGTCAAGATACTTCCACCAGAATCTAAGATACTGGAGAAAAACAATCTAGGTAAAGTGTGTCTAACCATCAGATTTTCTTCTGCTCCTCCCTTGGAAAAAAATTGTGATTGTCTACAGCCTTGCTCTCTCTCTCTCGTGACATTTGTAGCGTGTCCTCACCGCTTGTATCCGCAGTGCTTCTCTGATCTGGGCTCACCATGAGCTCATTAGGTCAGGAGAACACAACAGTTACAGCTGACATACACACACGTCTACACAAACACATGCAGAATTCATGGGGAAAAATGGCAAAACATTCAACCATTTTAAAACAGAATATAACAGCAGGGAATACGCCATATTATGTGCATGTTAAAAATACCAATACAGCAATATTAAAAAGCTTGTGCGGTATATTCACTAAACAGTTGCACCACTTTTGTACCTGCATTGTCTTCACTAGCCACCTGTAATCCAGTTTAACCAGGCATTATCTATGCTGGTTTAGCACTGCATCAGCTGTATTTAAATTAACTCAATGTCACTATTTTCAGCACAAACACGCCTTCGTTATATGCTAATTAGGCTCATTATGATACTGTCTTGTGCAATTAAAGCTATTACTGCACATAGAAAGCAGGTGGCTGGGATGACAAAAGTAGTATCAGTTTGTGCAATGACCAATTCTCACTATTAACTTATTAGCATGCCTATTTTTTTATTGTCTGTATATTAGTACTTATAAAGCACATATTCTGCATGATTATATTCTACATCACTACCCAATACCCAAACTTAACAACTACCTTACTAACTATTAATAAGCAGCAAATTAGGAGTTGCTAGTGAAAGCTTTAAGAATGCAGATGTGTTTATTCTGACTTACCCAGTAAGCACCACTACAAAGTCCATGACATTCCAGCCATTGCGTAGGTACGAGCCCTTGTGGAAGGCAAAGCCCAAAGCCAAGATCTTAATGCCTGACTCAAAACAGAAAATGCCGATGAAGTAGGGTTCTGTGTCCTCCTGTGAGAGACAAACACACAGGGACAGACAAAGAGAAATAAGAGTGTGTAAACATGAATTATCCACCGGATTTCTGTGAAAGAAATGATACATCAGAGACTGATTAGTTGCTGTGTTTTCTGTTGAGCTACAGCTTCTGGTATTACAACATACGGAAACACTGATCAACACAACCAGAACTCACCAAGCGCTCGGACATGGGTGTCTTGTCCCCGTCAGGAAGGTGCTGTTCCAGGGCCAGGACGATGCAGTTAGCAATGATGGTAGCCAGGATCATGTACTCAAATGGAGTGAGAACCACAGGTCAAGGAAAACATTTAAAACAACAGTTTTGCAAAGGACTGTAATTTACAGATGGCTGCTCAAGCTGACATTCCAGATATATAATATATAGATATATAAAAATATATAACAATATAGTAATATAACTTTAGATTTAAAAACAGAAAAATTAAATGATACAATACAATCTTGAAAAGCATCACAGATGTAAATATAATAACCATTTTGTATTGTGGAATTTAAGTATTGCAGTTTCTAAAGAGCAGTACTGTCAGTGCTATTGGAAGTTTCCTATTTCCTACTTATGAAGTCGTGATTACAATAAAACGTAGCATCCCATTGGTTGACAATCAAATAAATATTCACCTAGCTATACATGCATTTTGCTGACAATTCTGTAGTTTTGGTCAAATACATGCTCATTTCGCTGCTTATAAAACATACAACATACTTTAAATGATTGTTCATATCTAGCCTATAAATACCCAATTAAGTGACAAGACCAAAGGGATGTAGTTGTTGTGAGAACAGCATTGACAGCAGCAATGTTTGTCCCCTCCACCATTTAAACTTATGACCCGCCCATGAAGGCAGCATAAATACACTGTACTAAAAATATTTTATTATCCTATTTTAAAGATTGAATCCCTTTATTAAAAAAAAGAAAATGCTAAAAAACTTACAGATTCTTTAAGGGCTATTAAAATTATGAGCAACTGTACTGGCTCACCAAAACCTCAGTGAAGAATCAATATATCTGATACTGAGAGGGCAGGCATTCAAACAATCGCTCTAACCTGATTACTTAGCAAAATCACATTAAGCCCCTTGCGCTAAATACAGGTCAAAGTAAAATGCAGCAGTGGTTTTACAGAATCAAGTCTAACCTCACTGAGAAAAAGCTTCATGAAATGAGCGCAGCATCATGCTTACCCCGCATGGACCAGAAAACATCTCACACCATCTCCTTGTGCAGCTGGTTGAGCCTGTGGCGAATAAGCTGGTATTCATGCTGAAGTAATACATGCTGTGGATGAGTATGAGTCAGGCAGATTCTGTATGCTTTAAATGACCTCATCAGTCGACGCTCATATTTACTGCAGGTCAATTTGTGTATGCATGCATGTGTGTTGAGAGCCAGCGCGAGCTTAGAAGGTTAGAGCCTGCTGTGTGATTCAAAGTGACATGCCTCTTTGGCTCAGTATACACAAGAACTTAAGGGTGGGTAGGATTTGAAATCAGGACTGATATAAACACACATGATCTCACACACACACAAACAAGCTCTGTTACAAAACCTAAAGAGCTATGCAGATGGTATTTTCAAATCGTAATGAAACAGAAGTAGCAACAGATTGTTTATTTATTATTTTGATTATCAAAATATATATATATATTTGATTCTATGCTTTGTTAGTTAAATGGTTTAAGTGGTTTAAGAGTTCAGTTTGGTGTAATCAGAGTAAATGATTGGATAAGTCCAATATACATCACATGAGAGAACTAATTTGAAGAAAGAGCTGTGATGTAAACAAAACAAAACAAAAGACAGGTCAAACCAGTAATTCTGTTTTTGTCATTTTTATTCATATTTTAATGTCTATATAGTTTTATTCTTTTTATGTCAGTTTTTAGTTATTTTAGTGATTCAGTGTAAAATATTTCTTGTGTAAAAACAGTGTAACACTGTTTTTTTCCCCTTCTAAATATTGCTTAACTTTATTTTAAAATGTTCTTATCGTTTTAATTAAATTTTAGTTTTAGTTATCAATGTTAGACCTTATACTGATTTGGTAGTATCGCATACTCTTTCCCAATGCAAAGGCTTTACCAAAGGTAGGCAACTTAATTTTACCACTTTCTAAGATACTTGTTTTGAGCCAATTTTAAAGAAAAATATCACCTTTGCTTTATGACCATATTGTGATCCCAGAATGCACTGAGGTAAACTTGATGCAATAATCTTTCCACAGTGAAATGTAAATTAAAATGATAATCTATTCAATACCAAAAACATCCTATTAAAAACTGTCTATTTTTATTTGCGCATGCGCTGCATTTTTATGGCTTGTTTGTGTCTTGAATTACTTTCAAGACACAAACAAGCCATAAAAATGAAAGAAATTCAAATCAGGCAATGCACAAAATACGCACAAAACTATGTTACACCTATAAATATTTTGAAGAACAAATTCCTCGAGGCAACATTTAAAGTTTATCGCAACAAACGTAATTTTTTTAAGGATTTAATTCCTTGGATTCCGTTTGAAATTTGCATCCCATTTGCGACCTCAACTCAAATTCAGGAATTTAAAAGGCATTCTTAATTCAGTTTTGTATGACAAAACCCACATCTCAGTGGCCTGCTGACCTCCACAGACAAAAATCAAAGTGAACAGGTTGCAGTGTGTAAAACAGCATGAGACGTCATGGACGAAAAAAGGAGAATGATTCATTTTAGTGTGGCATAAGCTAAAATATCTGTCGAGGCAGTGAGAGAAGGAGAGATCTGGCAGGCTTTCAAAGGCTCTGTACAGTAAAGACTCCAGCTCCTGTAATACCCGGCAGTCCATCCAGCATTACAACACATTAACACCCTCAGTGCCTTTTAATTAGCCTGCCTGGCTTCTGCTCTGAGTGTGTGTATGTTCTTCCACATGCATGCGTAATAATATCAATGTTGTTGTGTGTGATCATTCTAGTGCCTAATTTAAATACTACTGTCTGTGTGTGTGCGCCGGGATGGTATGATGAAAGCAAAAGTGGCGCTCTCTTCCTGTGTCTCGGGTGGATGAATAGACATCCTGTTCCCGCTATGGAGGCCCGTGTGTGATATGGCCGCAGAGTGTGATGTGGCCGAAGCGTGTGTTTTTGGTGCTTTGAAGACCCATCCTGCTCTCACTCTCTTGCATTGTGAAAAAGGTGCCCATTTAAAGACGGGATGAATATGAGACAATGCTATGATGTGCTCTGCCAGAAAACTTTAATTATGAACCCACCTTCCTCCCTCTGCACAACGCTATATATAGCAATGCCACTGAGATAAAAGAAAGCGGGAGACAAAGGAAGGGAGAAACTGTCCTTTCTCTGCCTGTGTGTGTGCGTTTAAAGCGGCGCTGGGTTTGTGAACGCTATCTGGATGCACTGAGAGGTCAGCCCTGTTAGGAGTGAGGTGACAGCTGGTACAAGAGGTTATGACAAAAAATCTCATAATGCTGGGATCTTAACATGGTAGGTTATTCTGTTGCCTACTAAAATACTTCGTTTTCACTGAATTTTACAGCAGCAGCAAATGTGGAAAAAGCAATTTGAGAACACAATGTGCAGAGATTAGTGGAAAAAATAAATCCAAGATGCTGGATGAAGCAAAAAAAAAAAAAAAAATGCAAATATACTTTACAATATTTAAAATATAAATACAGTTCATTTAAAAAAAAAAAACTCAAATGTTTCATAAAATGATTTAAAATACTTGGGACAGCTAGTAATTTCACTAATTTTCTCTAGAATTGCATTACCTTTTAAAAGTTTGCAATCAATTCTTTTTAATACTTCTATTAGGCAAAGACGCATTAAACTGTGAAGATATTTATAATGTTCAAGTGCTGTCAAATAATTAATCACGATTAATTACATACAAAATAAATAATAATATGTGTGTGTCCTGTGTATATTTAATATGTAAATATAAATACACACACATACATTATATTTTGAAAATGTATGTGTAATAAAATAACATTAAATATAGTTTTTAAATATATACACCCATATGTGTGTATTTGCATATACATAATAAATATACACAGTACACAAATATACTGTATTATCCCAACAAAACTTTTATTTTGGATGTGATTTTTTGCAATGAATCGTTTGACAGCACTAAACTTTACAAAATATTTCTATTTCATATAAATGGTGCTCTTTTGAACTTTCTATTTATTGTATTCCAGAAACAGTTAAAAAAACACATCTCTACCAACTACACTTAACCCTGTGATACCAGCACTCTCTATTCTATCTCTCTAACTACTTGTTTTCTTTTTCATTCATTATTTAAAAACCCTGTCTATGGTTACAGCATTAGACTAACCAAGACTTATCACAGCCCTTGCAAAATATTGCTCTTTTGTTGATTTAGATGGTATCTGTTTTCCTCATTTGTAAGTCGCTTTGGATAATTATGAAATGTAAATGTATTAATTTAATTAAGCATCGCAAATGTTTTCAATACTGTCGATAATATGAGAAATGTTTTTTGAGCACCGAATTCTGAAGGATCGTGTGACATTGGCGACTTGTCTGATAACTGCTGAAAATGCAGCTTTGCATCACAGAAATAAATGACCTTTTCAAAAAAATAGAAAACACTTTAAATAATAATAAACAAACAAATAAATAAATGTACCTTTGGTGAGCATATGACGCTTTCAAAAACATTACCAAGAAAAAAAAAACCGTAACCAGTGCCAAACTTTTAAACAGTAGTGTACACACACATATGTCAAATGCCCTTCAAAAGTCCTGCACTCATCTTTTCCCTGTGAATCTCCCAGCATCCTATGCATCACGTCAGTCTCTCATTCTCCATCCCTTCATCTCTCTTGCCCTGTCCCTTCAGCCGGCTGCTCCCTCGCTCTACCTCTCTCCCACTGAACCTGTGCATTCATCATCTCCCTCCATCAGCCCATCTTCATTCAGCCGAGTGCAGTCTGCACCGTCAGCAGGCCGCCTGACACACCGCTCCACAGAGAGATGGATGGAGAGAGATGGAGAGACAAGTTGAGACAAGAAGACTGAGCGAAGGAAAATAATATAATCTGCAATGGGACCAAAAGACAAAAAGATGCAGATGAAGGTGGAGGACAAACACGGGGGAAGCATTTAACAAGAGAGACAGATTTTGAGCTTTGAACAGCTTTAAAAGTGTTGATGGACTGAAGATGCAAAAAGTTTGAGTTGGCATGAAACAAAAATCTGCTTCTTGATGATTTTTTTTTCTACTGCAACTGCATGTGATTGTTGTTTCTGTAAATGATTGATCTGATAATGTTTTCATTTTGACCGAATAATATTTGATCAAGCTTGATCTTCCAATAAAGTGACAGAGTTCTCTTTGGTGATGTATGCTGGACAGCTCCAGTCATTTAATTTCCATTATTTCCCACATCATTCTTAACAATGCAAACTCACATTAAGCTCTGGCTCCATCCAACTGACAAATCGAAAGAACCCTGGCTTTTTCTTTTTTTGAAAATCTGACTTGCGCTTTGCATGTCAATCAGATGATGTCTTCTATATATATATATATATATATATGTGTGTGTGTGTGTTTACTATTTATACATTCATAAGAGTCTCAAATTTTATTCATCATTACACCAAAGATCACATGATTATGAACAGCAAAATTTATTTAATGTTATGATGTTTATCTGCACATTTTGCTAGCATCCTTGCAGAAAGACTGTAAATGAAGGGATGCCATTTGTTAAAGTACTTTGATACAAAGTCTGGTACGAAATAGCTATAAATATTTTGGGTAAGATGTAATTAAACTGATCTTTTCTTCTTTATGTTGACATATTCGAGTGTAACAGGTTATTAAAAAGCGTAAGTGTTGGGCAGAGACTTTTTATTTTGTTTAGATGAATGCATTAAAAAGAAAGACTTTGCAGGGTTGGATTTAAGCAGAATAAATTATTAGAGAAGTACAGGCATGTGTCACCAGAGAGAAGTCTGTCATTTCACCATATCCAGTTAAGGGATAAAAAAAAAAAATCTGAAATTGCCATTCCCATGATATTTTTTACCCTAAAGTCAGGTGTATATAACTTTCTATAAAGTTCAGACATCACATGACCTCTTCCCAATACAAAAATAAAATAATAAAATATTTCCTTAACCTTGTCTAGCTACTATTAACTTTGAACAATGCCTGAAACTTTGTGTTGTAAGCACTTCCTGTGTCTGTTTGCCTCTTTATAATGACTCGCTTATTGTATTCCTTAATTGTAAGTCGCTTGGGATAAAAGCATCTGCTAAATGCATAAATGGAAATGTAATAAATGGAGTTACATTAAAAATGTCCTGGCTCTTCCAAGTTTATAATGGCAGTGAATGAGGGTTGAGAAGCCCAATGCTTCCATGTTCATCATTCTCACTGGAGCTTACCCGAGTACAACTGTTAGCGGAAGCAATTACAATTTATAAAGTTTTAAATAATAATATTATTTTACACAAATGCATTGATTCAACTCAGAAGGCCTTTATTAACTCCCAGAGCCACGTGGAACACTTTTTAATGATGGATAGATGCACTTTATTGGGCTTCATAATCTTGACCACTACTCACTGCCATTTCAAAGCTTGGAAGTAGTGTTAATTTTGTTAATGAAATTTATGACGAAAAACGTTTGTCAACAAAGTTTTTTCCCCTGACTTAAACGAGACCATGATGAGATGATAATAAGGTCAGTAATAAAGTGTACATAAAAGAAATGTAAATGTAAAAAAAAAAATAAAAAATAAAAAAAACTTTACCAAAACCTTTTGATGCCGTTGTTAAGAAAAGGAGGCAAAAATTTCAGACTGCTGTACAAAACTTCATTACGTGCTTGAGCGTTCATGTTTGTGATTGCCAGATTTAAACGCATTTCGTTATTTCTCTACCCGGCTTTTTGCTGTATGCAGTCTGGCAACCATTCACACGCTCCCTCTACAGAGGCACCATCTCAAAACACTGATAAGGAAGTTGGACTTTAACAATCTCCATTAGAGGTACTCTGTTTAAATGAAAGTGTCATTTAGTCAGTCTGTGTTTTGTCATGGATCACGACTGTATTGTTTGACATCATGGTTTCCTGACTGTAGGCTTACTTATGCATCCTCTGTGTGTGAATAATCATTTTTGCCATATTTTTAAAAAAGAAACATTAATGCAATTTGCAATTATTGAAATTACTATTAGGAATTTCGGTTTTAAAATTTAGATTTAAAGTAGATTTTTTGTTACACCAGTTTTCATAACGTAGACAGGGTGAGTGCATATCTAGCATATATCTATAGCCTTTGGTGTTTATTTAGCCTCCAATTTATATCCTGTTAAATCTGTATACTAGATGAAGGAAAATAAACCATGCATGAGAGTCAATATTCTATTGATTTGTGCTTATTTGTGAAAGAGAAACTTCTGATGAATTCTTTTTTTTAATTATTTTAACCATTATACAGTAAGACAAACAGATGATGAAAATGTGTACGTTTACTAAAATGACTAAAATGCTCCGAAATGTAGTTGACTAAAACTAAAACAGGACAAGTTAACTAAATATGATAAAAACTAAAAGTTACATTTGGCACAAGACTATGACTAAGACTAAATTTAGAAAACAGCTGACAAAATGAACACTATTTGAAAAGTCAGGACATTTTTTTGTATTTGTCTCAAAGAAGAAAGTCATATACACCTAGAATTACTTGAGGGTGAGTAAATCATGGGGTCATTTTCATTTTTGGGTGAAGTATATATATATATTTTTTTCACAGTAATATCAATAACATGCATTTAAAAATAAACCGATTTTTCATACCATGCTGACTTAAGACTATCATATTTGCAGAGATGTTCCCTTGTGCTGAATGCAGAATATTTACAGTAAGTCAGATTTGGCTCATCAAGTATTCCCCACCACTAGTTTTTATTGAAGAGTTGCAATCTACGAAATCCTATACAAGTAGCGGTATCAAAATGGCTGACAAGACACATCAGACCTTGGGATACAAAGAAGCAGAATGAGTTGAAGCAGTCAGACACACACAGCTATACTAGACGCTAATCTACTAATACAGTACATGAGGGATTCAGTGGGCATGTCAGTCAGTCAGTGAATGTATGTGTGTGATAATCACTGGTGTTGTAATTAGCAGTAGTAGACAGCGAAGCGCTCTACAGAGCGACCCGAGAAGCCCAGCCAGTGAAATGTAAATATGTATTGATTTCCTCATCTGGCTGTAAGGTCCCAGGCTGTTTGCTTTTCTAATTCTATCTCTTGCATTCTGGAACTGCAGCCTGAATAATTTATTAACTAGAAACAGCGGTGTTTTTCCCTCTCTTAATGCAGCTATAAAAGATAGGTCTGTAGTTAAGCGCTAACACTCTTTCCATCTCTTTCCCTCACTAATCGCTCATTTACCCTTTATATACCCTTAGTGCTCAGAAATCAGTCTGTTAGGATAGGATTAACATAGATACCGTTTGTGTGTGTGCGTGTTTAAGCAGCATAAACGAAATTAACTTTAATTAACTTTACAGGAAGTACTAGGTGGAACATTCCCCTTAATTCCTGTATCAGCCTACTTATAATCACTCAAACATGTTTTATAAGAGAGAGAGAATTATGCAATAATTACATATAATACATACATAACGGTTAAACAATTTAGAGTTATGTTTTTTAAACACTTTTATTTAGCAAGGATGCATTAAATTGATCAAAAGTAAAGGCCTTTAATAATATTACAAAATATTTTGATTTCAAATAAATGTTCTTTAAAATTTCTATTCGTGAAAATATCAGTTTTCACAAAAATAATCCACAGTGATAATAGTAATAAATGTTTTTTGAGCAGCAAATCATTATATTAGAATGATTTCTGATATATCATGTGACACAATGATGCTGAAAATTCAGAGGAATAAATAAAATGTGTGTATATATATATATATGTGTGTGTGTATGTGTGTGTATTAAAATAGAGATACAGTAAAACAGAAAGCCATTATTACATTAGGGCCTTTCGCACTGCTTTAGTTCCAGAACTAAAAGTACATTACTAAAGCATTGCAACGATTTTTGCGGCAACTATTTCCCAGTACCATTTAAAGGGTTGCATTCGCACAGACGGTGGGTACTACGAAGTGACGTAAGCCAGTTGACAGCGACGTCATTTGTTCATGGCACTCAACAAGGGGAACAAAGAAGAATGTCATAGATGAAGTCTTCAGGTAAATGCCATTTATAAAAGAAATAAGTTTATACAATATCTACACAGTATATGTTTACACTACGCTTTAAATCATGGCGGGTGAGGGCATTTTCCCAAAAAGTGGGTAGTTCCACAATTGGTTCGGGTACTACCAAATAGTTCCCGCGATGCGAAAGGCCCTATTAATATGATATTTTTGATCAAATAAATGCAGCCTTGGTGAGCTTAAGAGACTTATTTCAAAAATATTTAAGAAATTTTCCTTACTGCTAATTTTTTTGAACAGTAGTGCATCCATGTAATAATATAATATAAAACAACATATTTGAGAAGCTATAGCAGTGGACAGAGACTAGAGTGCAATGTGTTCTTGTCTCTAACAGTACTATTTATGTCTCTGAATGTGCTAGAAATAGTAAAACAGCAGCACAGTGTTTATGTTTGTGTGTGTATCTGTTAGAGAGCAGGTAGTAGGTAAAGGTGTGTGTAGCAGTGGCAACAGCATTAGCAGTAGCAACACGTGACACGAGCACTGGCATGAAAATTCAAGCCACCACATCTTTTTTCCTCACTCTGCACCCAAAATAGATTTCTCCCAAGTCAGCATCACACACACATACCACCCAGCCACAGAAATGAATAATTCACTGCTAGAACACAAGATACAGAACCAGAGAGAAAGAGGAAAAACATGAGTGGGGAGGGAAGTGCAATGCTAGCCTAAGACGCAAGCAATGCCAATAAAACAACTGACTATACACCTCTGCTACATTTCGTTACAAGGACATACTGTACATATCAACACAGAGACAAACGTCATTTTGAAAAATTCATCAAAGGAAAACAAAAAATATATATCTGTCATGTCGTTCCAGACCTGTATGCCCAACTTTCTTCAGTTTTTACTGGTTGCTCTTTTCCACGCATTGGGATTGGAAATTTCAAGCCTTTGTTTTAAGAAAAAAATAGTACAAATGGTCTGTTCCTTAAACAAAGGTATCACATAACTAACAATAACCCTTACACAACATTGAGGGTAAGTAAAAACAGACAGGTAAAGACATACAGATCTCTCTAGATTAAAACTTTGTGAGTGTGGACAAGTGAGAGTGTGTTAGCACGGGTTTCATAGCCTCGTCTGCAGCAGCAGCTGAGCAGCGTGGGGCTGCAACATTACGGATGACTACACTCATTTAGACCCAGACATTAGGAGGTATGAAACCACCAGATTAGGCCTGGAAGGCAAACACAGACATGCACATATACACACACGGCTTCACTGAAACAACAAGACTGGTGCTCTTATAATTTGCAAACAGGTCTCATGCTAAACGTGACTTGAATGCCGTGTGACACTTTCATTTTCAGAAATGTTGCTGCAAAGTTTTCAATACACATTCCTATCTTTATGTAAGTAATACAGCACATTCAAAACCTCATACTCAAACAGCTTAACCAACAGCATTTCCCATGACCTTTGATGGTCTCATGGATGTATGAAATTAGTTGATTTTAAGTCCACTGCAAATATCTGAATCCTTTGCCGATATTTATTTACAGTCATGTCTATAAACAGAGAGAGAGGAGTGAGCAGCAGAAACAGTGACAGTTGTGTGAATGAATCTAGGATGACACATTGCTGCCCAAATGGAGGAGAGGATCTAAGATGACGAGACAGTTCTATCATTCCATCATGTCCCATCATACCCACTGTTGAAACAAACAAGAACATTTTGTGATTCTGTGAACCTGGGGAGAAGAGCTGAAGTGTCCATTGAAGCCTGTTTTAATAAACCAATTATGTGACGCATGTTATAAAAAACAAAAAAACAAAAAACAATCAATCAACCTATCAATGTTTAACTGAAAACCGTATGCCTTGTGTGTTCATCTAACTCCATCCTAAACAATTTACACTCGGATATCCTATCTTTCTTTCTTTTTTATATCAGTGTCTATAACCCTTGTCAGAATCTCTTTAATATTAGATCACACATGTATATCCGGATATGTAAATACTTGTGCTGTCAGTGTTATTTTAGAAAAGATATAAATAAATGTAAAACATTGATAAAAACTGTAATACTACCTAAATCATGTAATTTTCATTAAAATAATAGTAATAATAATAATTAGTTAATTAAAAAAAATATATATATATATTGTGTGCCTTGGTCATTGCATTTGTTTTTAACATTTTCTTTTAAATATGTCTCTATAGTGTATATCATTATTATTTTCTTTTAGTTTTAATTATTTGAGTATATCATGTTAAACTAAATGAAAATGAGAAATGTTGCCTTGGCAGCTACGTAGGCTAAAACATTTTATTTTATATTAATTATTTTATATAATTAACAGAAATAGTTATGGTTTTAGTTTTACAAACTATAATAACCCTACATGCAGTCTATGTACAACACAACAACCTTGATCAACAATATCAATTATGTGTTTGTGTTTTTAAACTTTATAAATAACACTTCAAGTATTCATTTGGAGTTGGATTTGTGTGAACTAACACATTGCATTTACTTTTCAATCCAATCAGTGCCAATCTGTGCAAATACAAAACACACCAGATGTAAGTAAGCTATTAGAATAATGTTAGAACGAGTAAACGTGAACTGCCAAGAAATCCAACCAGTACACATAATCAAAACCTCTTTACATTTGAGGCTTGTAATTTGTCAGATTCCACTGAATAGACAAGAGAAGAAAAATATTTGAGCGCATAATACGAGGACATGCTTACGCAAAACACTGCATATGTATTCTCTCTTTTCTGACTTAAAGACACTCTGCAGCCCTCTTAGAAAACTAGAGTCTCCTCCAAACTGGCATTGGAGCATGCAGTTAGACAGCGATGCCTGTCTGTGGCCCATCTGTATGCATACAACAGACGACCGACTCCAAGGAGGCAGAAAGGCGGGAGGGAAGGAGAACATGCCATTGAGAACTGCTCTTTCAGTCCGCCGCTGTTATTTTTAGCCTGACAGGAACCTCGGAACAGGGAAGAGCAAGAAACATGCTTGTGATCAAGAAAAAAAAGAGGTTCGATATGTCAAAAAAATGTGTGAGTTTGTGTGCACACACAATTATTCTTTGAAACACTGAAACACAAATGGTAGACCTGGATACATGTCAGCACCTGCTAACACAAAACCAGCTCCATTCCAATGCAGGCATTGATCAGGCAATGTTTGCTTAGTTTTGCTTAAGAAAATGAGAAGGAAGAATCGCGAGAGAAAGGGAGAATAAATAATTGAAATTCTGCAGACTGAATGTAGATCACTGCCTCTACACGCAAGAAAACTGCAAGGGCTCACGACTCACGACAACTTCTTTCTATCAGTCTGTCTCCCTCTGGTGTCCACTCAACCACTCTTTCTGCCTTCTCCTCCAGCTCATCTATTTATAGCATAGTGTATTTTATATTACTCATTTCTCATTCTTTGGTGGAAAACAAGACTTGATGGTCCTATGAGTTCTATCCATTTGATAGTCAACTTATTTGTGATTGAAAACATTCATGCCCTTCTCCTACTTCAAAAGGTACAAACATGCTTCATAACTAAAAATATATACAGCTTATGATGGAACTGAGCATATATTTAAGGTCCCTTCGGATAGATCTGCACTCCACATAGTCTGCAGTTTCATCGTCGTCAATGAAACTAAAATTAGAAAACACAGCTATAAGGTTACATTCCATTTACAGTGCAGAGAGAGACGGCCCATAAATGTAGAGAGCCTGAGACAATGTAGGCATCACAAATGAACTTTCATTATCTCTGTAGAGAAGGTAAAAGAAAAGATGCAATGCTTGGCAACCATAAAATGAGTTTACAATTTCATCTTATCTATAAGTGACACTACTATGTATTCCTGCAATTCATAAATTCTTATTCAAATACATCTGTACTGTATAAATCACAGTTAACTAAATCTCCTGAAAAGGCTGCTTTACTATCTAAAAACACTTCTGATAAAGTAGAGATTCCTAAGTTAAGGACCTCAGATCACAAGGCCTCATTTCATGTTTACGTGAAATAAATCAGAAGAATGAGGTTTATAGAAAGAGTGGCTTTCAGGACGAGTGCAAGGTTAAAGGTCACTGAAAGCTCTGGCAGATCAAAATACAGTGTCAAAAGAAAAGTGTGTGTGGGTGCAGTTCTGTGGACATTTAATGATTTTAAATCCTAAGAGGTCTATTAGAAAAGGCAGGGAGTTTTGTGGAGTCTGCTTTTTTTCTGTAGCTAAAGATTTGTTTAAATAAAACACTAATGTTAATTGGGTTGTTCTGCCATTATACTGATCAGGTATCATGCATCCAATCTGTTTTAACAATAAGGTCTTTCAAAAATAAGTGAACTGTCAAGGATTCAATGGATCTGTTCAGTGGATGTGCATGGTTTTTCATTTTCAAAAATTAAATATGCATTTAAGAACAATATAAATCTGATCTAAACGTCAAGCTAAAATTCAACAGTTTTTATACAACAGTCCCTTACTATATAGTAGACAAAAACAAATACCTGTATATTAAATGAGTAGTATGTCCTAACTTTCAGTATTCATATAACACCAGGCGTAACATACTGTATATATCCATTTGATAGGCACTTTGCTTTCCCATAAACCCGTGGGAGAAAAGTTGTTATAATCCTAAATGGCACTGAACATGCAGCTGATGCCATAAGCCACATGTCAATACCACACGTGCATGTATACTTATAAAATGTAGATCATCAAATGCAGTACATAGGCATGCTCTTAACAGTATGCGATTTGAAGGTAGCTGCTCCACTCCCATACGCCATTCCAGACTACCTTTCAGCATGTATGCTGCTTGATTTTTTTAATTATTCATGAGTCTGCACTTAAATATAACAGGATTTTGCAAATATTAAGCATATTTGGTGTGCTGTCTTAAAGTAGTGCTCTGAGCTCAAAACATAGCCTGAACCCAGAGAACCCGCACATCTCTAGTATAAGATGAGAATAATTTAAGAGCGAGGTGTTGGGGTGGAGGATGGATGCCGGAAAACCGTCATGGGACAAAGGTGAGTTGACTGTGTATGTACACACACACACACACACACACACACACACAGTCGCACACCAACACACACACACACACACACACACACACGCTAATTAAGTCGATCAACTAGAGGAGCTCCAACTGCGTTGCATTGGTTGATTACCTGATTTGGCTCCTCCTCAACCGTGTTAATAAAACAATTTTGTGTTGCTATAAACTAGAGATAACTATTGGCTAGTTATCGCTAGTGTTGCGTGAGATGAAAGTTCCTGCTTATTACGTTGACTAAGCTGATATATAAAAACAATATCACACTGTATGAAACATCTGCTTTAACAGTTTCCGATTTTCTCCATAAAAAAAAAAACTATTTGTTGTTAAATACGAGGTTAAGGTGCACTACTAAAAATGCAAGTACACATATACACCCAGTATTCTCCAGGAGCTCTTAGAATATGGGAAATGGTGGCTTCCCCCCTCCCCTCACCCTCTCTTCACCATCGCTTTCTCTCGAATGAGACCGAGCTGAGAGACTGCACATGCTGACATCAGCAAGCCTCGGCGCGCCAAAGCGCCGCCCGTTACCGTCACACAGCACCGCTCACCTCGCGCCCTTACCGTGCGTAACACACCGAACACACACACCAGAAATAGACTGGATTCATCTTGCCACCGAAATAACTTGACAAATAAACGCCTGGAAATATTCTAATGAAACGCCCGCGAGCAAATCATGCGCTCGTGTAGCTATCATTAAACCAGCGGCAATGTGATTCGTGTTTCAAGACATTTTCAGGTGACCTTACATATGCCTCACTCAAGCGCACTATACCTGCAACCGGAGGCCCCAGGGTACTCACTGAGGGGGGTTTAAAAGGATATGGCCATTCGGTGATCTTTTTGGCGTATTTTCTCACGAAGTTGTCCTCACTGAAGATGAACAAAGATCGGTTGACAGTGAAGCAGTTTTGCCGCACCGGTATAGGGTTGTACAGGGCCATAGTTCTGGCTCGCTGGGCCATTGACTGCTTGTACACTCTCTGTTGGGCACCTGGCGGGCCCCCCTGCCTGCTGCCGCCGCGGCCGGGGCCCCCTTGAGCGTGTCCCGGTCCTCCGCCATACCTGGACGGCACCTCATCTCCGAACCGAGCCATTCTATAGACACCAAATGCCAGTCTTCACGAAGCAGGAAAAAAGGGGGCGAATATTCAACGCGACCACACCACATTACATCCCATCTGCTTCAAAACTTAATACGTGTATAACTGGAGTACACATTTGTCTTCATGGCTTTAAATGTGATGTGGCGCTCCGGGAGCTGACGGATAGATTTCAAGCAAAACGAAAAAGAAAACGAACAAAAAAACAAACAAAAATTCGAACAAAAAAGCGTGCCTTATATTTTAGTTCTTAGGTTCGATGCCCACTTCAACACACAAAATGGTCCATCATCACCTCATTTTATGTCCACAATCAACATATTTCCACGGTCATGTAATTCTTGGCTAAATCTCTCGTATTCTGTGGATCCATCCTCATATTTTCCAGAACTGTCTCTCATCCGCGCTTTTCCTTGAAAATTCAGGTTGCAATTATTATTGATTCAATGATTTATACGATCTAGGTGTAATGGCTAACCAAGTGAACAAAAATGGAAACATTTAAAACAATCGTTTGAGTTCAGTTTTAACTGTACATTCTCATGATTACAGTATCCATATCTATTTAAAACGCGGAAAATAGGATACAAAATTCTTATTTATTTATTAATTTCGCAACATCCGCAATATTTGGCACGGTATAGCTATAATCTGCCTTCGGTCACCTCGCGCTCACGTTTACTCGCATGTATTTGCATCTCAGCTACGGGAAGATGTGCGATATCCGATGATAATTCCGTTTTCCTCTTCTTCACGCACGACACAGGTAATTATTCGGATGCAAAAACAGATCATCACAAGTATCGATTGTTTTTTTGTTTTTTTTGTGCTCACTGGTAAGGTGTCATCCTTTTCGGCAGAGCCATCACTGGGATTTCAGTGCAAAAGAACCAATCCAACCGTCATAAAATCCAAAGAAGGGACACACAGTGACAGAAAGTAGAAGCATCAATCGCGAGGGGACAGCGGCGACATCTCTGGGTTCCCATGGCCGCTTGTGTTCCCCTGCACTGGGCTCTGGGCCGCGTTGGTTCTGTTCATCTTCCCCGAGTGTAAGGGCAATCCGTTCGTGAGAACACTCGGATCCCTCTATTCCTTATTTCTGCCAATGTTGAGCTGTCTGTTAGCCTCGTTACTCTCCGTCAAGCGCCCCTGAGGAAAAAAAAAAAAAGAGGGGGAGGAGGCAGTTGAGGACGAGTGTGGGGTGGGGGCTCGCAGGATATCAGCTTGTGAAACACAAGCCTAACGAAAGAGTTAGCTCCGATCAGCTGGCAAGCTAAGCTATAATGAGCCACTGATCAATTCAGCGCTCTGGCCAGTTCTTCTTGCAGCACATGACGCACGGCGCACGCACCCCACTGACTAATTTATTCTACTGACTCCGGTCTGTACCTGCACCGACTGTTGAGTCTCCACCGAATGCGTTCTCAGCCTCAGCTCACCTGCCTTTGCCGCATGAAAATTCCGTCGGCTTGTTTATACGACACTGAGGTGTTGTGCAGTTTTAGAGATAACGCGACGTAACAAGCTGATAGCGCGTTGTCAGGTTATGGACTGTTTGTGCCAGTGGTGGGGATGTAAGCGCCGGGAGACAGCTGCGCATTCAAACGCGCGTCTCTCGGGAACGGCTCCGCTTTGCGAGGGCACGCAGGGCGAGGACCGACAGGCTATTCTTAGACGCAGGCATTTCGGAATTAATAGACGGAGATTTCCCATCAGTACAGCAGACAACTCTCCCTCTCCTCCATCCCACTCAATTCTTTTAACAATAGTGAGACAAAAATTGTTTGTTAAATTAATGCTCGCTAAAAAGGCACCTGTGAAATTTAAGCTACAGAAAAATGCCGTAAAAATACAGTAACGATGTTACAAGCGTCAAGCGTATACGGGGATAGCATTTCGGTGGCTGTTTAGTTTAAACTGTAGGTCTATGTGGTTCACTAATTGGGAAATGCATCAAAACCGTAGCCTATATTCTAAAAATAAAAATCACTGTAGCCTACTGTTTTAACACACACACATGGTGGTTTTTGTGATTTATGGGGACTCTCCATAGGTGTAATGGTGTTTATACTGTACTATACTGACCCTACACCTAAACCTACCCCTTACAGGAAACTATGTGCATTTTTAGATTTAAAAAAACAAAAACAAAAAAACACCATTTATTATGTTTTTTAAGCCTTTTGAATTAAGGGGACACTGAAAATGTCCTCATAAATCACCTTCATATTGTAATACCCATGTCATACCCATGCCATTATACAAATATGTGTCCTCATAAACCACATAAACATGCACACACACACAAACACACACACACACAGTAAGTTGCTGACACATTTACAGTGAAGACTTTAACATAATTAAGTAATAAATAATAATTATATTAAATTGAGTTCAGTATAGCGAATACAAACAAAGTCGTGCTACTGATACTAACTGGCTTTGGAGTGCATATGACACGAACCTATTTGACGTGCATATAATAGCAGTTTTCGCGTGCATGACACGCATTTTGTTGGCGTGCATTTATTAGCAGTTTTCCCGTACACCTGATCCGCATCTACCTTACACCCCTAATCATATCTATTGCGTTTATGCACGCCAAAGTCCATTTCTGCGTTCATGCGCACTTTCATTAGGCTAGATCGGGTTAATACAGTAGCCGTGTAACAATGTGTTGAGAAAAAGGGTTTGAGAGTGAATGAAGCAAGAGCGATATGCTTTAGGATGCGGTAGTTCTGCCGCGAGTGGCAAAAATCAATAGACCCGCGTGACCTTAACAGTGCCCACCTATCCGATATCACAGGAAGCAGGAAGCAGAGGAGGATTTACAGTACTGGTCCTCCTAAACCCCATCCCGATGTCTAAAACAAGTGGACACAGTGCCTCTCTCCTATGTGTAGTTTTAATCAGTTATATCCCTGCTTGCCCACCTTACTGCTAAAACCTCCCCCTGAAACAAATCAAGAAATAGGCTACCACAATTCCACACGGCCTACTGCTGAGAAAAGAATTATGTGAACTTGAGGGGAAAACACTTCCTCTGGATCTCTGCTCGTCCCTTGATCTTGTGCAGCAAGCTGTTCACTATCTGAACCAGCACGCGTGTGATCAACCGTATGTGATGTGTTTAGCGTCAGTCCGGAAGAGCATGGGGTCAAGAGCTCAAACAGGCACCAGCCCTCAAGCTCTAGGCTTCAGTCAACAGATCATCCGCGGCTGTAGCCTTTGCCTGAACGAACAGTCAGACTAAGAGACAGTCAACTGAGTGAAGAGAGCAAACATGCTTAAGCATCGTGGCTTTTATCCGTAATATCTGAGTTCTTTTAAAGCAGCATTCTGTTTAGGTCTGTGATTATAAATCTATAGCCTAATAAAGCAATATTGCAGCCGTATATTCACCTTTTAAAGCACAGCTGCGTAATTGCTACGATTACTTCCTACGACTTACGCGAAATCTGTTTGAAAGCTTTTTTTTTATTTTTTTTTTGGTTCAAAGTACAAAATACGCGTTGTGAGTTAGCAATTTAAGTGAGCCATTTAAATCAAACCCAGCCTTTGGTTTGGGCGGTTGCATTATTAAAACCTCAAACCCCCAAACAAAGTTTGATCTGTAAAGCTCAGTTAGGCAAGAGCACCGATCTAATGACAGCAGCGAAGGCAGCTGTCCATGGTTCTGAAACACAGCACACAACAGTGGATCTACTTTTAAATTATAATATACCTAAATGAAATATAAAGATAAATAATACAAAATACAAACACAGCTACAACGTAAACATCTTTCAGAACATGCATTTGTGTAAAGGCAGTGTGGATTCTACAATAACAAACTCACATTCCAAATAAATAAAACATGAGTGGTGGTGTAACAGCAACAATTTCTTACCCTTATTTTATTAAGTAATTACCACTTATACCAGCCAAGTATTAGACTACAGTTATTTTTGCAATCAGTGTGAACAGATTATATCATGCTTAGGTGCAATGTGCTGCTTTTATGATTTGTAGAATTATCTTTCAACTATTTCAAGTGAACAAACTGAGCTCTAAACTGTGGCCTAAATTCATTAATCAAACTATGAACAGAGGGGAAAACATGCAAATTAAATGCTATATAAAGAATACATCTCCACACTAAAGCAAGACTCATTATCTTTTGAAATCAAAACTACCAATTTAGTGACTGTCCTACACAGTCTAGCAGCTCCTACCCCATAAAAACCCTGATCAAGGCAAATCCTGCTCATCATCCTGACAGCTGCCTCTGTGTAAGAATTTTCCACAGCTGTGATATTACATTGCTAAAAGACATTGAAAACATTTTAGACAGCACAAATGAAGGGTTTCGGGACCAGCAAACTTTTTCATTTTGCCATTTAGAAGATAATGAATGTGTAAAGCGTGTATATATATGTTCCTATCTAATTAAGTTATTCTTGTGCTCCTACCACTAATCTTCCTTATGTAGAGTTTCTGTATATTGTGCATGTTTCCGTATTGATTATGAATGCATTCTCGGTGAGGCTGTATGCTGTGATATGTGCTGTAGTCCTGTTGTGTCAGCCTTGTCACACAGTTGGGGTTCACGAGGCGATTGCTTTTGAATGCCAGAGCCTCTCTCCTGCTGCCAAGCAGAAACACCCCTCCCTTAGTGCATTATTAAAGCATGCCACACTAATCTAACACAGCAGCACACAGAAAACACACAGCCAGCCAAAGAAAGATAGAAGTCAATAAGATGTCTCACTGCACTGCTCTACAAAGGCAAAACGAGCGCATTTTTTCCCCCAAAATTAAGTTATGAATAAAATCCGGTCTCTTAGACTGTGATTTGTCCTGTGACAGACGAGTCTGGCTCAGCTATGCTCAGATTCAGAGAAAACATGGTGTGACAATTGTCATCAAATTAATCAAAATCCAATTGGTGCGCACAAAAAACCTAACATGTAAATCTCACAAAACAAAGCCAACAGCATAATGCAGCAGTTGCGTTAGTGCTGAATATAATGGGGATAAAGAAATGGTAAAAACGCGGACATACGCACACGGGGCCGCTCAAGAATTCTGAAGTAATGCTGCTGTGTATTTGCAGCAGAAGCTAAACTCAGTGACTCATAAAACTGAATAATTCATAAACAGCATGTATACCGGGTTCTCTGCTCCTTATTTAACCTTATCTTCCAGATATAAATCCTACTGGTCAGTGGAACGGGCCGCATCGCAACATATCACCCCTCTTAATTTTAGCGTGTCAGATGCAATAAACATATACTAGAGAAAATAAGAGAGTTGAACACACAACTGCTTTTTGTGTTTATAGGCTTCTTTAGAGGCTCATTTATGCTTAATATTTTATACAATTAAAATGTGGGAGAGTGTAAAGTGGGCCATCGTCCTCTGAGCACAGTGTTTTATTTGGGGAAGAGCCTGATGTAGGTACGATACATTTTTAAACAGTGTAGAATTATTAAAAGCCCCAATGCTTACAAAACACCCATTCAACTCTTTTCAGTGCCTCTAACCCTTCTACTAACATATAGATGGTCTCATTAACTGCACCAACTAGAGAGTGGCAAATGAAGCATTTCTGGATAAACATGTTAACATAACGATTTCACAATCTGCTAGGAACTATTGTGCAATTAATGTGTCACTGTTACATGAAATAAACAGTAAAAAACAAAGTTATCAAAAAGGCCAGTAATAGACAGAAATTTGGAATGTCTTTCTTTGTCGATCTGTTTACAGCCCTTGAACATTGACTCAAAGTGCTTGTAAACTGCTCCAAACATCCTTTAGTAGTAAGTAGGCCAGCATCTTCACAAAGGGACAGAACTGTCATCACAATATGCTTTCAGTCATCTGTCATACTTTCTTTTCGCTCTGCTTCCCTAACTTGATTCCCAAGCTCAGTGCCTCTTTTCCACTCAAATCCAAGCATTTCTGCTACATCTGTAATCCCCATCAACTTAAAGGAATAGTTCACCTAAAATGAAAATTCCTGTTCCAGTCTATATGACTTTAATTCTTGTGTGGATCTTCTGAGAAATGTCGTTTTTTGTTTTTTTTGTGTCCATACACAAAGTCAATGCAAGTCAGTAATTAAAAAATATTCTTTAAAACTCTCTGTATGCCCGCTCCATGGCTTGTACTTCTCTAGGAAATCAAACTCATTTATGAGCCTGTATTTACATGACAATCAAATGAGCAATATATACTGTAGTCAAACAGTCTTGGAGGCTAAACGATTTTTCTGTGTTCTTTAGATCAGCCCATTGAGAAAATGCTCTTGCAGGATGACAGGCTTGGAGGGCAGCCAGACAGACGTAGCTGTGTTTGTCTGCATGTGTATGTATGTAAATGTTTAGCCGTAGTGTTGATTTCTCCTTGTGAATTGACCCTTCTTTAGCCATGCCTTGCTTATAATTCTACCTTAGAACGTCTGCTGTATACTATTTTTTCAGATAATGTTTTTTTCTAATGTACGTCTCTAGAGGTTCTGTTTGTTCAGTCCAGTCTCACGGCAATTAGTACATATTTTACGAGGTGGCTAATTCGTACAAATTCATACAACCTCACTATAACCTCACTTCATACAATTTTTGCTAAATCGTACGTACGTACGTACGTTTACAAGTTGCCATATGAATTTGTATGAATTACCTACACCTAACCCCGCCCCTAAACCTACTGTCACAGGGGTTTAGACAAATTGTACAAAATCATACGAGTGAGGTCATATGAATTAGCATGAATTAGTATGAATTTTCCACCTCGTACAAATACGGACGAATTGGTCGTGAGACTGTGTTGGTTTGTTGGGTATGTTTAAATACCAAATTGCCAAAAATAAGGTAATGTTTAAATATTACTTCTTGTAACGATGGAGAGACGGGAGGCGTGCGGATCCAAGTGCAGACATTTATTAACAAACGCACAGTCAGAGTACAGGCAAGCAGGGTCGATATCGGCAAATGGGAACATAGGAGGCAAAGACAATAGAATAATCCAAGTGCGTAGCGGTGATCTGGCGATGGGCGAACGTAATCCAAGG
>JAUMHE010000044.1:10178571-10191808 GCA_032359235.1 Enteromius mattozi | reverse complement strand
CGGGCAACGAAGGAGTGGCTTCGTAAGAAGCATTTCAAGGTCCTGGAGTGGCCTAGCCAGTCTCCAGATCTCAACCCTATAGAAAATCTTTGGAGGGAGTTGAAAGTCTGTGTTGTCCAGCAACAGCCCCAAAACATTACTGCTCTAGAGGAGATGTGCATGGAGGAATGGGACAAACTTTTTGCCATACTGTACATAATAAGTATACACAGAATATATATATGTAAACAAAAATAGTCTTGTTTTCCATTAAAATACAGTTCTGATTGAATTATAAATTATAACATTTGAGAGTTGAAGTAATTTGCATACTCATGTTGTTTTTAAATCTGCATGACTTTTTTTCAGTGGAACACAAAAGAAAAAACATTGAGATTCTGTTGATGTTGCTGTTTTTTTGTTTGTACAAAGAAAGTCAGTGGGATTCAGTGTTGTTTTGGACCCCAATCAACTGCATTTATGGACAAAAACTGTTGAAATATTATTACAAATGTTCTTAGTTTGGGTTCCATTGAAAATAGAAAGTAGGAACGGCTAAGTAAATTATGACAAAATTATGACAACAATTTTCATTATTTAACCATGCAATTGTATACTTTAGAATTTAATTGGAGCTGTATTTTAATGTCAAAAAGACATTGTTGAATGAAAGAAAAATCTCAGTTAGAGTGTCAGCATCAAACATGCACAGATTTATATAACTTGGGAGAACAAAAGGTTGGAATTGTTACCATTTAATATTTTTGGACAAACTATAGTTTTAATTAAACTCATAGTGTAGCTAACTACTCAAAAGACATGTAAGAAAGGGGTTTGAATAAGATGATCAGGATTTCACCAAGTTCAGTATGTTCCTGGATCAACATCCTTGTTGGTCCTGGAACAACATACCAATCAACCAATCAGAATTGAGGGTTCCGTTTACAGGAAATGTCTGTTTTAGGCTTAAGTGCTTCTGCACCCTTGTTATTCAGCTATCATTCCGCTCTGATTTTTGGGATAAATTATGGATATGGTTAAGTTATAAGGGTAGGGATAGGGCTAATGTTGTTCCAGGATCAACAAAAGATGATTATCCAGAAGCATGTCTGACTTGGCAAAATCACTGCGACCGAAGATTCAGATATGGCAGCAAATGATGCCTAAGCAAGGTGATTGATGAGCTTAAGTCAGGGTCATCACTTGTTGCCATGGCAGCAAGACTCCTTAACTGACAGCTGGAATAGAAACATACCCGACGGGGTGGTGTCAGGGCTGAAGTGTCTTTTGCGCATTAAGACGTAGCGGAAGAGAAGGAGACAGGTAGAGAAAGGGCAGATGAGGGGGCTGATGGTGCTGTGACAGGATGGACCATTTTATAACCCATAAGATGCTCAGAGCTAGAGAGACTGAGAAAAGTGTGAGAGTCTGTAGAATATGTGAGATGGGCCATTAATCTTCTATTGAGGGCATGTTATGTCATGGTTGTAGTGTTTGGACGTTACCACAGGCTCGTGCTGTAATGATAATATGCCTGCTAAAAAACCTAGCGAGCTGCTTCACTGCCTACTGCCTCAAGCTGCGACCTTCTAAGGCACAATCTTAACTGCTGGGGGACCACACAGGTGACATGTTTTTAATGCTCTGTGTGAGTATGAACTCAATGGCGACCACAGGAATAACACTCTGCATGTGTCGACACACTGAGTTTGATGTGAGTCTTACAAAAATTAACCATGTTTATTTATGGTAAAAATGTAGTAACCATGGAATATTATTTATATATATAATCACAGTTTTACTATACAGTAAATGCCATGGTTGAACTATGGTTATTGTGTCAATTGTTACCATACTATAGTTTTTTAGTGTGTTTTTTGTTTTTTTGGTAGTAAAACCATGGTTAATTTTTGCTAAGGAAGCACAAAATGCACAGCACACACATCAGAGTTTATTTTTACACTGAAAATGAGTACACAATTCTTATCAGTAATTTTCAGTGTTCATACTTATTTTCGCATTTCATTTTCAATCAATTAACAATTTATTTAATTACCGTTTGGTAGTAGCATGTTGCTAAGCTAATCATGCAGTACTCTAACCAACAATAAATTAATAAATAAGTATGGAAAATTCACTGCGTGAAGTACTGGCTGTATATAATGTTTTTTTTTTGGTATTTCAAAAGTTTAAGGGTCAGTAGTTTTTGTTGTTGTTTTATGTTTTGTTTAGTTTTTTATTCAGTAAGGTCACATTGAATTTATCAAAAGTGACATTAAAGATTTTCACTAATCCACTATTTCTATTTCAAATTAATACTGTCCTTTTGAAAAAGGATGTATAACAGTGACCATAAGAGACCTTCAGAAATATGAAATAATTCGGTCACACTTTAATTTGGGTTACAGTTCTTAATATTAACTATTAACTATAACTTTTGCCTCAGTAAACTCCCAATTTGCTGCTTAATAATAGTTAGTAGGGTAGTTGTGAAGTTTAGGCATTGGGACTAATGATATGCTAATAAGCAACTAGTTAATAGTGAGAATTAGTCCCTAAACTAAAGAGTTACCAATGATTCTTACCAACCCTAAGCTTTTGAACAGTTATCACTTTGTCTGGCTTTTTTAATATATTTTTTTCACTCGCTCTGCATGCTGGGAATGCCTTCTCTGTGAAGGATACATGCAATGTTGACCTAGAATTTGGCAAAAACAAGGTATTTTAGGAGGCTGCATAATTATGCTGTCAACCTTTTGAACCAGCCTTCATGTCTGCAGTGTGCTTATTAAGCCTTAAAATACTGCCTTCGTAGGCAGCGCAAAAGAATTTGGAACAGAGCAAAAGTCTCTGACTCATAATGACTGTACTGAGTGACGTCTTATGCTGCATTTCAGAGTGCAGGATTATAATAATTTAATGAACTCATTTCAATTAGGCTGTTTTGAGGCGTCACAGCTGAGCATAAGCTGTAGTTGAATAGGAAAAATGCTAATCTAAGTTGCTTAAAATAGATAAATAAGCAAATAAATGAAAGAGGGCAGAGTGGCAGAGAGAGTAAGTCAATTATATATGAGTCCATGTGGACACTGTATGAAATTACAGTAACACTAAATGCACAGAAGTAGATGAGAATAACGGCTGTTAGGAAGATTATTTCTCTGTTCATGCATCACTTTCTTTTTTTAACTTTGAAGCTTTATTGTCTAGAATGCTTTGTACATTCCTTCATCACGTCCTTAATTAGTGCTAGTCAAGCACATATAACTGCTATAACATTTATGACAGGGGTGATAAAAGATTACATTTGTGTAATGTTGCATGTCCAGTAATGTTCTTTGTTTAATTGGATGTAAAGATGATGAAGTTTAACTAAACCAGTCTGCATTTGAGTGAGTGAGTGAGAGTGTGTGTGTGTGTCTGTTGTGTACGCGTTTCGTCGGTGGTTTGTATTATGAATTATTCACCCACTCACACCCATCATTGTTAATGCTCCGTGAAGCAAAGTGCTCACCCTGCAACTCTACGGATTTTTATAAACATAACTGCCGGTAAACACCCCGCCCAGACCCTCTCCTTTCCATCCTGTGACAATCCACTGCAGAATGGAAATCGATTTAGGGGAACAAAGCAGGACCACATCACAATAAAGGTGGTCAGAATGCTCCAGTCCTCTCTGGCTTTGATAAAAGCGCTTAACTGTTTTTTTTAACACACCTGATTTAACACCCGTCATTGCTCCATCCTCCGGTGAGCTGTTGGAGCAGAAATTTGTCTAAGGAGATAAGTGTTGTATCACCTGCTTATGTGATATTAGTGGAAATGCTGGTCCAGTGCAATTACTGTGGTAATCAGGAAACCGCTTTCCTGCTTAGTCTTTTTATTCTAGGAGAAAGTGGCGGTATTTTGAAGTCTTTTCACTCTGTAATTTTCACTGGTGCCTGGAAGTTATGTTCCTGTCGCTTGTGTTTTGAGATATGGCTGTGGAGGTGTTATGGCATCATTTTAAAGAGGTAGTTCATCCAAAAATGAAAATTCTGTCTGCATTTACTCATCATGTTGTTCCAAAACATGTCTCAAATTCTTTCTTGTGTAGAAAAACATTTTGAAGATTGTTGGTAACCAAACTGTTTTAACTTCCAATGTATGAACAAAGATACATTGGAACATAAAAGAAGACAGTTTGAGAAATTTCTCAAAAAAGTATTGATGTTTGTAACAACATGTCATGAGGATGCGTATATAACTTTTCTCTTTAAAGGTTCCTATAACTCAGATTTTGGGGGATTTAATGAAGGCCTACTTGCAAACTTTTCAGTTTCTTGACTGTTTTTTTTTCCCTGTTCCTGTTTCCTGAGTTAAATTTGTCTGTGAACGATGACACCATAAAAATGTCAGTGTGTCATTGATTTTGTGATGGTGTGATTGACCGTGTGGAATCATGAGGCCGAGCAGGTTTGGGTGCCAGACTGTCAAAAATATCCTGGCATTATGCCATTAGCCGCGAGGCACTGGCATTTCCTGTCCAGAGTGAGGATATAATGCGTCTGGACTCACTTCTCTTCCACTCAAAGGCTAGATGTACTCAACAGAAAAGACTTTTCTGCTCTCTTCCTCTCTCTGTAAAAATATATGGTAGAAAAAAGTTTGCGTGACTTAAGTTGAATTGATTTGCAGAATTAGTAAATGTCTTGACCAAGCTTAAAAATATAAAATTACCATGACTTAAAATCTGCCATCATTATAACAATTACATGTTTTGATTGTTCAACCAGTTTTCTATATTTAAGATGATTAAGATTACTATAATAAGATTGCTGTTGCTATCGTCAAGTTGTTCACATCATTTTTGTTTTTAATTAGTACTGTAGCATGCAAAAGATATATTTTAAAGTATATTTAAGGCATATTATAATACAAAAAATGTATTTAAAGTGATTGTGTTATATGTATGCATTATATATATATATATATATATATATATATACTGTATATACTGTATATGGCTGAAAAACTATGTGTCTGTGTGTGTGTGTGTGTGTACAGGAATGCTTTTGGTTTAAGTGAAAATTTTTATTAAGAATCACTTTTTTTGTTGTTTGTTTTTATTTAGTTTTGTTTCCAACTCTCTCGTCTTATAGTATCCACAGAAATAAGTTCATCAAACTGAGATTTCAATCTATGGGAACATCGCTAACCTGATTTTGCCAAGTGCAAGATGTCCCTGGGACAACATTGTGATTATCCAATCAGATTTGAAGAAACAGTTTATAGTTTTTTTTGAAGTTTAGGCTTACAATCAGCGTTTGGTGCCTGTATATCAGTGTCAGTCATCTATCATTTCCTCTGCATTACTCATGGGTAAGGGTAGGTTTAGGTGTAGAGATATGGTCAAGACTATATTTTTGCATTAAAATGTTCTTCTAGGGAACATGGGCATGGGAACATAACACACACTTTGTGGTGCAAAAGCCACTTTATAGATAAACACACACTGTAGAGAGAAATAAAAGAATGGAGGAGGGCCTGGAGATAGCGAATGAAATAAGAAAACGATGGCATCCATGTCTGAAGAAGATAATCCATGTGGCAGGCGACAAGGGAGAAAAAACCCACCAGGCCACTGACTGATAAGACTCAGAGACATCATAGAGCACTTCCAGGTCTTTAGATGTGAAATGGCAAAACATTATGCTCCTGGCACACCAGTTGAAACTTCTCCAGCTTTGAGGATGACTTTACTTAGTGCGAACATTTGCAGAAAAGACCACATTTTTCTCTGTGGGTTTAAAACCCTTGGGGTAGTCTTAATTTTCACGGTTTCACTGATAAATATCCTGTCGGTCAGAGAGCCTGCATCAGTCAGTAAATAAAAAACGAAACCCAGTGTGATCAGCTCTATGGGGATCGTTCATAACATGCTCCGTTAACGCAGTAGTTAGCAGTCGGACCACTCCAAATAGCATCCAATCACTGCCCCCATGAATATTCAGATTAACCTGATTTATTCATACATCTATATTCTTAATCGAAACCTTGAATGTGCGAGGGAGAGCAGCTAAACAACTAGATGTAAATGAGTGTGACCTTTCGTTAACGTCAAGTTGTGCTTCATCTCCTACTGCTTTCCCTAAATATGATTATCATAATTTATTCCTCGCCGGCATATTCTTACGGTTGACCCGTTGTACATTCACCTGTAAAAGAGGCCTCACCACAGTCAAGCTTCTCTTGCCTAAAGCTATATCACACAAGCACCTTAACTAATAGCGTCTCTGTCTGTGTCGTTAAAAGCAATGGGCATCACTCAAACCAGGTCACGCCATTTTGTTCTAGAACACTCAAACTGCTTCCTGTCTTTGAATGTTTAATGAGATTTTTTTTTTTTATTTGTGTGTGTGTTCGCAGAAGCGCATAAACCAGCTAATGAGCTTGATTTAGCTCACAAAGGTTGGCACTTATATACACCAACATCCACAATGAAGCACACGCTTCTGAAGTTGTCACAAATGTGACTTGGTTATGAGATGCAAGTTAATTGAAAGTGAACTGATGTGTTTTGCAATATCCTGTGTTTTAACAGTAACCTGCTAACCTTGAGGTTGTCTTGGTCTTGACATGAAAGCACCAAACTTCAGCACTAATGGAAGAATTTTTCCTCTCTCTCTGTGAAGTGAAAATGGAAAAAAGGGTCACTTTTTGCATTTCATTACTCGGCTAAATTAGTTTAATGGTGTTAGAAAGGCTATTAAGAAAGTATTTGCCGTGTATGCTCAAATCAAGCCTTCACAAATGTTTTGCTGTTTGCTGTTAGTTCAGAGAAACATCCTTGGTCAATAACAGCAAATGAATATTGGCATGTTTACAATGACTTTGGACGTTAACATGCTAGGCACTAAGTAGTGATGACAGTGCTCCAACAAGGTCTTTATTCCAAACAACAGCAGTCATAATGGCTTATTGACTGTTTTCAAAGGGTGATATGCATTTGTGTGCTTTGTAACTAGTATTGAGTGAGAAATTTTTGCAGCTGTCATTTTATGATGTTAAGTCGTCTTTGGTTAACTCCTCCTAAAACCTAATTTAGTAAGACCGTGATTAGCAGCCACGCTTAAATTGCGTCATTTGTTAAAGTGGTTTGAGTTTTTGGATTAAATTGTTACATTATTAGCTCATTGTCAAAGCTGTATGGCTTAAAACTTAAACGGATGGCCTGGTTCTAAAGAGACATCTTTGGTTTTGTAAGGAAAGAGGGCTTAAAGTTGCTGGTTCCTATTAAATAAGCTGCAAGTTATCTTGAGCGGAAATCCTTGCTTCTGTTTGCCTTGTCAGTTGAAATTAAATTGAATTTGAAATAGAGAAGACGAAAAAGAAGTAAAGCTGTCAGTCATTTCAGGAAATGAGGACTGTATGGCCCACTGTGCCTTAACTCTCTCTCTTTCTCTTTAAAGGGTGATCTCTGCTAGCACTTAGATCAGTCATGAAGGATGAGACTGAATATTCATGTCGATTTTGTGGGCTGTGGTCTGGCAGCTGCAGGCTATGGTGATTTATCTTGAACATCCGTGTATGTATGTATGTGTGTGTGTGTGTACAGACATGCTGTAAGGAGAAACCTTCTCAATCATTCATCCATCCATCAAGCTCCTGCACTAGATAGAAGCAGCTCTTTCAGAGATCTTAGATCAGCACTTTCCACACTAATCCTTGGAAAGATATAGTTTCAAAGCAGCTTTCCAAACACAGTTTCATGCTTATCTTCAAGCAAAGACCAAAATCTTTCAACATCTTTGCTTTTCAGTCAGTGGATTGCACTTCTGATAGAGAAATATAGTACACCTCTCCATGCTTAAAGGTTAGTTCACCTAAAAAATACAAATTCTTTCAACATATTCTCACCCTCCTGTTGTTTCAAACCTATATTGGTTTATTTTCTTTTGCGGGAGAATGCTTTGACTGTTTTTGCTTGTACAATGAAAGTCAATGGGGTCTGAAACAACATTAACTGTATGGACCTCAAAAAACAAACAAACTAAAAAACAATTACAGTATGTATTTGGTGTTTCACAGAAGAGGTTTGGAATGATGTGAGGATGAGTAAATTATTTAAAATTTTCATTTTTGGAAGAATTTCTTTTTTTAAGATTCTCTTCTGCACCGAGGGGGTTGAAACATGCATAATCATAATTATCATCATTATGTTCTGTGTAACAAGGGATCCAGATTTTTCCATTTATATCTTTTCTTCTACGTTATCATCAAAACAAGATGAGAATTGCTTTATCTCGCTCTCTTAATTACATATCATTTCACTATCGCATTTAGACCCAAATTAGAGCTAAAAGCAGAACGAAAGGGATAAAGGACTTGGGCTTTGTGAAAGGTGGTGGTCCCTTTTCACTCCATTACTCTCAAATGGTTGTATTTGTCTCTGCTCAGTCTGCTGTGTAAAACACCTTCATTGGTAAATGAATATGAATGCACCCAGCTCTCTGTCCTCTCTCAGCACGTCATCTGAACAGGGTACATCGGGGTCGTTCTATCGCTCTTTCCTCGAGGGCTTTGATGAGGGAATCAGATCTAGCTCTCACAGACCCACAGCAAAAAAAGATAAAATGTTCTCTAATATAAGCATTTTAATGGTGAGCCAGAGGGCATGTCTGAAGATAAAGATGCCGCACATTTCTAATCATGTTCTTGAGGACAAACAAGGCAAGACACGCAAGTCTGAAACCCCATAGCATGTATGACTGTCAGTCTGATGAACAGAGATTATAACTAAATTATGTTAAAGACACATTTCATCTAAAAATTCACAATGTCCTTCCAAACCTGTAGAGTTTCTTTCTTATGCCGAGCACAAAAGGATAATCTACTGGCTGCTTTTTTCTGGGCAATTATAATGCATGGGGACTAGAGCTTTCAAGCTTCCAAAAGGACTAAAAAGCAGCATTAAAGCAGTATAAAAGTCCACATGACTTGTGCTTTCCAAGTCTTCTGAAGCCATGTGAATGCTTTGTGTGAGTAATAGACTTTAAATGTAAAACCTTTTTTAAAAATTTTCTTCCAACTTCACCCTAGTTCTCCTTTTAAAAATTCATGAGAGAAGTATTGATGCCCAATTTGTGAAAGTTTCCCTTTGAATTTGATGATTCATGATTTTTTTTTTTGTGATGACTCAGACTCATCTGGTTTTAGAGGAGAATGAGATCAGTCAATAATGACTTCCTCCCACGAAGCTATCATCACATGACATTTTAGAAGAATATAGATGCATGGACCATTTTTATAATACTTTTATGGTGCTTTTGCATTCTTTTGAAAAAGAGCAGCCAGTACATTCTTCAAAATGCCTTCTTTTGTCTTCCACAGAAGAAAGAAATACAATATGAGAGTGAGTGCATGGCATATGTGACAGAATTTTCATTTTATGATTGAAATTCAATCCAAAGGAATATTTTGGGTCATTTCAAACACATCTCTGTGTACTGTGTCTGTAGCATACAGCCAATTATCACAGCTATTCTGAGTCTTTTTTTTATAAATTGAAGGGAAACACATTATGCTACATACAGCACTAATAGCAGCCTACAGTATAAGACCTATGGAAATTGAAGCCTATAATTTGGTGTGCTTCAAATAAATCTTTCAATATGCAACTGTCAAACCTTTTCAAAAGTAAACACTTAACAGTCTTGGCTACAAAAAACACAAAATGTTATAATTACCGACCCTTGTCACAACCAGCTCCAATATATTAATTATAGCTATGTGTAATATGTCAACTCTTGTTATGACCGGTTAAAAAAAATAAGGATACTGAGTTATTTTTTGGTATTTGTGCAAGGAATACCAGAAAGGTACCAAGAACATAAATATTGTAGGTGATATGTAAACCATTGTTTATTTGCAGCCGTGTGCGTTCAGCATTCTCTGCCAGAATTACATCAATATCTTATAACCAGAAGTTCATCGTCCTAGAGAGAATTGCTCTCTCAGGAGGACGATTCAGACAACTTTATAGCTCAATAAATATACATTTTTAATGCTAAATTATTCATGAAATTTAAAAATATACATGTAATAAAAAATATACAAGCTTCACATTAGTACGATTTGCCTGCTAAGCTTTCATTAAAAATGTATTTCATGGCATTTTTACACATGCAGAGTGAGTCAAAATTATTGTCTGTGGAAATCAACAGCATGTTACGAATAAATGAAAAAAAAAAAATCAATCAAGTCTTATAAACATCACTTTCTCATTCCAGGTGTTTACACGTTATGGGAAGTGTTACATGTTTAATGCTGCTGAAGAGGGGAAGACTCTGAGGACTACGATGAAAGGAGGCACAGGCAATGGCCTGGAGATCATGCTGGACATCCAGCAAGATGAATACCTACCTGTTTGGGGAGAAACAGGTACGCACACACACACACACACGCACACAGTCGACCCTAATCACACAATGTACACTTGAGCTTTCCCAGAGGTTTTCCTTGTTGCAGGAGAAACTCTGATTGTCTTACAGGTGTCTGATTAGGGCAAGGTTTTGTCAGCGCTTTCAGTGAGACGCCATCCCCAGGGACGCAGTGAATATTTGTGAGAGACACACACCTTGAAGAACAGCTGTGATGCTGTAATGGTGTAGACAAATCCAGTGGGATTCATTATCAAATAGAAGTTCTTGCATCCTGTTGAACTGATCTGATGCAGCTACACTTCTCTGTAGAGTGGTACACAAAAAAACTTCACTTTTTTGATTACCATTGTCACACACGTACATAGCTTCCCTTGTAGTGTGTACCATATTTCTAAGGAGATGAAAGCGTTTAGGCTTAAGAGAGCGGCATTGAGTATTCCCAGCAAAAGATTCATTACCATTTGAAAGGTTACAAGTTTAGCTGAGGCTGAATTTAAATTTATTCCAAGAAATATCGACATACTTTCCCAACAATGAACAAAAGGAATCAGAGCATGATGACTATACATTTCATCAGCTGTTTTGGGAGAGTGGCCTTTAAAGCAATGGCACGAATTGTACCTCAGCTTTATTACTGCTTCAGGGCTGATGCGTAAATCCTTTAGATTTACTTTTTGCTCACCTTCACATAACTGTGAAGGATATGGACAATTCTTCTAAAATTCCTGTGTACTGTAGATCCAGTATATGGCCCAAAGTCCATCTGTTGTCGGATCAGCCATTAGAGCAGTGCTGTTGGGCAAGTGCCTTTGAGGAGATTTTGTAAAGGTGAATACTGAGGTCTCATTCTCTTCCTTGCATTTAAATGTAATGCTGTGATGATGCAAGCAAGAACCAATGAGTTTTGTGCACATTTTCTTCTGCTCTTTCTTTTCTCTTCATATGGTGTCCATCGTTCTCACTGCTCTTACATAAACACATTCTGGCGTGTATCATTAAAGCACCAGATTTGAATTGTTCAGTGAATAATGACTCACACAAAGCTATCATATGGCTTCAGAAAACTCTGAATATTCCTCATTCTGAATCACTTTTATGATTCTTTTATGCAATTTTTGGAGCTTGAGAGCCACTATCCCCTGATCCCACATCCATCTCCTGTTGTGCTCCATGTTGAGTAAATGAATTTCATTTTTGGATGAACTTATCCTTTGATATTGCTCCAGCAAAGATGTTTTCATTTGTATTCATTTATTTGAGATTTGGATAAAATGATCAAAATGATCTTTGCTCAGAAAATAATAGAACACCATAGGCTTACTGACAGAAAACTTTAACTTTTCATTATTCAACAAAATCAAATTTAAAGGGTTTTTCTTTTTTTTTTTTTTGGTAACAAATATTAGTTGCTTATTAGCAAGCATAAAATATTAGACATTTAATAGTGTTTATTACGCACATATTAATACCTAATTCTACATGACCTTATTCTACATCCCTAATCTAAACTCAATAACTACCTTACTAACTATTAATAAGCTGCAAATTAAGAATTTATTAAGGGACAATTCATAGTTAATAGCTAACAAGTGTTAACTATTCTAAAGTGTTACCTTTATTTATTTATTTATTTATTTATTTTTAAATAAGGCTGTTTTAATTCTTCAACAGAAAAAGGCACATGAAGCTGAAAGACAAATGGAGCTGATGTTTTTCACAGTGGTTTTTAGTGAACTTTCACAACTAATAGAAACAGTAGATAGTGGTGAGTTTTTCAAGCTTCAAAGGGAGGTGTGACAATGAAAGAAATAATCTAGCACCGATTGGATAGACGAAAAGTCAGCGGATCACCTGCTGTATTGTTTACTTTCTTTGGAGTCTAAATTATCAAGACCAGAAAGTCATCTGTCTGCATCCACCGCTCTACCTCTGACACTCAAGCATTTTTGGAGGGCCATGGGGAAAGAGATGGAGAAATTGGAAATGGAAGAGGTGAAGAGGAAGTGTGTGCATGCATATGTAATATAATAAATGTGCTACGTCGTGCTGAAAAATCTTGGCACGGTGCACAAGGAAGATGACACGTCTGGAGCAGAGAAAGAGCCTGTGATAAACTTGCTATCATCTTTTTCAAATTTAAGACATTGAGAGAGATCCCTGAGCCTCACTGAATAGATGTGCAGCCAATCCGTCATTCTGTCTGCTGGTGTTCTCTGATGAATGCAGAGTGATGAAGAACTTATTCACTTTGAAAGAAGAAATGGGGAGATAAACAATATATTATGTAGAGCAAGATACGGTGTGCTTGAACGGGAATATTTATGTTTATTGTTTTTTTGGATGCTGTGGTGAAGCTCAGCAGAACTATAATTTCAGTTGAAAGATCACTACTTTACTTTTTTGTTTCAATGCATTTTGCATTCCTCTTTCTCATTTCACTTTTCTTTTATCTTCCTGTGTTTGCGTTATTCTCCTAAATTTGTTGCTTATACTAAAAAAAACTTACTCTCACTAGCTCTCTCCTTGTAATAGATAAAAATTAAAGTCAGCGTGAACCAGAAGTCTGCGACGAATTTCACTTTCATATTATGAAAAACTTCAGCGAGAAACAAAATATTGAATGAAGAAGATAGAGGGTGTGGCTTGTTTCTTCTACTGCAAATTGATTGGATGTAGTAAAGTAGGCAGTTGGAGGGATGTGGTTAATCATGTCATGCTCATGTCAAAGCCATCAAATAGATGTCATCAGAGAAGGCCTGTTGTTCCCTTTCAGTCGGTCACTCCGAGTCACGTCGGTGACCGACGAATAGGAATCTCGCTTCGAGATGGCAAAT
>JAUMHE010000044.1:10135119-10156128 GCA_032359235.1 Enteromius mattozi | reverse complement strand
ATGCTGAGTTGCATCCAAAGAACACCATACCTACTGTGAAGCATGGGGGTGGAAACATCATGCTTTGGGGCTGTTTTATATGATCTATTAATCTATCTATCTGTCTGTCTATTGTCTTGTTTCTTATTTCAATGACTCACGTCTCTCTTCTTTTGCAGCTTTATGGTGAAGATACATGCATGTCTCAACGATAACTGATTCTAATTCTAATTTGATTGAAATGTTTTTTATTTATATTTGCTGTCCCTTTAACATTTGTTACTCGATTACACGGTTGCTCTTTTATCGCGTACGTGCACCCTGCGAAGGCAACACATGTCTGTCTAGGTTGTCAAAAACAAATGATGAAATACCATTTTGACAGCATGTGATTATTCGTGTCCCTACCCAGTAAAGAAGAAACAGAGAAGCGAAGATGCAAGAAACTCAATTTCGTTTAACAAAAACAAATTAATTTTTACCGTCCTTATAAACAGAGATACAGATAAACAAACATCAAGAAGAACAAAAGAGCTGTCTTTGAGCTCGGAGATAATGCATGAACTCAAGTGCTGGGGTTCTGCTCTGCCGTTTACTTCTAAGAAAAACAAGCTAACAGCATTAATCAGCTTAATATGATGACACCATTTTTTAATTTTTTTATTGTCCATAGATGGCACAAAATCTTACTTTGACACGTTTATTAAATGGCTATGCAGTTCCTTTCATCTGAATATCAAAATTTGTAAGATTTAATTAGATAACATGCACTGCTTGGGTGGTTTACGAGGACATACATTTGAACAATGATAATGGTTATGACATAAAACACATTACAATGTGAAGGTGGTTTATGAGCACACTGAACTGTGTCCCCATAATTCTAAAGACTTGAAAAACATACTAAATTAGGATTTTTGTCAAATCTATAAATACTAAACTTTTCTGTTGGGGGGAGGTTTAGGTGTAGGGTGCTAGAAAATGCAGTTTGTATGGTACAAAAACCAAAACATTTTGTGTTTCTGGAAAATAGTAATTTTTATTAGTGCTTATAAAGCATATGTTCTGCATGACCATGTTCTATATCCCTACACAATACCTAAACTTAACAACAACCTTACTAACTATTAACAAGCAGCTAGTTGGACCTTAAAATTAATTGTGCCCATTTAATTTGTCTTGTTTCAAACTTCTTATGATGTCATTGACACTGTCAGGTTTTAGCTGTATGTTGGACCCCTGAGACCCTTCCATCACAAAATTAATCAGAAATTTTGATTGTGTGATTTCACATGTTATTTCCCCACCCAAATACTAGGACATGCTTTGTAAATCACAGGCAGTAGTTATGTTGAGGGTGAATCATATGTAATCACTGTCGCCCTTGTTTATGCCTCTGCGAGGCTGCTGGCTAATTGAAAGGCGTATACCCTGATAAGGGTGCTGCACAGTAAACACAATAAGGCCTGGGGAAATCGATGCCATTTCAAACGGTTGACCAACAGCTCTGCTGATGAACGTGGTATTGGCATCAGCCATTTGGATTTGCAATGCCTCTTTTCTCCCCGCTGACAAATAATAATCTCAGCATGAGGCAATTCAAGCAATTCTCACAGGCTTCTCTGAACCTGTCCTCCCTTAGGAGCCTTTGGAGCCTATCATGCCAAGATAAATATAAAAAGCTTCAAACAGTTAAAATTATCACCCTGAACTGGTTGTGACCTAGCTTATGATCTAGCTTATTGACTACTCACCAAATAATAAATTGGGTGTATAGTGGTTTAAGGTTAAATTTTTGGTCGCACTTTATTTTAAAGGTCCAATGCTTGAAATGAAATGAATGTGATTGGTCATGCAAGCAGTTCTGCCTGGCAACAAGAAAATGAATGCATTAATTGGTAGATAATTACAAAGTTCTTGTTGAGTCTTAACAGAGCTTTAGATGTTAATGTTTACTGAAAAGTAAAAGTTTATGTCACCATGACACTTTAGTTGGGCTCTTGTCATTGAATAACACATAAGTGTTCGTTTTTCAATCCCTTCATCTTTCTAAAGCATATTCTTTAAAGCAACAAATGCTGGTCTGCTAAATGCTAAATGCAAATCTCATAAGATGATATTTGTTGAATACTGTTGATGATACAGTCATCATGTAATGTTTTTACTCACCAAACACATTAAGAGATTCCCTGATTCCCTTAGTTAGCACGCATGAAATGAACAAGTTTTATTACTTAAGTACAGTATGTGAACAACAAATCAAGTGAACATAAAAATGTGGAGTGTACAAGAGCACTAGTACTGGTTAGGATTAGGGATGTAGAATATGGTCATGCCGAATAGATGCTTATAAGTACTGATAAACCGTAAATAAGTTACTTCTAGGCATACTAATAAGCAACTATAGTTAATAGTGAGTGTTGCCATGAGCCACAACATAGTTTTTATTAGTCAAATCAGCCCAGCTTTGGCAAAATTGTGAGCAAAGTAGTCATTTTTCCTTTATATTTGTAAACCTGGTCAACTTAAAAGTTCAACAGACTTGAATCTGATGCATAATGGTGAAATTTTCTCATGACTTGTCCCTCAGTTCCCGATCACATGCATTCCTACTGACCAACAGAATTTCGACTAAACTAAGGTAAATTGGCAGAAGAGTAATAGGGCAAAAAGGTCCAGCTCACAATTCGCTTTTAAACCAAGCACATTTGTGTTTTTATCACTGGACAACTTTGTGTTGAGAAATGTTTCATCCTCACATGACTGGATTTCGCCAAACAGCAGTACAAATGTCTGGCCCTTAAGTGCCAGTAACTGTCAGGAGATTGTTTGCTTTTTCACGCTGGGGTACAAGTTGGTTTGATTTTATCTGGTAGCCTGATCGACTGCATACAGGTGCTGTCAACAGAGTTTAAATTGTATTTACCCTGACAAACCTTTTCAAACGGACAGAGAAACTCTCATCCTTTGATATGCTTGTTACTATATTTCAATAGCAATGGTGCGTGATTGAACATACCAGCCAGAGGCTCTGTCATGTTGTCAGTCTGTCTGGAACATTTAAACCATAAATCTGTGATTTATTCATTATCATTCTTTAGGAATGTGATGACATAAAGTCAATCTGTAGAACAAAATATGGTGTTTGTATAAGCCCCCTTAGGCTAAGCAACAGGTATATGCAGGCAGAAGATGTTCTGCAGGAGGTAATTTATCTAAATCCTTTAAAGATGACACAAAGCTTTTATTTTCCTGCTCATCTATTGCACAGAATACTAATTTCAGCTAAGAGTGTTCGCCAATCAACCTCTAACTATTCAGCACACACTTCCAGTGTGATATGTGAAATATAGCCTATAAGTAATTTATAAGAAAATAGTTGTGGCTAGAAGGTGTTATTTGTGTAGGAGTAGCAAATGCAGGGTGTTTTTCAGCATTGTTGAAGTCTTATTAGCTTCAGCATGATTACTGTTCAATCAATCAAAGTCCTCAGGAAATCAAACATAATAATGATTGCTTCTATTTTTGCTCCATGTGACTTCCAGATGAATGGGAATTAAAGACACTAAATTGTCCGTAGGTCAGTAGGATTGGCCGTGTTTCCCTGTCTATAACCAAAGATGCTAGGATATGCTTCAGATCCAACCTACATGGACTGATGTTCGTCAGTTTTTAGTAATAAGAACTCTAATGATCTTCCTGTGTTTTGCAAAGCATTGCATGTGGACATAACACTCCACTATAATTCAACTGGCATAAGTGATCTGATGGTTTATTTATTAAAAGAATAATCATGCATACTTTTTCATAAATTTTCGTTTTGATGAGCCAAACAGAATTCATGCCAAACACTAAGTTTGTTTTTGAAATCAAGTTATCCTCAGCCTCTTCATAGGTCACTTTGCATATTTATTTTTTGCAGATATTCTGTTGGCTTTGAGTTAGAAAATGAGGTAATTCTGCAAAAACTAACTGCAAGTAACTGCAAAAAAAGTTTGTTGTCAAGCAAAGAACTGTACAAAAATTGCACCTTTAGGGGTACAACAGCTTGTCAGTGGGGCAGTATCCTCAAAGACACATTTGTTGTGCCTGTAGATCATGTTAAGGTACTAATGTACCCTTTAGGCTACAGTGACAAGCTGTCATACCCCTAAAGGTACTAATTTTGCACTTTTTTTTCTGACAGTACAGTATACTCATTAAGTTTTAACAAGTTATAATGCCAGCAGTGCTATTTTCATAAACAGACATCACGGCATGTCTGACATAACAGGCAGATAATCAAGCCTCAGGATGCTTGTGGAACATTTTAAATGGCTGCTATAATGAAAATCCTTACACAACCCCAGAGTTTGGAGTCTGAACAGCAAAGCAAACTGCACAGGCTGATACTCCAGAGTGCACAAAAAGATAATCCAATTACAAATCAAAAAGGTTTTTTTTTTTTTGCAATTCCGAGTATATATCGCTTTATTCTGATTCTCATATCACATCTCTATGTCACAATTTGGACATTTCTTGCCATTCTGAATTTTTATCTTACAATTCATACTTTTTTTGTTTTGACTTTGTCTTAGATTTTTGACTTTCTTCTTGCATTCTGAGTGAAAACGTGGGCCATGATAACGATGAACGGGCTACCATTTGGTAAAAGTTATTGATGTTGGCCTTCAGCAGCGTTATTAGCAATCCCCCTAATGACACTTAACACAATGCAGAGTAAATCACCATGCTGTCAGACGCATGCCACACAAAAGACTCAGATTAATGAATAAACCTGTAAATGAGAATATTGTTTCCTCCAAGAGATGAATCTCTATTTTATATTTTCAGTATAGTAATATTTTGCAGAGGTTAATCACACTGTATGTGTGTTGTCTGCTTCAGCTTCATTTGTCAGCTTCTTCAAAATATGTTGTGTTTATGATGTTATGATTCTGTGCCAGTAATAGAAATCCACGCCTCTGCCAAGACTTCCATACTAATGAGATCAATTGCCACCCATTTTAATTGTTTTTTCTTCTTCTTCCCATCTGTCTTATAGGGCAAGCAAAATGTTCCAGAACTTAATTGCTCGAGAGGGAGAACGAGACTGAGACGGGATTACTTCAAAGGATCTTTCTGCCACCAAACAAATACCAGTTCTTCCCACACAATCAAACAAATGTCAATTAGCAAGCATCACATCCCCTCCCTCTCAGCCCAATTAGGAGGATGGAAGTCTATCACACAAATATGCCACTGCTCAGAGACCTGTGAAATAAAGCTGGTGGAAGATAGCCGAGTCCAGGCCTTCTGTCCATTTTCCAATTAAAGACCATGATCTACTAATGAATAAGCAAGTCTGACACTAAGAAGTCTCAGCCAGTGGGTTGTTTGAATGGACGCTTGACTTTCATTGGTGGATTAAAGGACTCCACTGAGGGAATGTGTTGTTTAGCTGATTTCTTCAGCTTTTCACGACTTCCAGATTGAATTTGGCAGAGTTAGGACCTCGTCTGATTGATGTGTTTACCTTTTTGCTCGCATATTAGGAGAAATAATTCATCCAAGTGTTGGAGATACATCAGATTTGACAAATCTAACATTGTTTATTGCAGTTCTGTTTTAGGACAGCAGCTGTCAAACTGTCATAAATGCAATCTAACATGAAACAGAAAAAAACAATAGCCTGTAGAGCTTGGAAATGGGATAACACAGTCTCTGGTTTGATTGCCCGCAGCAAAGAATATATTCATAATGTTAATGTGCAATAGAGTGGCAGACAGAATAATCTTTAAAAAATTTTTAAAAAAAACCCTGCAGTACTGCTTACTGTCATTTTAATCTGAACCCAAGTATAAAAAGAAGTAGTGTTTGTCAAAATACTCACATTTGGGCGCATTCAAGACAGGCAACTTTTTGATAGGTTTTGATTTTTACTTGCAATCAGTACATGACATACAATTACGAATTTACACCAAAGAATTGCAGCTTACAGCAAAGGAGACAGATTTCAGCTCAAACCCAAGGTGAGGTAGGATCAAGAGGATTTGTATGATATGTTGGGAATGGTAGAAAGTTTTTAGAGAGATGTGAAAGTTAAAAGGCAAAAGATGCTCATGATGCAGATTTAACAAATATTCACTCTGAACTGTCGCATAGACCTTTACAATCAAAAACATAAGGGACGTTATTGTCTCAACACTGTCTCAGTTCATTGCACCCAACAAAGCTAAACTCCCGGAAGCTTAGTTACATATTTACATAGATATTGTGAAGCTCAAGTGCTTTTGCATGGTATTTTGCAACCCTTCGAATGAAGAGCCTCTTTGAGAGGAAAAGCTTGGTGCATTGAGACAGTCGTTGGCACAGCAGGGGTTTAATATTTTCCTGTGAAAACGTTGATCAATCGTGCTCTTCAAGACGAACTTGATTTCTGTGATTAAATTACACATCAAAGTCCGACAGGCAACACTTGATGAAATTAAAGCTTCAAATAATCTCAAATTCAAGTCGTTACTGTTGCTAAACGAGTCTCTGCATGGGTGTGCGTGGGAACAGCTTGATGTGCATTGTTGAAAAATTTACCGTCCAACCTGCAGATTTCCCACTTGCTCTGGCCAGATGTGCAATTCAGGAAGAACAATGCTGTTGCTATGGTAACCACTTTCCACAGCCTTTTAATACCAAAGGTCAGTGCCTTTTTTGATAATATAATCTGACGCTGGAAGTATTGCTTTAGTGAACAGTCTACTGAAACTCTTTAAATAACCTGAAAGGAAGCCACAAAGTATCAAAAACATTATGAAATTACAAGCCAAATAATAAATAGCTAATGTCTTTCAAAAATAAATTAGATCATTCATGCCAAAATAAGTGCTTATGTGCCAGCATGTCTCAGCCTGAAAACTAACTCTGTAATAAGACAGACACCCTTCAAGTGTCTTATTTAAGTCTCGTCTTAAAGATGGAGGACCGCTCGAAGAAGCCAAGCAGTCCAACCGGAAGAAAAGAAGCCAGCGGTGGAAATGTAGTTCAGCGGTCTGAAATGAAGCTGAGGTCCTAGGCTCTGACCCAGCTCACAGGAACCCAGAATGTCTCTCGCTCCAGTCTCTCTAAGATGCTACGTAGTTCTACGCAGGCACTGGCAGTGTCCTCTTTAATCAGGACTCGATCCACTAGGTGACCATACTGTTGATCTATCTGCTGTGCCGATAGACGCATTTCCTGCAGGTCCTCCTCCTGAAAGATGAGGAGATGAGAGAGTGTAGGGCATGAATATTTATAGTGAGAATGAAATGAAAGAGTTGTCAGTAGATGTGCGCAAAAATACATAGCAATCAAGTTAGTGACACTGTGTCTGTACATTCTGTGATTCTCCCATAAATCTTGCAAGTGAGACAAACCTTAAGATGATTTTTAAATCCAGACACTCTCCACAATTTTATTCCAATTATTATGAAATGACACAATTTAAAGGCTGATTTTTTGAGAGGCTGGAAGAATCGTCGTTGATCAGTGCCACAGGGTTTCTTGAGATTTGAGTGATGTAAACCTGTGATCAGACTCACTGTTATTCGCCCATGTTCACCTCCTCCTGGAGAAGTGGCAGCACTGCGGCGTCTGCGACTCTCTGGGATTCGTGGCTTTACGAAAATCACATAAGGCTTAAATTCGGCTGTCCGTAGGGCCTTCAGAGCCTGTAGCGGGACAAACAACAGAACCAGTAATGTGGAGAGGTAAATGACACTGACTACGCTGAGGTAATTAAGAAATAAATATTCTGTAACAATTTAGAAAAGAGGACATTTATTCGCTATTAACTAGTACTTTTCCCTAATTTTAAATTCCTAATTTACTGCTTATTAATAGTATGTAAGGTAGTTGTTAAGTTTAGGTATTAAGGATTAGAGATATAGAATAAGGCATTAATATGTGCTTAATTACTATAATAAATGGCTAATAATCAAGTAATATGCATGCTAATAAGCAACTAGTTTAGAGAACTTAAAATAAAGGGTAATGCTTTATTTCTATTGTCCACTTTAGATATTCTACTAACAATAAGTAACCTTGCAACTACATGTCAACTAACAGGCATTAGAGTATTAGTAGACTGACTACTTAATATTGTCTATCATTTTATTTTGACGGTCCACAACATACTGACTATAAGAAACTTACCGTAACAATCTATTCTGACAGTTATTTGTTATTTGTATTTGCACATTAATTAAAATTAGTTGACATGTAGTTACAAAGCTACTTATAGTTAGTAGAATGTCTGGACTATCAAAATAAAGCATTACCAAATATTTTTATTCAGCAAGAATGCATTAAATGATCACAAATCATGACATTTAGTTGCAAAGAATACAAACGATCAAAAATCATTTACAAAAGTCACTTACAATGTAAAAATTTATATTTTAAATAAATGCTGTTGTTCTATTTATAATTGCTTTCTATTCTATTATTTCTTTCTATTCTATTTTGTTTCTATTCATCAACGAATCCTGAAAAAATAAGAATCCACTTTCACAAAAATATTAAGATGAAATTTCCAGTGATGATAAGAAATGCTTCTTGATCTGTTGTTCTAACTCTTTCATAACCTTTTCTTAATAATGAGGTTTGACATTAAAACATAATCTATAGGGATTCAAAATATTATTTCTCTTAACTAGTTTAACCCAGTTGCAGTGAACTTTACAACTCCACCTACAGAATCACATTATAAATAAACAATGATTTCTGTATGCCCTGAGAAACTTTAAGTTCAGTTTAACCCAGTGGCAGTAAAATCTCACATTAAAAATGTATGAGAGCAAGTGTTAGGTAAATTGCTTCCCATGATCATAAGAAGGATTCTTGCCATCGGGGGTGAAGTACTGCATGTTGTCTTGCACAACTGATATTCTTGTTGCAATAGACAAATAGCTCCACCTGAAGGTAAAACTTGTCAGTACATATCAGCATTGGAGAACGACTTCCTTTTGGCTATGTATTGTAAGTGATGCATGAACATTGCAAATAAGACCAAAACAGAATGTTTGCTGTGTTCATGTAAATTATAAATGACAGTGTTTACAGTAATTGTTGAATCAACACCCAAGGCAAAATCTGCTGTAATTTACCTCAGGCTGTACGTCTACCAGACACATCTTGTTCTTGGCTTGAACAGAGCGGATGGCCTCTATACTGGTCCCATACAGATTCTCTTTATACTCTCCGTACTCTATAAATCTACAGACAACAGTTCAAGTCAGGGTGTGACAATAGGACAATATGTTAGATGGATAAAACTTGTGTAGTAGAAGAGAAACAGCACAAGAGGAACACATCACAGTAGGACTCACTTGTTAGTCTGTGCATCTGCATCAAACGCCTGCTTAGTCACAAAGTGATATTCTACTCCCTCCTTCTCATGGCTCTTTTTGGGCCGTGTGGTATCTGTGATGAAGATCAGAGAGCCAAAAATGTCATATAGCTTAAAGGGATGGTGATTTATCCACCCTTGTGTACTTAGTAACCAACAGTATGCAACTTTCTTGGTGTGAATCACAAAAAGAATATCTCCAAAGACTGTTTTCCTTGCGAGTATAATTGTGACTGAAGCGTTCAAGGTTCAAAACTTATGTAAAAGAATCATAAAGACATAATCAAAGTGGTTCATATGAGCCCTTTTTTTAATTCTTTTTGAAGCCTGACAGTTACAGTCCAACTTCACTTTCATTATATTAAAAATGATCAAATGTATACATCAGAAATTCATATTTTGTGTCATATGTGTTGGGAGGAATATGACCATTTTTGGTGACTTTAAAGTTCACAGACCATTTCTGAAATCTGAAACACTTGGAAAGTTTCAGTGGTTATAGTTTGAACTGTGTGTGTGTGTGTGTGTGTAATTCTGCTTGTGTATTTATCAGAAAGCTCCTTTTATCTTGCTTAGGAAATGAGGCAAGACCTACGGGGCACAGCCACAGCGTAGCGATGGGGGTTTTCTGCTATTACTTTTTGCTTCAGCTCATTGATACGTGCTCCCAGAGAACCTGTGTGAAGATAGGCAGAAAGTTAAAATATATTATATTGTATTATATTGCATATATAGTAGCTTATTTACTTAAAATGCAGTGCACAAGAAAAGGTCAGATCTCAGATATATTCTGAAGCTGAACCATTATTGCCACTAGATGTCAGTGTATCTCCATAATATGGGATACAACAAACTGGGTTAAAAAAAACATCAGTTATAAGTTATTTAAAGAAGATATTATGCATTTCTAGCTTTATATGTTTTAAGCTCTTTAATGATAATACCAGATTTGGTAATTAGGAACTTGTTTAGCAAGAATTATTTTCAGGCACATATTTCCTGGAAATAACAATTATGATGAAATTGTGGTCATAAACCGGTTAGTTTCATTGTTCTAGCTGCCAGGTGTTGCAAGCCTTATTTATAATTATGACTAAGACACAATGTCATTGAATTGTTGTTCATCTGTACTTTCTAATATTGCGAGGAATTAAACAACCACTGTGCCTTCAATTTATATATTTACACTATATTTCAGCTCATCAGTGAGCTGTTTATTGCAACAAAATTAAACTGCACAATTTACACAATATAAAAAAACACTGAACGGTAGATGCAATTATGGTTTATACAGTATATATACAGTCTCTTACCAATGAGAACTACTAATCGGGGTCTCTCATTGGGCTTCTGCTGGTAGCGTGTTACTTCCTCATAGGTCAGGAATTCTGTGTCGTTCTGGTCAGACACACTGGCCTCTCCTGAAGATGCACGACGGTCCTTCCGACTTAGACGGAAACTTCTTCTTAAACCGGCTGAGACAAAGTCAAGAAAGCAGGTCACAAATCAAAATTCATTATTTATTACATGACAAGAAAAACAAAAACAAGATGAATTATTTTATGTATGTTTACTACCATTCAAAGGTTTTAAGTCAGTAATGATTTTAAAGGAAGACTCTTAATCTTAAACAAGGTTGCATTTATTTGAATAAAAATACAGTAAACAGAAATTATTACAATTCAAAATACCTATTTTCAATTTTCAGCATCTTTGCTGAATAAAGTATTTTCTTATAAAAAATAAAAAATAAATTAGTTGACCATAAAATTTGAATTTATTAAATTTATTTCAAAAGTTGTTCTTGTTAAATGTTATTTATTCTCTCATACAGTGCATACAGGTATGATAGAATAATGTGAAAGACAAAAATGCAACCATAATTCAAATTAAGTGTTGAAATTCTGTAGACAACTTTTACACAAGCATTTTTATTTGTATAGTAACAATAAAGACAACGCCATAACTTAACCAGTAACCCTGTAACTTCTGCACCTTAACTAGTTTCAACTTCAGTGCAACTCCTGTAGCATAACTCTAATGTTCACCTCTATCAGTACTGTTATGAGAAATTATGTAAAGTGTGTTATTTTTTAAGGACATGGAGGTTAATGGTGGACTGTACCTGAGTAAAACTCCCAGGAAAACACCTGGCCACAGGAGGGAGCCACTGCATTACACTTCGAAGAGACTACAATGCGCATTAGACCACCTCACACTTGTGCAGAAGCCACACTCTGCCCTTAACTACTGACCCAAAATCAGCTTTGCAGTTCATACATGCACTTCTGAGGTCATTCAGAAATAAATTAAATAAAATCCTGTATCAGCATTATCCTAAAAGTCGTCATGCATGGAATCTGCACACTTTATAACAGAACCTGCAGCATGCAAAGAATTTAAATATTTATAAGTATAGTCAAATGTTTTAAATGGAAAAGAAAGAGGAGGACACAAGAACAAATTATCCAAAATATTTAGTAAGTTGCAAACAGGGGATATGCCAAATATGTTTTAGATTACAGATATTTGAGATATTCGAAATTTACATATCATTTACAGATTCCATGCTTTCTTCTAGACTTCTAGACATTCTCACCGTCATCTTTGACACTTACTATCAAATAATTAAAATGATTCTCGGTCAGTGGCTAAGGCTGAGAGTTGACTCTGTGAGTGAGTGCACAGCCAATCGTGCAGGGTGGAATGTGCAGAGTGTCCAATAGAAGGGCAGCAGCCTGACAGTGGCTTGGGGTGAGGGGGTTTAGGGATGGAGGACTAAATAAAGCAGAAGGCAGCAAAGGAAAACATTCACACAGAGACTGGGTAAAGGGAAGAGCTACCTGCCAGAGGGGAGGAAGGCAGGGTAAAATATTTTTACGTTGATCCAACATGAACTGAGATTTGGTCAAATTTGAACAAGAGGAAAAGTCTCACAAGGACTCACACTGTGTATTTGCATTTACATGCCGTCCTCATTCTTGGACTGCTCAAATGTGTGGAGTTAGTGAGATATATATGTATATATATATATATATATATATATATGTTTTTTTTTGTTTTTCGAAAGAAGTGTCTTATGCCCAACAAGGCTACATTATTATCATTAATATTATAATTATTATTATGTATTGTGAAATATTATTATCATTAAAAATAATTGTTTTCTATTTGAAAACATTTTATAATGTAACTTATTCATGTGATGTTAAAGCTGAATTTTCAGCATCATGACATTACATTAAACAGTCACATGACCTTTCAGAAATGACTCTAACATGCTGATTTGCCGCTCAAAAAACACTTTTCATTATAATTATCAATGCTTAATAAACTTTTGCTGCTTAATATTTACATTTTTTTACTATATTATAATACACATTATTTCATTATGATTATTTGATGCATAGAAAGGTATAAAAGCATTTATTAAAAATTTGGAAAAATATGCTGCCAATTTAAAGCATTATTTTTTAATAAAAGTATAAATTTACTTTAAAAAAATATTGCTGACCCCAAACCCTTGAATGGAAGTGCATATCCTGTTACATATGTGTCTATTAATTATATATACTTCTAATAAAACGTTGATTTCCATGGGGAGAAATAGTAAACTTACAATAGTAATTTTGTCAAGCAAACAGCAAGAGAACAGGGCGCAATCTATAATAAGCCTAATGTAGATTTAAAAAAGGGCATAATTGCAGTAATTTAAATAATCACAGCACATGCTATTCCAGTGTAATTATAACTTGGGAAAAAAAAAATTGGTGAACAAAAAAGTTTCTGTCCTGAAAATTTCCCTCAGTGTTTCAAATATCATAGCAATACTTATGCACGCCACCCACAGAAAGCCACAGTATTTAATCTTGGCCAAAACTCATCTTCACGGATCATAAGAAAGAGACTTCTAGCGTCAGAGATGAAAAGCTGTCAGCTTGTTGGTCGTCCCCGCTGACACAGATTTCTGCAGCTGCTACACATTGTGAAAATAGCATAATGGCCTGTGAATTAAATATCTAACACTATATGAACTGAACATCACTTCCTTTTCTTCACTCTTTTAACAGCTCCTCAAATTAGCACCCATTAACGAATGAGACTTGAAACATGCCAGACATGTTGCTAACAGTTTTAACTCAGAGGCACGACGAACCCTGTCTCTCTTCTTATCATCAGAGTCTGTGAGTGGTGCAGAGCATGATTTTGCCTAGAGCAATGAATGTTTTATTTGTAAGTTGGCGCATTGATGTCCTCAGCCCCTTTAAATCCACTCCAATATCTCTCCATCATGTGTGGACATAACACACAGCTATATTTGAGCACCAATTTACATCAAGTGTAAAACAGTAATTATGGACTATTAGAAAACAACAAAAAACAAAATGCTACACTGATAAAAATAATTTATGAAATATATTATTTTTTTTTTATATTATTATAAAAAAATAATTATATTGTTATTTAATTAATTATATTATTTATATAATTATAATTACTATTTTTTCCTTCCAGGATGCATGAATAATACAAAGTTCAACAGAACAGCATTTATTTCAAATAGAAATCTTTTTTTAACATTATAAATGTCACTTTTGATTTATTTAATGCATTCTCGGAGCTGGAGCGAAGTGATTACTGAGGGGAAATTGCTGTCGTTTTGCTCCACTCACATACTCTTTCTATTACTATACTAAATCAAAGGTGTAAACAAAAATAGCAACCAGGTTCCGCTTTCTCCTCCAAAGGCATCAATGCACCACAGCAAATTGGTTTTCTCACAGTGAAAGATTCTGACTGACCTAAAATTCCCTTCACGCTGCCAAATAACTCCCCAATCCGGCCTCCCCTCATCAAGGGCTCGGCCAGTGGCTCTTGGCACAGAGGCAGGCAGCAATAGAAGCTCACTCAGGCAGAAGGTTAGTACGTTTTAGAGTTAGCAGGCGCTGGGTACAGGAGTGGGCATGCAGGTTCTCACCTATGTACTGTCCATTGAAATAGCCCTCACAGTCACAGTCTTCTGTAGGGAGGCAAGCAGGGAGAGAGGGAGTGAGCAGAGGAGACCAGGAGAGAGGAAGGAGGGCTGCAGAACTACAGTTACACAGGCAGGTTTAACAGGACGGGCGGCAGGTATTTCAGCAGTCTGTGGCAGCTGTGGCCAGCAGAGGGGTTTGTTATTTGCCAGGAAGAAAATGATGGTGTGAGAGTGTGTAAATGTTAGGATTCGCTTGTGTGGTTGAGCGGACACAATGAGCGTTATAACCTACAGTAAATTGAAAAGAGGCCCTTAGATTGAAAAAGACAATGAGAAAAGATTAAAAACAAAGAAATTGAATATAACATCACCTGAGAGGCTGAGAGCTATAGACATTATGTGGAAGAAAATTGGGAATATTTGCATGTGGTGTGCTCAATAATTTTGTGTTTATGTGGTACTGGACAAAATGCCAGTTGTACTGGAATTAAACTGACACCTAATGTAGTATAATGCAAAAGCAAGAGGTGTCAATTACTGATGCCACTGTAAAATGTGTTGATCTCAACAGGAAACAGTTTGGGGCCAGTAAGATTTTATTTAGTTTTATTGTTATTTACTTTTATTCAGTAAGGATGCATTCAATTGATCAAAAGTAACAGTGAAGACAATATAAAAATACAATATATAATATACAATATTAAAAAAGATTCAAATGCTGTTAAACGTTCTACTTAGCAGTCCAAAAAAATAATGTACCAAGGTTTTCTTAAAAATATTGAACTTTGCAGCCTTTTTTAACATTGATAATAATATTAAATGTTTCTTGAGCAGCAAATCAGCTGATTAATGATTTCAAAAGGATTATGTGACATTGAAGACTGCTTTAGTGTCAGAGAAGACAATAATTAATTACTGCTGAAAATTCAGCTTTGCGTCACAGGAATAAATTACATTATGAATTTTAAAATATATTTTCAAATAGAAAATATTTCAAATGTTAATAATAAGTCACATTGTATTTATTTCATTTTATTACTGTTTTTTTTTTTTTAATTTAAAAAAGTGCAGCCTTGGTGAGCATAAGAGACTTTTTTATAACATGAAGAAATCTTACTGACCCCAAAATTTTAAACAGTAGTGAATATTTTGATCATTTTATTAGGCTTCTGGTGTAAGTGGAGTCTTTGTCTCATGTTAGTGTATGTTATTAGAATTAGTACAGTACTACTGAGTTCACCTTTTAAGAGAATAATAGGAGAAAGAGGTGAAGTGATGTTTGAGATCTCAGGTCATTAGTTGGCAATGTAGTAAGGAGGGACTTGATAAGGGAAAAGATGGAAAATGGAACAATGGGAAAAAAAATCTGCTGTAATTTGTTATTGCTACCACAGGTTGGTTTTGATATACAGTACATGGTACTTTCTATTAATAGGGTACAAAAATAGGACCTAAAACGCACCTCTAAGGTGAGATGGGCCAAAACCAACATTACAGATTTCAGATATTTTAATGTGTATTAAACTAGCAATCTGTCAAGCTGGGTTCATTTTATATGGGATGATAGATTTCGTGGGATTTGATCCTATAATATTTAAAACAACAAAACAAACAAAAGTAATGGACCATCAAAGTGTATCTTATTACTGGAAAGTGTCATACACTGAAGCCTCTGTCTCATTGAATGTGTGTGTGTGTGTGTGTGTGTGTGTTTATAGTAGAACAGCAGTTGTCTCTTTCCAAGAATTAACATAGATTAGGTGACACACTGGCCTAATTTCCTAATCACCGTGGAACCAACATGTGTGTTGTATGTATTTGAGTGTGAATGTGTGAACTCAGACCTAGAACACCCACCTTTATCACATCCCTGGTCATCTGGTGTCAGCAGTAATTGAAAAAGGAAAATATATCATGACAAAAAAAGCCAAAACTGTACACTTCACTTGCATTGAATGGGAAAAACTGCTAAACTGGCCCTGGGTGTATTTATTAAATAGAGAGCTTCATAAATTCCATCATTCCCACATCATGCAGTTCAAAGTGTGCCCAGCAGTGAAGACCCACACACAGATGGAGTAATCAAGGAAGGAGCAGAAGAGGAGGGGATATAAATTAATGGACATAATGAGAGTCTCTGTGTGTGTGTGTGTGTAAGAGAGAGAGAGAAAGAGAGAAAGAAAGAGTGAGAAGGCTGTATGTTATTGCATGTTGCTGAACTGTAGATGTGTTTGTTCTCTAATCAGCTTTAGATTAGTGAACATGAAGCGCTTGGTTGGAGCCCAATAATCACCTGGCAACTTCACAGAAGCACACACATCAGCAAATTATGCCTTCTGTTAGTCAACACTGATTAATAACTGAAGGGGTTTTCCGTAAAGAAGGAAGAAATACTGAAATACTCACAGACAGCTTTTTTTGGAGACTTGGAGCTTTGAAGGGAGCCCATTTTTATTCTGTAGGCTAACCGCCTGAGGGGAAAAACCATATGGGGAGAACTTCAAACAGTGCGAAAACCTCAAATCCCTCGACAATAATTTTTTGTACTAGTTTGACTTGATATTCCTGTCTCTGGAGCCATCAGATATACTACTGAGCAAGATCAAACAAATTCGACAGTGAGAAAGAAATACTCCCGTTCTTAGTATTTCCAGCTAAGATGCGCCCTGCTGAGATAAAGAGGGCAAAAAAGGCAGACTGGCTCGTCTATATCTAAAAAAAACCTACAGGGACAATGATTTACAATTAATTTTATTGATTTAGCTTAAAGAAAAGCACAGCTTTGAGAGACTGTGTGCAATTTGTATGCAATTTGCAGCTACTGTACTTGCCTTGCCTTACTAACAATGCTAACAATCATGCAGCTGCCACAATGTTCATATAAACCTGATTCACAAAACATTTAATCGCGCTGTTATGTACAAACATAAAACTGTCTTTTCTAACACACTGAAGCTAATTAATGTAGTCTACTGATACTGCAGACAATAGTTTTTAAGGAACCCAAGTTTTCTTGTGTTAAAAAAAATCCTAGCAGGGTTGGAAAATAATGTGCTAAAGTGTGCTTTATTGCACTGAATGTGCACTTCAAAACATAAAAATATATTTATAAAAATATACTATAAAAAAAAACGTACTTGCAGATAATATTAATGACATTAATGACCAAAAAATATTTTTTAAAGGTGTACCTTCTAATAATGTCATGTTCTTCACATTTTAAATCATCCTGTTTAAATAATCACCATTAACAAAGAATTTTGAATCAATAAACTCTTAATTTTGATATGTTGACTAACGTAAAGTACAGTACTTGATTATGATTTTAATCCAGTAGTGTTTTATCCAATATTACATTTAAAGTTTATATTTTTTAAATGTACTTAACTCCACCTCCATCATTACAAATGTGTAAATGTATCATTAAAAATAGATTTAAATACTTGACATGCAAGTTTTAATAGAAATGACTGTTAGATCACAGCACAGACAATATGCTCACCAGCAAAAGCAAAAAGCAGATTGATTGATTGATTAATATATGTTTTGTCCCACCTCTCCTGAAACTGTTTGGATGGGACGAGTCCTGCACGCAGGTTGCAGTCTCCGACTTTCTTGGCCTGCCACCACGTCTGATCATCCTTACTGACCACCTGCAGGATGTCTCCACGTTTAAAGGGAAGCCCTGCCTCCTGACATGGCGTGGCTTTGTCCTCCAGCGGAGTGTAATCATACAGGGCTCGCATATAGACCTGAAGAAAACACACGGTATGAACGGGATGCAAATCCACTGAGAACTGGAGAGAAGCTACGCTGATTACTGATAAATCACCATGTTTTATGCCATTTTATAGTCAATTACCTTGCTCTCTTTCAGCTTGTCCTCCTCTCTGATTGCTGGGATGATCTTCAGTGTGATAGAGCCTTGTGACTGAGACTTAAAACAAAAAAGAAAAAAAAAACAGTTAAATTATTTCCATTATTCTGACAATAAAATTATAATAATTAATTAAGAGATATACAGATTATATGGACTGAGATATTTTTTAGCACATTAAACAAAAGAAAAGAAAATATTTCACTGACACATTATATGGTATGAGACTTAAAAAAAAATACAATTTTAAATTTGTCCTTTTAATCCTTTTATGTTCTACAGAAGAACAACAATCATACACAAGGACAAAACCAAAAGGGAAAGACATAATGGTGAGTACATGATTTGCATTTTTGTATGAATTATCACTTTAAGACAATGTGTCAAGCTTAAAATGCTTTTATTTTATTATTTATAATTTCTATTATTTTATTTTATTATTCATTTTTATTGCATTATGCCAAATGAATGTGGGGAAGGTCCAGGAGAAAAGTGTTACCAGCAGTTGACTGATCTCATCTGGTCTCTTGTGCATTACAGAGCTGCCGTTGACCTCTCTCAGTTCATCACCGACATGCACCAGACCTGTACAGAGAGGAGGGCATCCTGATTTATACATTCACTACCGCATGTTCAAGCTGAACCTGCTGCGTGTGATCCATAATAATACACTTTATAAGCATAGTTTAATGAAAAAAGATCATTCCCACCACACACACATTATATACCCATGGCAACAGCTGTGGTCAGGTGGTTAGTGAGTCTGTTTGATTCCCTTGATTGGGTCTCTGGAGACTCTCTTTGACCACACAGATGGGCCATGTGTCATTGCAGCACACATACAGGCTAGTGCCCATCACTGAGGTAAAAATAACCATATCTGGCACATTCAGTAGAGGTGCAGGGATATTCAAACACTTCAATGGGTTTAGAGATGAATATAGGACCTCTGAAGACTGCACTGGTTTTGGACTGATATACTCGGTGGTAATTGAAAAAGATTTTCACTAGAATATTTGGTAAAACAGCTTTCCATTACGATTATTATGGATTTCAGCACAGAGTAAAATGAGGCCGCGAGATTAAAGACATATTCTTTGAAGTGTCACTCACCACTCCTGTCTGCTGCCCCCCCTTTCATGATCCGAGCTACAATCACGGCCCCTGTGGAGTCATCCCGCCGAATAGTGGCACCCTGAGAGACAGACAGAGACAAAGGGAAGAGAACTGCAGAGAGACACCGAACAACAATGGCCTAAACAATGATGGTGCTGATAGATCACATTGTTATGAATCTTGTTCAAGTTTTCTTTTCTAAAACCAGGCCTTCAAATATAGTGAACCCAAAACGTATTTGGACACTTTTACAGTGTGTTCATTTTCTTGCATCTTTTGGATTACTACATGTTGTTCAAGTCAGTTTTGTAATTTGTTTAGTAAAACTATTTATATTAAAATATAAAATAAATAAATAAATAATAATAATAATATAATTACAAAAGTACAAAAACATACTAAAACTAAAACAAAAATTTCATTGGAAACGAAAACATCAACAGATTTTCTAAATATTACTAAAACTATAATAATATAAAACAGGTTCAAGTGACCTATTATTTTCAGAGTCACTGTATTTGTGCAACTTGGACTGTATCTTTCTCTTACCAGTGGTTCTTTGTTTTTGACTAGGCGGACAATCTTGACAGACTCCTCGTCTAGCTCATCCTCAAAGTCATCAGGTAGAGGAGGCAGCACTGGGTCAAAGTTCTTCTGCGCCACCGTGTCGTGAACTGACAAAACTGCCTACCAAGCAGGAGGTATATGAGCTTCCAGATGTTGTTTTTGACTAATTTATCATGAAGGTCTAACAATAAAAGTGTTGTTTATACCTTGAGATGTGGTGATGTCAGCAAATGTAGCAGCTCTTTTTCCTCAGCACTCATTGGTCCACTTTGCAGCTCCTCTGCCACCTACCAATCAGTGAGGGTAGACAAAAATCAAAGCTGTCCAATAGCTGACTTTAAAATTAGTTTTATAAGTTTGTCTAATAAAACACTTCACTACAGCTCACTACAACATTTTAAATCTGGGAATTAAAAAAATATTAGAATTCATACAGTTATATAAACGGAATAATAGTTATAATAGTTATAAATACGGAATAATTACATTTTATGTTTTGATACAAACATCTAGTGAACACCAAGGCTTGATTTATTTTATCAAATAAATGAATAAACCAACAAACAGAAATATTGTGATTACAATCTACTTCCAACTGTTTACTGTTTTAATCTATTTTAAAATGTAATCAATTTCTGTGATGCAATACATTTATTTTTCAGCGGCAGTTACTCTTCAGTGAGACATGATCCTTTAATAATCATTCTAAATAACAGGTTTGTTTCAAAATATATTCAAATAGAAAACAACTATTTTAAATTATAATATTATTTCAAAATATTAAAATAAAACTTTTAAAATTTTTGATCAAATAATTGCAGCCTAGGTGAGCACAAGTGGCTTCTTTCTAAACATTATAATTATAATATATATATATATATATATATATATATATATAAAGTTACTTATGTTTCACAATGTGTTAATAAAATAAAAAATAAGTTAGGGACAAATTCGTCCCTGGAGTACAGCTAAATTAGAGTCACACATTCTTGAACAATATACAGTGGGGCAAAAAAGTATTTAGTCAGCCACCAATTAAAATTAAAAGCCACCAGCAAGTTCTCCCACTTAAAAAGATGAGAGAGGCCTGTAATTTTCATCATAGGTATACCTCAACTATGAGAGACAAAA
>JAUMHE010000044.1:10120280-10135019 GCA_032359235.1 Enteromius mattozi | reverse complement strand
AGGTAACGAGTGGAGGACAGAGGAGCCTCTTAAAGAAGAAGTTACAGGTCTGTAAGAGCCAGACATCTTGCTTGTTTGTAGTTGACCAAATACTTATTTTACTGAGGAATTTACCAATTAATTCATAAAAAATCCTACAATGTGACAGACTGTAGCAGCACTTACATCTTCTGCCAGATTGGAGGCACTGTGAAGAACCGGGGTGGGACTCTGCCTTTCATACTGACGCAACTTCTCATGGATCTAGCAAATACACGCACAATGCACATGTATACAGAGTTGAAGATGACATTTAGAAATAAGCTAAGGTAAATGATGCATGCTGTAAATAATGTATAATATATTATGCTGCATGAAGTGAATTCAATGCAAAGCCTGCATTAAAGACCCACACACCTTCATCAGGTAACTGAGACTCCTCTCACTGAAGACATCCTTGAGAAAGACCATGTCCTCTTTGTGATTGGCATCTGGACGCAGCTGAGAGGTCAGCAGGGCAAGCGTCTCATGCAACCCTGCATGCAAGCAGGAGATAAGTGAGTGTATGACATTACTGTGACTATACATATAGGCCTACATATATGTGTACATTTGAGTTGTACATGGGCAGCGCACCTGCTCCTGCAGAGAGGACTGGCATGGCTTCTTTCATCGATCAGGAAGGAGAACTAAAAGAGAGATAATCATTATTACAGTACCCTAAGTATTGACATTTGTGACAATACCTTAAAGCCTAATCAGAATATCATCTAATTATATACTTTTTAGCATCCCTGTGTTTACAGCAAGCATAGCAGACAAAACGTGAGCCGTGATGTTCAATCCGCGAACAAATGACTCTTATGAATCGATTCTTTGTACTGAGTCAGTGAATTGTTCAGGCTAGTTTACAACTGACTCTCTTAATGAATCTTTTGTAATGTTTTGATCCGATTCGAACTGAAACTTCTGAGATGTCTACTGAATGCCGCCCTTATAATTAACCATGGTAGTATTTTTTTTTTCTTTTGTGCCTATTGATTACCACAGTTTTTCTACCATGCTTAAACTATGGTTAATGTAGTAAAACCATGATTCATTTGTGGTTACCATGGTTTAACTATAGTAACCATGTTTTTTTGTTGTTGTTGTTTGTTTTATCTGTTCAAAACCATGGTTGATTTTCGTGAAGGTGTTCATACGACGTTGTAATTAAATATTAAATTGCTGTAATTTATTATTTTCATCAGAACATATACTAGCAGTGATGTTGAAAGGTAAACTAGCACAACCTCTGAACAATCATATTAAAGTCTCTGTCAAGACAAGACAAATTTGCAACCACTACAGAACTGAACTGAATCAACAGGCTACTGACTTTAGATGAATAATGGCTCTTTTGTTATTTTTTTGCAGAGCTGCTCATTGCTAAATTTAATTTTACAATCTGTTGTATCATAAAAAAGCCCAATATTGATTCATGTCCCAAAAACCAAATCGAACTAGACTAGGCAGGCAGGATTGAGACACACAAAAACATGTCACAGATGACCAGAAATAAACTCACAAAGGCCCATGACACCAGCGGCTCATTAATTTTTTATAACAACCATACCTTCATTATGCTGGTTCTTTTTTTTTTTCCCGAGTGAATTGTTCATCTACCATCTATCTCTCTTGCTGGTTTCCTCAAGGCAGTAATCAGTTTAAATGCCTGCAGTAGATCGGTACATCGATATCCCATCACTTTTAAGCATGTGACTTATATATCAAATCGTTTTACTGAGTGTGCATTGCCTTGATATGATTAAGGAATATTTAGCCATGATAAAGTGCTAGAACAGAGGGGAGAGGGTGACTGGAAGAGATGAGTGATGTTGTTCTGTGGGTGCAAGAGGCCACAGCAGGAACACAGAGCTCTGAGTGCTGCCACAACTTCCTCTTTTACTCCGTCCCTCCTTCACACACTCTCCCAAAGCAACTCACAGATGCCATGCTTTCAGAGTGCCTAGTGAAACAGAAATAGCATTTCCACAAGCACTGATCCATCTAGAAATGAGGGAGAGACAAAAAATAGAAACTGCTGCAGTTTCTCTTCAACGTAACACTCGACATACAGAGTGTTGTTTCATCCGTTGAACCAGTTAAAAATAAGCTGCAGTGAAGTTTGACACTTTACATCGACTGAGAGTCTATATGAATACTGATGGTGCTGATGTAGATATGGACAGTTGTCTCTGTTCAGTTATAATGTGTTTAAATGTGCTATATTAATAAAATCTACTTATTACTTATATCAAGACTGAACAATAAGGACAAATGAAGCTGAGGCAATTTTCTATGTATTCTATGTATTCTATGTATGTATGTATGTATGTATGTATGTATTATTCTATGTATATGAAGAAAGCTTATTATGCATATTTAAGAAGCTGTAATCACACCAAGCCACTATTTGTGCAGATCTGATGTTTCGCACTTGTGAAAATAATTAGACAAACATCTGTGACTGTTCCATGTAGTGACACACAATATAACATCATACACATTTCCTGGTGTGCCTGTTAAATATAAACAAATAAATATACCTACGTCCAACATTATTCTAACATGCTGTGTGTGATTGCACGGTCTGTATAAGAATATGTCAAATCACAGATAGATTTACTCACTGTAAAAACAAGAAAAAAAGTAATGGTAGCTGAAGGCACCTCTATTACCATAAAGCTGCATTCAATTCTCAGAAATATCAGGAGAGTGAATGTGAGCGATAAAGTAATAATCCCATCATGGCTACCACAGACAGGAATCCACATGTACTTTTGCTTTAAAGGATGATGTCATTCCCACTTTATGCTGTTCTGGTAATGATGTAATTGGTAAAAGAGCTTAGTGGAAGCAATACACAGGGGCACATAAGGTGTTTTAAAGGGTTTTGTGTGTGTGTGTGTGAGAGAGAGAGAGAGAGTGTTGGTATAAACAGCACAGCTTAGTTAATACTGAGAAAAAAAGATTCTAGTGTTACAAACATTAACTAAATGATAAATATTCAGTATATCGATAGGGAAAGTACAGATTTGTTTCTGATTTTGGAAAGTCATTTGAATAGTCATTTAAATGAGCATAATTTATTTAAAATAGTAATTCTAAATCTCTTTCATACCTCAACCTGTTAAAAGGGTATATATAAATTATTTGTTGATAAAATGTTATGCAGTATTACTGCGTTTTATCAAGAATAATATCTTTTTTATATATAGAAAGCCAGTGCAAAGTTAATGTTGCATTGACTTGTTGACATAAATAATGACTTGTTCATAAACTTAAAAAGACAACTATGAGCTTTGGCATAAAAGCATGGACACGTCATCATGTGTGCTATTTTTGTCCAGAACAGCTTAGAGCCCTTTTCAGTTTTTGGCTTGGATCTTAGAAAAACACACAAACACACACACACACACTGACAAAGACCTCTCTGCAACCTTATTGGCTTTGAAGGTCTGTTTAGGTCAGGAAGTCTTCACCAGGTAGTACATCTGTTTGGCCTTTCTAATTTGTATGGATGTGTGCTGAATTTCAGAACATAAAATCCAATCTGGTTTTTAAAATCTTTGGTGTATAAAACACATTTAATGTTGCTGGTGAATAGTGCTGTCTGCCTGCTGTCTGGAGGATATTTACTCTGAAACTCTAGAGTGAACCTATAGGGAAGCTTATGTGTCTATAGACCACCAGTTCATGCATTTGAGTATGATTTCACATCTTGAAAATCATTTGAAATTTTTCAATAAACAGTTTGAGTTTCAAACAGTTTATTCTAAACTTTAGATTCTTCCTACACTAAGCTAACTTTAAATGTAAATGGTGCAATTTTTTGTAAAATACTTTCTCCATTCCCTGTTTTAGTTTAATTCCTCTGAAAAGTGAAACATTGGCTCTGCTTCACCGTCAAACAGTTAAGCATTGTTTGGGCAGCAGTTTGACATGTCAGCTTCGTGCTTAACGATCTGAATTCAGGACTGGACATTTTGTTTTGTCTACTGTGGAAAACAATTGCTTGTTAGCTTTAGTTTTTTTGTGTTGACCTTTCTTGATGAAACAGAATTAAATACTTTCAAAAGTTTAAGGCTAATTTGCTGCTCAAGAAATATGTCATTGTATTATCAGTGTTGAAAACAGTTGTGCTATGTATATATGCTATATTATATAGCGTTTTACACTATACATACCATGATACATGCTTTTATTCTTTGATGAATAGAAAGTTTAAAAGAACTGCATTTTTTAAAAATAGTAATCTGTTGTAACGTAATTCATGTTTTTACTGTCACATGCTCAATTTAATGCTTTGGGTTTATCCATTTTTGAAAAAGAAAAGAAAAGACAAGCGGTTTATAGTCATTCGCAGGTTTACTTAAAAGGTACATAATTCTTTTTTTTTTAACTGACAGTACCTGTGACTGATGGGAAGGTTATTGCAAATAACCATAATGTTTGGCATGGGATACAGCTCCTTTAAACTGTTATAATGGCAGAGGGATTTTAATTACGTTATCTAAGAAATGGATAGGATTTCACAGACAGAGATAAAAGCATGTACAGGACTGTTAGAGGAGTTTTTATATCCCTCAAGATGAATTTTGATCCAGTACTGGTGATTAATCTGGGAAATGAGGTCTGAAATAAGCCTTCTCCTTGTGTCAAAGAACTTCAGATAACTTTGTGCAACAAATAACAGATTCTGCATTTTAAAATACTAATTAAGAATAATTTTATGTGTTTTTAATTTAATGTTTTTAAGCATAATCATTTTAAATCTAAGGCTCCATTGGAGGATTGCTCAGAACCACTGAACTCTACAATAATATTATGCCAACAAATTAGTTTATTCTTTAGTGCCTCTAAAGATAAAAGTGGTGCATATTGATGAGATATTGACAGATTTTAGTGTGAAATGGTATTTATGAAAAGTAAGCTGACCCTGGGGGTGAAAGTTCAGCAATCACAAAGAAATCGCCTTTTGTTCGAGATTAGAAAGACAGCAAGACATTTGTCAACATCTGTTTGAATGCTTTCCTGGACCATCTTCAAAACTTGCATTGATTTTAGAACAATATCTGTTGCCTGGAGGCTACATCTTGTTAGAATCATTATTTAGTTTAACTGGCTGTTGTCATGAAGTGTTTTGTGTTCTGGCACAAGCAGCGTTTCTCTAACCCTGCACCCTGTTCTAAACAGATCCAGACCATTAGAATTCAACTCGCAGTGACCTAATTCTGTTTCACTTACATTGTTGCAGGAACACATGCACCTCAGACAAACAATGAGCAAACTGATGGACTCTCACTATCAATAATGGAAACAGATCAGAACGTTTCCCTGAAAGCATCAGTACTTTCTCTTTCTCTCTGCTCAGATGCCTAATGCATCCTTACTCTCCCTCTCTCTCCATTACAGTCTTTCTCTTCCTCCGAATCTCTCTCTTCTCCATCTGCAGTGCAGTGCTCATATGCCACTGATTGGCTCCGAGAGAAAATAAAGCCCCTCTAGATGAGATAATCACCAAAACACACACAATGATCTCGTGCAGTGCACGCTGGGCCAGGCTTTGTGGTTAGCTCTGGTATAATGAAGCAAATGAAGGTAATAGAAAAAGGAGCAGCCTACCTCTGACTCCGTATTCCTTTCTTTTTTGTCCAGTGTCTCAGGATCTGTCGCTCCCAGACGGTTGCCTTACTGATCCTTTCACTGTGACTCTTCCTCCGGCTGCCGCCCCTGCCGTCTGTCGCTTCTCTTTCTGTCTTTCTGTGGTTCTCGCTCTTCCTCACAGATACACAAACCCCCTCCCCTTTCCATCCTCCTTCCCCTCCTACCTCCTCCCCTTCTCTCCTGTGTTCACCCAGTATCCCCCAGCTTCTCTCTCTCTCTCTCTCTCTCTCTCTCTCTCTCTCTCTTTGCTGTCATTATGTCACCAGAGACAGAAGCAGGTGGGTGTTGTAAGACATGCAGGGGGCCGTGTTGCCTCCAGTGGGCATCTCTCCCCCCTCCCACCCTCTGTGTCTTTTTTTCTCTCTTTAGATTATTGTGTTCACTTGAGCAGCTCTGAAAGCCTGAGCACTCATTCACTCACATTCAGATGGAAGACATGGAGGTAGAGGCCTTCCCCATCCCCCTCCTCTCTCTTCCATGGGCATGCATATTTACATGTGTGTGTATGTGGGATCGTTGCTGTTTCTTTCTTGTACATGCATGAATTAATCCACAGTCCAGAGGTTTAGTGTGGTCCTGAGCAGTATGGGTTTCATCTCAGGTACAGCAAGGTGGTAGGAGAAAATAGACCTTTTTTGTTATTAAACATTAAATTAAACCTCAGCATGAACAGAAAGTTTTAGAATCCTCAATGATAGATAGATAGATGACAATATAACTTCTAATGAAAAATGTTTGATTGAATGTTAAAGGTAAGTTAAATAAATAATGAACATGTTTAATTACATTAAACACAAATGAAAAACAGATAATTAATTCAATAAAAATAGAGCTTAAAGTATCATGTTAATATAAAGGAATTTTCTGTATTTTATCAAGTATTTTACACATATTTTAAATTTAAACTTAAAGTTAGTTCACCCAAACATTTTGTCATTTTTACTAATCATATCGTTCTAAACCTGTATGAATTTTTTTCTTACACTGAACTTAAAATAAGATATTTTGAAAAATGCTGGTAATGAAATATATATATATATTTTTTTTGTTGTTGTTGTTGTTGTTGTTTTTTTGTTTTGTTTTGTTTAGTTTTTTTGTTGTTTTTTTCCTACAGTGTAGCAACTTGTAATGAAATTTTGCATTGAATTTAAAAAAGGATTTTTATATAAGCCCACCGTATTTGAGCTCCGATATGAGGGATTAAACTAATTTTTTTTATATAAATCTATGTTTATAACATGAATATACCAAATACTAAATCACTAAATAATAAGATTAAATACAAATTTGGATAGACATGCTAGTACATTTTAAACATGAACTCTTAGATTAATAACAGCAGTATGTGTAACCCAGTGTGTGTTTATCATAGGGCCATGTGGTCCTTTTTGACACACTAGCCTTGCATAAATAATATGGATGTTCTTCAATCTGGGGTCATCAAGGGTTGAAAGGCTTGTTTTGGGGCTTCTGTCTAATTAATTCAGAGACATCTGTTACACCTTATCTGACACTAAGGAGAAGATTTACAAGAGCCCCTCTGTCACACACACATGCACACACACTCACAGGGCATAAAAGGTCATCTTTTTAAACGTCTGCTTTCCCAGTGTATCTAAACCTCAGTATTTACAGTGTGTATGTTATTTGCTCTAAAATGGACAGTATTTTTATTTAACATTTATATTCAAGTGACTTCCGGTTTCCTTTGATGAAATAAAATAAATAGTATGTTTTTACATATTCACATATGGGGGCATATACAAGAACAACTGGATAAATTGTAGATAACTACATCTTTATTATTAATTTATTTACCTTTTATTATACAGAACAAGATGAATCACTTTGTACAAGAAGCATTATCATTTTTTTAAATATAAAAGCTTTATGTACAGATAGAAAATATCCCAGTTACACATAAATAAGTATATATATATATATATATGAAGCAAACAGACAGCTGAGTAAACAATGTCATGTTCTGATTTAAATAAATATAATTATTGGCACGACTACAGAGGAGACATGGTTGTTTACTCCTCATCTTTGCATAATTCTCCTATTCAAAAGACAACATCACAGTCAGGCACAGAGATCAATTTCTGGTGGCATGCATTGTCCTGGCATAAAATAAATTAAGTCTTTGGAGAAGATATCAATGTACCAGTTCTGTCTTCCTGATAGATAAAACTTAAAACACACACACATAGATTCAAGACATGACATGCTCTCTCCTACAAAGTGCAGTTACTGTCAGAATATAAATCAGATGCACCAGAACTACTAAATCACTTTTATGTATTCTGCCCTTATTGCTTTAACAGATAGGAAAAATATGTCAAAATATGGTTTAATATTACATCCTTTATGATAAAATATTTTATGTTGAAAACTAAAGTAACATATGCATGTTATCTCTGTCAGATAACAAAACTCTGAATAAGAAATGTGCAGACAAAACATAAGAAGTGGCAAAAATACAGATATCAACAGATGAGTTGTTAAGAATTCATTCGCATTGCCATACACACGTTTATCAAGCTGGTGGTAGAAGAAACCCAATCATCAATGCACTTTCAAGAAGTGAGCATTTTATCCTGGGTGAAATGGATTCGGAATAAAAACTGTAATATATATATATATATATATATATATATATTCTCTCAAATGCTGTTTGTGTATATGCTTTGAGTCTGTGATCCGCTGTATGGTTTTAACGTTCCTGATACATTTTGATCCAAGGCCTTTTTATAATTCATGTTGCTATTGCTATTGCACTCTTTTCTTGTCCTCTTACTTCTCACTGTCTTTCTTTGTTGTTTTCCTCATCTTTTTTCATCTCCTTGTATGAAGTAGGGGTTTTCATGACCCACCAGATAAGAGTAGCGTGTGGGGTTTAAGTCCTTAAAGGTCCTCATGCCATCTGTTCTGAGGTCATACGAGCCCGACTGCAGAAGAAATGAAAGTCCATGTTAGTCACATACAGGTAAACACAACCCACAATACTTCATTCTCTCAGCACATCACATCTTATAATACCAGCATGCAGGAAAAACGCAATAACCTGCTTAAAAATTCATGCAAAGCTTATGATGGCATGCAAACAATTCAGACCAGAGATCAAAATCACGATCTCATCCCAGTCATAAAAGTAATACACCTCAGAATCAGAGTGTATATAAGGCGATGGGAAGTGATGATGCCAGTCTCAAACAGAAAAGAGGAAATAAAAGCAAAATAAAGGAATATTCCTAATAGGTTAAATACGTAAGTGATGACAAAGGTGATGTTGGTGGTATGGTCATTATTTTGATAATGCTAATGCTGGTACACACTTAAACTTTAAATTGTATTTAACCCAGAATATTCCTTTACATGGAAGAACTTGGAGACCAAAGTCCTTTTAAAGCAAGTCAGTTCACTTGGCGACCATATCTGTAACGCAGTTTTTAATCATACAAGCCGTGAAATTAATAACAAATATCAAAAGTTTGGGGTCTTTAAGGTTTTTTAAAATGTTTTTTGAACCAAGTCTCTTATGCTCACCAAGGCTGCATTTATTTGGTACAGTCATATTAAATATCATTAGTTTAAAATATTATTAGATGTAATGTAATTTATTAATCTAATGGCAAAGATGAAGTGTGACATGATCCTTCAGAAATCATTCTAATATGCTGATTTGATGCTCATTTCTTAGTATTATGAATGTTAAAAACATTTGTTCCGCATAATATTAATATAACATTTATTTAAAACATTTAAACTGTCAGTTTTAACTCATTAATTTCTACAGCCATCAAACTGAGCATTTTTATAACACAACTGGCTCTTTTAAATTTAGGGGGAACCACAGCTGGTATGTTGTGCATTCATATATGTATCAGAGGACCATCTCTGCCTTTTACAGTCCTTGACAACACACCAGGACACACCAGGAGTCGGTGACTTACCTTTCCTCCAATCTTCTATAGTCATAGTGTTTGGAGTGAGGTGAAATCAAGCCCATATACGGGATACCACATACACAAAACAACCACAAATACGTCCACAAACACACACACACAAAGAAGTTTGTTTATGAGCTAACCCATCACAGAACTTGTACATCCATTATGATAAAATTATGATACATTAAAGTTCTAAAAAATCTACTGAGGGATAGCCCAGTTTCCCCAAGTACTATGTACTACTGTTAGCTTTCCGCTAACCGCAAATGCAATTGTTTCACTAATGCAATAGACCCTCTTTATATGTGGCATTGTTAGGACTACATCTGCTCATAATGGAATTCAGTAATTCAGTCAAGAAATACTTTGGAGAAAATTAGCATAATCCAATCTTTGTATCGGTTAGGAGTATGTCCTTGGAGGTCAGCTTGGCAGGCAGAGTAAAGATTTGAGAATGGACAAGGGTCTGATTGAACTGATTGAAAATATTTTGTTTGTGGTGTAATTTTTCTGTCATGTAGCTGATATTATTATTAGTGTTAGTATGAGATACACAGGGCACATGCAAGGTTAATGGAAGAATTTCAACTAACTTACAGTGGGGTAATTTAGTAATTATTTTGAAATGAGGTATAATTCATAATATAAATTAAGTAATAATATGAATATACTATATAAATATACAATAGAAATAAGACCATTTTACACTACTGTTAAAGTTTGGGGTCTGAAAGACTTTTTAATGGTTTTTGAAAGACATCACTTATGCTTTCCAAGGCTGCATGTATTTGATCAGCAAAATGTGAAAATTATTACAATTATAATAAATAATATGCAAAATAAATGCTTTCTGTTTGAATCTTTTTTAAAGTTTAATTTATTCTGGTTATGGTAAAGCTAAATTTTGAGTCAAATTATCCAATATGTATATTTTCTCAAGAAACATTTCTTATTATCGTTGCTGAAAATAGATGTGCCGACAATTTAATTTTTTTCATTTTCACTATATATATATTCTTTTTGTGAAAACTTGTCCCAAATTTTAAACAGTAGTGTATATGCATAATTTAATTTAACAATGGTTATTCATTGAAAATAAATCCACACATAAGCGTGTCTGTGAAACAGTACAAAACCCACTGTAAGTTAAAGATAAGTGTAACTACTCCAAAGGGTTAAACTGGTAATTAATTATTTGTGAACTTTTGACTGAAAGGAGGTACTCACCAATCCATTACTGTGGCCTTTCTTGCCTAGCCCTTCTGACATCTCCAGACTGTTGCCAGTGGCATCAATGCTGGAACTAGATGTCAGAGTGGCACGGGGAATTTGAGCGAGGTCCTGCGAGGGCCACGTCCTCTGGAACTCCTCAGCAGGGTACGGGCTGTTGTAATAATTACTGCCTGACTTCTTCTTGCTGTGAAATCAGTAAATAAAATTGTTAACAAGTGAGAAATACACATCCATAAACAAGCATAAAAGTCTTGAATAGAGACTTTCAAATGCAAGTCATATAACTGACTTCTCATAAACACTCACCTACGAGTCACACAGATATAGATGAGAAGAGCCAAAATCACAATGAGCAGAATTCCTCCTAACACACACGCCACCACCACTAGAGCCAACAAAGAGGCTACAGAGAGATATAAGTCATTAGAGACACAAAATTATTACTTTAATGGTTAAAAACCAAGAAATACTGTAATGACACCCCATCTTACAGTCATCACAGTTGAATCCAGAATAGCCAAATGGACATCTGTTTAAAAAAAACAGAAAGGACATAAACATGCTGACACCTTGACACAAGGGGGCAGTAGTTTCTATTACAAAAACACTGATCATACGCTCCACCACTGAATAGAGAAGTTCGTTTGTTACAAAGACATTTAGTATTTTTGAACCATCATGTTTGAGGAAGGTGCACATTGAATAACACACAAACTATATTTTACCAAAATGAGAGTGTGTTATTAAGAACAAAGAAATGAAATAGTTCTCACTGAACACAGTTGTCATCTTGCACTTTGTAACCACTAGGGCAAACTGTGAAAAGAACAGAGAGACAGAATCATGGAAAGATGAACAATCAACTAAACTATGTATTGTTTCAGATTTGCGTGTTGCTGAATTTCAGAAAAACTACCCGCCAAAAACATTTTTTTCTTGCCATGAAACTGTGTAAATTATTTATTTAACCAATGTTTCACTTCTTATTGTCCTCATTCTTCACGGAGGTCACAAATGATTATGATATGCACATGTAATCACACATGGTAGTCCACACAAATGGTGTAATAAACACACATGCTCACCTCTACAGCTTCTAGGCTGGTAAGGGCTAGATATATGGCCAGGTTTGCATGCACAGTTGGCTATCCCATCTTTGGCCTCACACATTGTAGTGTTAATATCACAATAAGGAGGATCTTGCTCACACAGATTGGTTGCTATAAATAAAGTGACAGAAGGTGTTTAGATAGATGAATAACAGAAAGTTTTAATCATGCTTGCCTTCAGTGGTTAATTTTAAATGGTCCTGCTATGTAACAATTTAATTTCTAAATATATAAATATTTAATGTATTCTCTTATTTAATATGAAGTCATAAAAAGCTACATGCATTATAATTGCAAACAAATCTGCATAACAATTCAATATTTAATAAAATTGTTTAGCCATAATTAGTTGTAGATGGTAGTATAGTTAGTTTTCATATCACCATCTTTAAAGTATTTCATGTAGAAAACTCCAGTATATGTTATAGGGATATAGAAAGATGTTTTTTTTAATGTGATCTAAAACTTTCACAATTACAAAACATGGCCAGAGTCATGGCTAAACATCTCTAAACACCCCATGTTTGGCACTGTATTGTATTCATATTTGAGGAACAATTATCTGCATTTTAATACAACTGTGAGAGAAGCAATCTTTGTGGAAATGAACAAAGTATACTTCATGCTCTGTAGGTAATTTGTTGCCTAAACATGAATTAATGTTTTAAATGTTTGTCAAGTAAGGTAAATGTAAATAAAGAATGATTTAATATGAAAATTGTTTTATATAATTATGTGAGCGCAGTATATTTGTGAAAAAAGTATTATGGATTGTATGATTTTCTATGTGGAGATTAAAACACCTGTTTCACTGTTCATATTAAAGTTTAAATAGAGTCACTCACCAGTGTATTCAGCATTAGCAAGAATGCCACAGTTTGACGCCGCACAATTACGTATAGCAGTTTCCATGGCAGATTGAACTAATTCCTGTGTAACTGGAGAACCAAGCGCAAAAAAACTGTTCACTGTGGCGATTATACTGCCAGACCTGTAAGTATTTACATAGAGATTAGTTTTTGCAAATATTATACATATGTATGAGAGCTGTGGTTAAGAACTATTTCAAAGGGCCACTTACATCAACCTGATTACTGTGCTGTTCATGTAGTTTAACTGGTTTCTCAGAGCTTCATCTACCTATGGCGAAAGGGAAGAAAGAGTAATGATTTAGGCTCACTGAGATGAAAGGATATTGATCCAGGATATAGTTTTGTTTTTTTGTCAAGTTTTTTATGCATGGCAATTAAACAATATCAGTCTGTACCTCCAAGGAAGTATAAAGCATTAATTCAAAACTTTTACTCTGAATATAGCTAAAATATGACCGATTGCATAGGAAACTAAAATTCATGTATACTATATATTGTATGATCAATGCAGTTATTATGTCACATTCCTAATTTATACAATACTTACCAAAAATGTTTTTGCAATTTTAAATAAAATTTGTGAACACTATTTTTTTTTTTACTTGATATTTATTTTCATAAAAATATATATACTATATTGTCCAGTGTATCAAAATAAATATTTAAAAGGGAAAAGTTAATAGACTAAATTGTAATGTAAATTTGCGACCTACCCCAGCAATGATCTCTTCAGCAACTGCCTTGAATTCAGGTGATTGTGGATTGTTCATAGCATCTACAAAAGTGCGATTCACCCGCAGTGTACTAGGGAAGGTTTTAGCTGGAAATAAACACAGGATGTGAGGAGAAAGAGTGGGGTGTTAAAGTGCTGACACTGTTCTTTTTGTTAATTTTTTACTGTAAAGATTCTTCCTAATAATCACTGTAATCATATGATTTATATTAACACTTAAATATAGAAGGATTTTTGTAATATCCCATGGTCCTGTCTAAGAAAGATGATACGTGGCCAAGAGGCTAGGCATCAGATACGTACTTTCCATACAGGCATTATTTGAAGGAATAGTTCCTGTCACACACTGACAGATGGAGTTCACACAGATACTGAGTGGTGGGCAGGGCACTACAGGACAGGTAGCTAAAAGAAAAAAGACGTCACTCAGTCTTTATGAATGGGAGAAATTCCTAAATGTAATTGTAAACTCCTCATTACTGAAAGTTAATCTCCAATATACAATCACACAACACATTCATTTAAACACACCTGGTGTGGTTGTAGTGTTAGTTGGGTTAGTAGTAGCAATAGTGGGTCCAGCTGTTGAGTTGGTTACAGGTGGTGTAGTAGCATTTCCTGGTGTAGACTGAGGTGGTTGGGTAGCACTCCCTGTTGTAGTGTTTCCTGGTGTAGTAGCATTTATGGGAGTAGTGATGGGTGGTGTGGTAGCGTTTACTGTTGCATTGTTCTCTGATGTAGTTAGATGTGTTGTTGTAGCATTTTCGGGAGTAGTGATGGGTAGTGTGGTAGCGTTTACTGTTGCATTGTTCCCTGGTGTAGTTAGGGATGGTGTTGTAGCATTTACGGGAGTAGTGATGGGTGGTGTGGTAGCATTTACTGTTGCATTGTTCCCTGGCGTAGTTAGGGAGGGTGTTGTAGCATTTATGGGAGTAGTGATGGGTGGTGTGGTAACATTTACTGTTGCATTGTTCCCTGGTGTAGTTAGAGATGGCGTGGTAATGTTTACTGTTACATTGTTCCTTGGCGTAGTTAGAGGTGGTGTTGTAGCATTTACGGGAGTAGTGATGGGTGGTGTGGTAGCGTTTACTGTTGCATTGTTCCCTGGTGTAGTTAGGGATGGTGTTGTAGCATTTACGGGAGTAGTGATG